>JANVCC010000101.1:4206146-4415035 GCA_025345505.1 Todiramphus chloris collaris | reverse complement strand
GATTTTTACAAGGGGGATTATTCATGCAGGTGAAATGGGCACCGAGGTCTAAGCCTAGAGAGGGCTAAACCAGCAGCATCTTCAGTGCACAGGTTGTAAGAACAGTCACAGCACCCTTTCTGGCCAAAGCTAAATCTCAAGTTTGACAGTTGTATAAATAACTCATGGAAATTGTCTATTAGAGAATTTTACTGAGAGCAAGAGCAGCTTGGTTGCTTAAAACAATTGGATTTTAAAAGCTTGTCTTTTTTTTTGTGTGCGTGTTTGTGCAAAACAGTGGTCATTTCAACCCTCTTATGCAACTTTGAACAATTTGGCCTGGTGTATTTGGCAACATTTGGGAGGAGGGTATATGTGTGTGCATCTGTGTTTGTCTAAAGAGAAAGGAAAGTGGCTGGGCAGGGTGGATATGAACAGTTTCCTTCATTTCCCCAGAAGGCAGCAAACAGCAAAGAACAACCTCAAGCGCACGGAGCCCTATCAAATCCAATTTCATACTTTCCTAGTAAGCTACAAGGAAATGTCACCATTCATCTGATGGAACAGCAAATATAAGCCAGCATCTGCCCAAGCTGAAATGATTCCCCTGAGCCTTGCATAGACAGGAAGTGCCTTTTTTTTTTGCTTCTTATAAATGCTTATTGTTTCAGTGTCACTAAAAATGTGATAATATTTTGGCAACCATCTGGCTCTGATGGCACCCTGCAGTTTAATCATTCAATTTATATTCATCTTATGCTTCACCTGTACTTACATGGAGTATATTGGTTTCTTATCTTCAACCAGATAAATAATTTAAGATTAAAACCATCAGATATCAATACTGAGATTAATACTATTCAACATCTTCACTAAGGACTTGGATGGTGGGAGCAAGTGCACTTTCAGCAAGTCTCTGGACAATACCTGTTCAGGGTGTGTAGTCAATGTGCTGGGGGTGGGACTGGTACACAGAAGGATCTTGACAGTTTATTAAGAATAAAAAAAAAACCAACCCAAAACCAAACGAACAACAAACCAAAAGGTCAATGCAAATCCCATGAAGTGCAAACACCAGGCCCCGCCCCAGGGATATCACCACACACGGCCAGGGCAACAGCTTTGTAGAAATCCTGAGCGTCCTAACGCACAACCAGTTTAACACCAGGCAGAGACGCATCCTTGCAGCAACGTTCTGTATCATAGAATCATAGAATGTCAAGGGCTGGAAGGGACCTTGAGAGATCATCTAGTCCAACCCCCCTGCCAGAGCAAGATCACCTAGACCAGGTCACACAGAAACGTGTCCAGGCGGGTCTTGAATACCTCCAGAGAGGGAGACTCCACAACCCCCCCGGGCAGCCTGTTCCAATGTCCGTCACCCTCACTGTGAAAAAATTTTTCCTTATGTTTACATGAAACTTCCTGTGCCTCAGCTTCAACCCACTACCCCTTGTCCTATCATTGGGCATCACCGAGAAGAGCCTGGCTCCATCTTCCCGGCACTCACCCTTCATATATTTATAAACATTGATTAAATCACCCCTTAGTCTTCTTTTCTCTAAGCTAAAAAGCCCCAGCTCCCTCAGTCTATCCTCATAAGAGAGATGTTCTACTCCCTTAATCATCTTTGTAGCCCATCATGCTGTATGAACCACAATAGGGCAGGCACGGTGAGGAAAGCCACTCTTACCCTCTGTCCAGCTCTTGTCAGAGTCCACTGGGAGAGCTGGGTCCACTTTGGGGCTCCCCATAACAAGGACATGACCAAGCTGCAAAGAGGACTCTCTAGGTGAGCAGGTGGATGGAACACAGGACCTACAAGAGACAGCTGACATAGGTGGCAAATGCAGATGGATTATCTTCAAAGATGCAGTGACAGGAAGAGAACAAGTAGTGAACCACAAAATTTAAAATAGAATAAGAAAGTTCTTTTGTTGGGTTTTTTTCCACCATGAGGATGATCAGACATTGGCTGTGAAATCTTCATCTAGAAGTAAGCTGATCTAGTTGATTCTTCGAGCAGGATGGAGGACTGCATGATCTACATGTCACTTACAACCTACGTTACTCCTCAATTTTTGCTATGATGATGCCTTCTGTCAAAAAATGGACATAAATATATTCTTCCCCCTCAAAACAACTATACAATCACTGTCTTTAGCAGTTTGAACAACCTGGTCCTCTGAAACATGCCTCTTCTCCTTGGCTTTCTTTTTAAAGGACACTAGAACTACTTTTCCATTAAACTAGCTTTTACAGAATTAATAAAACTGGCAAGGTATAAATCCACAATCAGTATACAATAAAATCATTGATTCCATTTTAAATTTAGAAGAGGATGGCTAATTTGACCATAGGAATAATTTGTAAAGAAATTAAAGGAATGCAACTTTGACATCTGAGTTACCAATTAGAAGCTATGCATTTGAGTACTCTAACAAACAACAGATTCAGGCAGAAAAATAAAACGGATATTATCCACTCACACTCAGATCACAGAGCCACGGGATGGTTGAGATTGGAAGGGACCTCTGAAGATCATCTATTTCAAGCTGAAAACACGGCTTTTCAAAAAGGTATCTTTAATAGGATTAACCTTGTGGTTTTGACAGTACTTAAATGGTTAAGAGTTAGAGTGGTTAAACTGGAAGCCTGACACCACAATATCCACAAAACTAGCAGGAAAAAGGATTCTCAGTTTGGCAAATAGAAAACAGAAAAGAAAGGCCTTTTGAGATGAATTCCAATGATAGTTAAATGCTACTCTTTTAAAGCCAGGCAACAGACCTAGGTGAGTCCAAAGTACTTAAAAGCTGGCACATTTTTATACTCGCACATCATTCTGTCATGAATTTAAGACACCTAAAAGTGTGAGAGTAGGCTTGAACTCCAGTGCTGAAGATGTAGAACTTGCAGCTTGGAATGCAATAAATCCAGAACAAAATTCACAGCTCCAGTTAGTAATTTTTTTTTCTTTTTTTCTTGGTTTTTTTTTTTCCTGATTAACTCAGTATCATTGGAAATGAGTATTTGTTGAGTTCAAAGTGTGTTCAAAACATCTGATGTCCTCAGATTTATGCCCAGTCTCTGGTAGGACTCTGCTGAAAATCCCAGTGAATCTGCACCAGCTCAAAGCTGTCTGATGGTATAGATACCCAGTGGTACTCCATCTACACTAGAACCAACAAGCTCCTACAGCCACCTAAGAAAAAGTGACGTACCAGAAGTCAGCCTGGAAGGAGAGTGTTCAGTTTGAAAAGGCACAAACAATGACATGGGAACAGAACTAAAGAGAGCTAATGGAGCAAAAGAAGGGCTGGCTCAGATTCAGAAGTGCTTGAACTCAGGAAGTTATTCCACATGAGGAGTACCCTGGAGGGAGGAAAGTCTATAAGAAGGGACCACTGATTTCCTTGAAAGATGACATCTAGGCATCTGCTTGGAATACAGGAAGGTGCTGGTAGGTAATAGGAAAACACCAAAGGAAGCACTGGTCACAGTCAAGAAGTACAGGGATAAGGATTGAACTGCCAAAAACCAAACCAAAGGAAAAAAAAAAAACCCAAAAAACCCAGGTTCATTACATACTAAAAGATTAAAACATCTAGTAGGAAGTTCTTCAGCTATATTAAAAAGAAAAATAAAAAATAAGAAAAAAATAAATCAAAGGCAAGTAGTAGAAATGCTGTCTGGAAAGAACTGCAGATGAAGATCATTTGGGAGCAGCCTGATAAGTAAGACAAAACAGTAAAAGAAGAGCTATTTTAACTAAAGGGTATTGCTTAAGAACAAAGAGGCATTTTGGCCACGAACAATTTCAGGCTTTGAATGAAAGTAATACTCTGGATCCTCAGAGAAATAAAGCTTTGAAATAATCTCCCACAGAAATGGAGGGGAAGGGACGAAGTACTTTCAAGAAGGACTCAACAAGTTAATGAAAGGGATTTCATGAAGCAGTTGGTCAACAGCAGAGCAGCTGGGCCCAGTATCCCAAGGCATGCCTTCAAATTCATTGTTCTCCCTCAAAAATAAAAGTAAAATCCTTGCCCACCTTTATTCCAATAGTCAGTACGACATTCACACACTGCAGTGATTTGCAAACTTTTTTTAACCTTATAAGTGACATTTTGTTGCTGTGTCAAGAAGAAAAGAATCCAGTTGAAGAAATAATGAATGTTAGTGCTAAAGAACAAAAGCCTTAAAGCATTGCTTTACATAGCCTTTTTCTCCTTCACATACACTTAATCCATCTCAAAAAGTATGGGAGTAAATCAAGGTTGGTAACATCCCAAATTACAAGTAAAGAGACACTGAAAAGCTTTTCCTCTATCCCTAATGACATTGGTCCCAATTCTGAGGCATGCTCAGGGCACAGTCCATTAACATGGGTCAACTTTAACTCTGGTTTACAGAAAGTGGCTGGAAAGGTTCAGTGGAAGTACTCTGGCAAGATGTGCTTCTCTTGAGATGAGTGTCTTTCAGAAGACTGGTATGATGGCCAATCATTTTCCCAGTTTTAGGAATCAGTCAGCACAACAGTCCAAGATTTTCAGAAATAATGTTACTTTTTTAATTGTGAAATGAACGCTTTCTCTTGCTTCAAGTATTAGGAAGGCAGTATTAAAAGTCAATACAGAGATGAAGTTTCAGACAGGAAAGAGCTGAAAATTCTGACAAATGAAAAATTTTTTACTCTTTGGAGTAGCCTTGTAAACTATCTTTACAGCAAATGTTGACCTCTATCTCAGTCTATTATCTATATTCCCAGACTGTATAAACCCCTACATTTTTCTAAATTTGTAATATTAAAAAAACACCCCACAAACAAAAATCTTTCTTATAAAAGTTTACCAGATTTATTAGAATGAGAGAAGACCTCTCCCCACCACAGTAAAGAAACTTGATTCTCTCAGTCAATTAAATACAGACTTAAATTAGTCAACTGCATACAGAATTTAGAAGAAAACCAGAAATGGAGTAAGTCTTCAGGAATGTACCACTTCTTCTGTTGCAGCAGAAATGCTAAAAGGTGTATGTAGTTGTGCTGCAAGTTTAGGGGCAGGAAGAGCTGGGTCTAGGGATTTGCAGCACATATGTAAAGGGCTCCTTTTTGTCTGCTGGGGTATCAAGTGAAAAATGGAACAATGTAACTGAAGCCTCCATAAATTAAATACTGTTCTAAACTGCAACTAAGCTGTTCACTGCTACCAGTTTAATAGTCCTTGCTTGGTTTCATCTTCAGCTTTCTGTGGCTTACATTCCTTGCTGGGATACGTCAATCTGTATAAACCACAGCAAAAATTGTTAAAACTGCGGTGTCTGGGCAGCTGTGAATACCCAGCCAACAGCAAAACCATAAAAAAAAAAAAAAAGTAGTCTTCTCTTACTTGTATGTTTAAAAAAAACCCAACAACAGACTTCACAGGGCCTGTAGAGGAGTCTAAGTAAATCACTCATCTCTGCTGGAAATATTAAGTCCCACTCTGGGCACACAAGCACCATGATGAAAACTGGCATCAGCCTCAGAGTCTTGATTGATGGAGCAGATGGGGAAGAGGCAGAAAAGCTGCTGTGGCCTTTGGGGGCACGCTTTGCGGGACAGCCTTGCTTGGAGCGCTGCCAGGGGCCGCAGCTGAATGGGGAGATGAGAGCCTCATGAGGGCACACCGTTGGTGCACAAGGCAATGGGGGAGAGGTGCTGCGAGGAAGGAACTTCGGGGTCCTGGAAACAATAGATAATGGCTGCTCTGCATTTAAAACTCAAGGGTACCAACAGAAGAGGAAGGTGAATACTGCTCCTTTCTAGTGCTGCTGGAGAAAAGCCACCAGGAATATTGAGAGAGGACTTGGCAGAAACTGTGGAGAGCCTGTATGCCTTTGCAGGAAAGCAGCCCCCACACAAGCAAGCAGTTGGGGCTAGCCCGAGAAGAGGTGAACAAAAGCTGACAAAGCCAAGCACTTACTGGAAGTAATAGCAATGAAGTGACTGCTGCAGAAATTCTTCATGCCTTCTGAAAGGAAGTAGGAACATCTCTGCCAGAGCAGTTAGAAAAACACCAGCCAATTCAATAGTTGTTTTGAAAGTTCATCAAAAGATCATTTCTTGCACAGCACAAAGCATCTTCTAACGTGATGCTCCCCTGAATGCTTTGGTCAGCCCAGGGTCTGGTATTGGGAGTGATGCTTTGTGTCAAAACAATTTGTCTGTTCAGTATGCAATCCTACTGGGCTGTTTATCTGTATTAGCTATGGGAAGCAGGAAAATTCATGGAGTTTTCAGGCCTCTTGATGCATATAAAAATCTTTACATGGCAAAGTCCTTGGTATGGGAGATTGCAGCAGAATAATCATCTTGCAATTAACAACTTATTGAATTGGATCCATCCAAATCCTATTCATGTTACCTCTCCCATCTGAAAATTCACCCAAAATTTGGAGTTCAAGTGGATGCCTGCTTGAAATCCATTTCTGGGCATGTATAAGAAAGTATTTTGGAACAGTCAGCACATCTTTACTAAGAGGAAATCACAGCTGACCCCCCTGATAGCCTTCAGTGATTCAGTGACCCTGGCTTTTTTAAGCCTTTTAGTTCTTGTAGTCAGATTGGTACATCAAAGTCTGGATGGCAGGTCAACGAAATGGGCAAAAAAAAAAAAAAAAGGTTGAATGATTGGTCCTATAGGGTAATAATTACTTGGCTGTACTCTACCCAGGCTAGTAACAAGTACCAGAGGTGTCAATACTGGGACTTCTCCCATTTAACATCTTTATCAGTGATCTGGAGGACGTGACAGAGTCAGGGCTCACCAAATTTGTAGATCACACCAAACTGGTAAGAACTATCAAACACTTGAGGGCAGGGCTGCCATCCTTAGGAACCTAGACAGAATAGAGGAATGGGCCAACAGGAACTATGGAACCTCATGACATTCATTAAGGACAAGTCACTAAGGAGAAGTCTACGCTCTGGAAGTCAGCTAGGAACCAGTAAGGAGTTGACTAAATGAGTCTGGAAGAGACTAAACCATG
The DNA here is from genome assembly GCA_025345505.1 of Todiramphus chloris collaris. Classification (NCBI taxonomy): domain Eukaryota; kingdom Metazoa; phylum Chordata; class Aves; order Coraciiformes; family Alcedinidae; genus Todiramphus; species Todiramphus chloris. Next base: position 4,408,024 of record JANVCC010000101.1, on the reverse strand, counting down.
CTATAGCATTTACTTCCAGGTATCATCCTACCATCCTCCTATGTGCTTCTTTGATTCTTCTTGAACCTTTAGCAACAGACCTGCACTATAGCATTTGTTCATAGATTGTGCTAGCCTAAAACAGAAATTAAATCTAGAAACCCATCTTTTACTCTCACAATGAAAGTGTGACCTTTTCGGGACAGAACACTGACTATTCCTGGAAATGAGGGGAGGAAAGAAGATTCAGACCAAGGACTTTGAAAACATTCCTAAATCCATGGATTTTCCACTTCCCTCATTTGCAATCTTTGACCAAGCACTACAGTTTGGAAGCTATCTAGATAAATGACTCACTTTTGGAATATTCCAGCTGTCACTGATCTCCCAGAAAGATGTCTGAACAAATGAAAACACTTTAGCTAGAGTCTGGTATCTGCAGCCAGAAAACCTCACATTAGTAACTCAGTTTTATTGCAAGTCTCAAGGCACTGCAAATATAAATGCACTTTGTCCCTTGGCTCAAGGAATCAGTATATCTCAATTTTTGAGAAGGCTTCCACTTACCATACCTGACAATATGTACTCACAGAAATTCAAACCGCTGACACTGCTCAGCATTACAGGGAGCACATCACTACTGGTGGTTCCTAGAGCCCCAACAGTAGCTCAGAAATCAGGGTTCTGAAGGCCACTCTCCAGATTTTTATTCGGTGAAAGGACTTTAATTGCATGTCTAAGTGCGGGTGGGAACGGCAAAAGCCGGGGTCTTTTTTTGCCACAACTGCATTTAAGCTTAATACTGCGTAGTTGCAGTTCTGAAAGAACATTTATCTCTTCTGTGCAGTGACAAGGTGCCTTTATTTCAGAGCTGCCTACTCTATGCATTAAAAACCACGGCAAAAGCATTACTTCCATCATATGGGAGGGAGAGGGAAGCTTTCAATCATTTGCAGATTCAAGTTACTGCAGATAGTTAAACACCTGATTTATGGGCACAGGCACTGTTTGCCTCTGCACACTACGGCAGGAGGACTTCACATCTTGTTTTTTGTGGCTCCAAGTTTGCTTCAACAAGTCGATTGTGGGTAGAAGTAACCAAATAGCACGTAAGATGCCAAGTAGAGGCCTCTGCATACTTGGCCCGCAGTGTGCATACTTCTTAGTCTTAAATTTGCTGTTCTCATTTTAATCCCCTGTGCTTCTAGCATCTGCAAATTGTTTAGCAAATTTAAGTCCTTCATTTATCCACTTAGAACCCAGTCTGCTTTGCTGTAGCCTTTTATCATCAGATTTGTGGAACTGCCATTGTTCCACTTGGATATTAAATGAGGCTGGATAGTAAGTGATTCTCATCTTTAAGCACTTGCCACCAAGAAGGTGAGGGAACTAGTGACAGCATGCTGCTTATTTTAAACACTGCTGTCACAAATGAGAGGGCAGTAGGACGTACTAACAGGTAGTCTGAATGGGAGCTAAATACAGCCATGTATTTCAACTCCACCGTATCTCCAATCGTAGTATTATTTAATCCTCGCAAGTGACATCATAATGATGGGTAAATATTATGCACTACTGAGATGTTAACTACACTACAAACAATTTAAGATTTCTTCAATTATTTTTCTTCAGGCTTTTAAAAACAATTTTAAAAACATAAAAACAATTGGGGAAAATCATACATATTTTGGTACATTCCTGACCAAATTTCCTGTCACACACAAGGCATCTTTCTGGCATGTATTTCTATCATGTTATGATCATTTCACAGTGATATATCAGTGGATGGAATTATTGCTGATGTTTCAATGCATTAATGTTAGTTTTTCTCTTGTAGAAAGGAGCAAAATGTAACATGATATTACAGTATAAAACAATGGAATTTTTCTAGAAAACATGATACAGACCTGTCCTTCGAAAAACACCCACAAACACTGACTAAACAAAAGAGTAAACTTTAGAAGCAGCTTCCCATTTTACCTACCAAAAATAATAAAAACCAGATAATTAAATACAAAGGGTCTGGCATGCAGTAAGGCAAAAAGAAGCTTTCCCTCACTTCAGATTTCAATGAGTTGCACATTTCGAGGCAGCTGTTCTGTTTCAAACAAACAGGCAAATTCTGCCTCAGGATATGAAAGCTTTTCTATTAATACACTTTTGGCTAGATAGGGGTAATCTGCTATGGAGTACCTATATATATATAAATATATATATCCTAATGAACTAGGATTATGTGTCCCATTACTCAAAACCGAGCTAACAAACAAAACCCAATCAACTAAACAAAACCACACACACAAAAACCCCACAAATAAATAAAAACAAAAAAACCCAATAAACCAACACACCCCCCCAAAAAACAAACCACAAAACAAAACAAATCCAAACAAACAACAAAACAAAAACCCAAGCCAAAAACTCAAACCACAACAAACCCAGCAGCAGAAAAAAAATCCACACAAAACGAAACCAACATACCACAAATCAAAACAAAATTAAACTGTTAGGAAACTAATTCATATTTTAAGTAAAAAAAAAATATATTTTTTTTTAAATAAAGTGTTACAGGTAGCCTTATTGCCATAGTAAAGCAGTGTTCCTCAAGAGTCTTGTCTTGCAATGAAAGTTTCTCTTGCCTTGCAGCTCTGATTTCCAGTTCCTAGATGAATTGCAAAAATGAGTCCCATGGAGTTCTGGGTAATTCACTTGGCTCCAACTGTTCTTCCAGCCTTTCCAAGACCGCGGCCGTTCCAAGGCAAGCACAAAAACACAAGCTTATTTGCCATTTGATGTACTATGTAAGCAAATAACGTGTCTTTCTTCTGGAAAGAGATGCAAGTCTGACAACTGTGTAGGGGAGACTGGCCTTACTTCATGCTGCTTAATTTATTTCAGACCTGAACAGCTAAATGACTTAATCAGTCTCAGCAGCTGACCACTATGATTTGATGACCACATATGGCCAAACCCTGAGGGGGATAAGAAGGCTGGAGTTAGCATGGCAGCCAGAACTTTGAAATGTGCAAACAACAGGTGAGAATACAAAAATCATCTGGTTACCCAAGACAGGCAGCTGCAGACAGAAAAAATGAGACAGCTGCTTGCAGTTGGTGGTGTTGACACTTAGAAAACTAGTTTTCCTTACAAACTTACATATTTGCAATAGATATCCCCAGGAAGACATCTGGGAAAGCATATAAGGATCTTAATTCCCTTTAAAAACAAAATTCCGTCGTAATTCAGCTTATCTGTAACAGATGCTCATTTTTAGAAAAAAGAACCACTGATTCCCCATCAAAAATAAGCTATTTCAATGAAAACCTGATAATTCATAGCATCTGGGGACTAGATATTGGCCACTCAAACAGCACAGAATATACTGCTCACCACAGATGCCAGCTGAATACTGCCACAAGACAAGAAACTTGGGAATTCAGATAGAGATCTATGCATTAAGACTTGAAATCTGCATTTGTTTTGGACAACAAAGAACAATTCTCTTCTTTGCATGAAAAATCCACACTACTAGTCAGCAAAACATTCATATATAATAAAATGAACAGTAGCTGACTAGTGGGAGAGTTACTGATGTCTGAGAAAGCAGTTGAGATACAGAAAACAAACAGCTGCAAAATTACTGTAAAACTTATTTTACATTTGCCAGAACCAACTTTCCAATACTCAATTATAGATCTACTTTTTTTTTTTTTCCTGAAGAGTTTGAAAACATTCACCAAAGGGGTTTAAAACAACAAATGATAGCTGTGAGTGAACAAATGGCTTAAATGTGGTAACATGCTGGAGAGATAATTTTTTGTCAATCGTGAAGAGCAATTTGACATGAATGTTATTTCTGGCGATGGGCGTCCATAAATAGCATCATCAAGAGCATGCTAGCGTGCCAGAAAAATACATTGGCAATTAAACAAATTTAGACCTTTGTTCTTCCCCCTTTCCCTCGCTATGTTCAATATCTCTGAAACAAGGAACACAGCACTGAATTTTAACTAGCAGCAAGATACTTAGAGAGAGCCTTCCTGAAACCTCCTGAAGCACAAGCCAAGTAAAATCTGAGGTCCATCAGGGGCAACACTCACCTATCACACCCTTTGAGTGAAGCAAACAACTAGAATTTATTTCTTTTTCATCCATCCTGCCCCACAGCTTCATCCCTCATTGTGTACAGCAACATAAATACAGAACTCAAGAAGATTTCACTACAATCGCAGTGCCACAAAAGAGCAGGGTTTACCAGTTGCAGAAGTAGACCAGCCTCACCAGATCTAGACTAGGAATTACAGGCAGCAGAACCAGAGCACCTCACACAGAAATCAAACACACTACTTAAAGACCATGGGGGTCAAAAATATGAGTGGGAATTCTTCCTACCAGTTGGTCTTCCATATTTCCTTCTGCATAGATGTACTAGACAGGGTTAGTTTTTTATTGGTTAAAACTCAGAGAAGCTTTTCTAGGATAAATAAAAAGGGGTGTACTGAGGGATGGAACCAACTGTATTTCCATATTTGAGAGCAGTGGATGCTTTTTAAAACATGAGTTTATTTCACACATGAAGCAGCACGATTAGGTTAGAATTTTCAAAGCAATCATTAAATAGCCAAATTCTGTAATAAAACAAGCCCTCAGGTGAATTATTGTCATCATCAAATCTTTAAGCAAATTAATTACAAGCTTAATGCTTGTAAAGATGTTTGTGTACCATTTGACTAGCAGGAGCAAAAAAATTTAAGTGATTCTTGGATGCTTGAATTTACAAACATATGTCAAGGACTTAACTTTTGGCATAGACAAGTGAACCAAGTACTTTGAAACTCAACATCAGGACTAACAGCCTACCAATCTAAATGTATTGAAATGGAAATACACTGTTCATTTACTTTTTGGTGCTTTTTTTAACAGAGTAGAAGAAGGGTCTGGACTTTGGGCCACATTCACTTGCAATTCTGCCTAAGTAGGCAATACTGCAGAGAACACTTGAGTGTAAGAAAGCCATTGATCATAACAATACATGTTAGGTCATAAATACCTGCTTATACTGCAAAAAGCCCGTTCTAAATCAACACTAAGTATTGGGTTTTAATACTGTGCAGCAAACATACTCTCTGAGAATTATGATTTACTTTGTTTATGCTCACTTTGAATGCTTTTCTCTTCAGATAATTTACAATTTTATTTTCTCTTTCAAGGCTCAGTTCCTAGAATACTTAAACTGTTCCAACTCAAGCACTTACAGATCGTCCATTAGATGTTTCATTAATGTTGTGATCTCATGGTGCCCACTCAGCATTCCTATCACCAACTCATTTTTGCATGATGAGTTTTGACCAGTAACTATTCCACCCTAAAACTGAGGTCTATATTATCTGCATAAAACAACCTGTCAGCGTGCGTGTTGTCACCAACTGGGCATCTGGTTTTATGGTATCCTCCCAGGGGCCATTTTCAGACTTTCCTGGAGATTCCAGCCTTTACTCATACTTAGTCCTGCAGTCCTCAAGCATCCAGTCTCCTTGAAATCCCGCATCAATGGAACAATAGCAGGAATGCAGGTAATAGTTCTATCTTACCTTACATTTCCTCCTGACTTATGCACAGCATCTCCTGTCTTAAGGCAGCCTTGCAAAATCTATCCCTCCTAAAGTCAGGCAGCACTTGGAAACAAAAAATACGTGCTCAGCCTATGAGAGACTAATTTAGCATGTTAGTTGCATCCATGTCAATACTGAAAAAAACCATCCATTCTTCCCAATACAGAGGCAGAGCATTTATGGAAGACTCTTAAGAAGCCCAAGGATCATTCTCTGAGTCAGTGGGAGGCTAGTCTCCATGAACCAGAAAAACAACTCTTGGTAATATTTCTCAATAGAAGTAAGGAGAGATATTACACACAAGTGAGTGAAATCAAACCCATCAGTTACTACACAGTTTACAAATGCAGAAATATTCCAGGGATGCACTACTGCTCAGCAGCTTCACAACACAGCAAAGTGCATCAGCTGAGGAACACAGACTAATATCACTGTACACAGGAAGCAGTGCTTGACTTAGAATATCAGATCTAGTACACTAAAAAAGGCTAACATTTACCAGTGTCTAAACCCAAAAGATACTGTATGTTCTTTTAGGTACTGGATGGATCTAAGAGACCAAAGAAACCAACATCTCATATGGAAATGCCTGGATTAACAAAGCTACGCACACAGAAACCTCCTCTTGTGACCATCTGTTGACTGTAATGACTTTGAGAATAAGTTATGTATCATCGTTAAATAAATCACATCTCATTATCAAATCATAATTTGCCTTCATAAGAAGCAAATATCTCATTTATTAAAAAGAATAAATCTCTCTGCCTAACAGTATTTTTCTGCTGCACTACTGTATTTATCGCTTGTGCTCCTCATCTAATATTTATCTCACAGTTATGAAATTCATAGCCAATGTTTAGATACATCTAAATTCTTTCAGAGTGAGCACCATTACCCTGAGGGTAAGGGTCAAATTATGCTCTCAAATCAAAGCAATGCCTTGGAAGCCCGTAGTTAGACTGAGATAATATGAACAAAAGTGAACCAAATAACTTAATATGGTGGTGATCAGCCAATAAACTGCCAGGTGTGCTACTAGAAGAAAGTTATCTGCCAATTTTTGAGCAGGTATGCTCTCTCAACATGAAGAACATTCTGGAAGCCAGAGGATTATGTTTAGCCAGCTTCATACTACTTTCACTAAAGTACTTTTTCTTAGGCAGACTATATATGGTCAGAGAGTGTTATCCAGCTGATGCATTTAGTAACATAGGTCTCCAAGTTAAGACAAAGTTTTGTTAGAAACAACACTGACCAAAACCAATGGATGTACAGGCACACTTCATTGTGAGTAGGATTGAACCCTGCATGAGAGGTCTTCATGGGGTTAGCATCTTGTATAGCAACTTCTGTAAAACACTGAACTCTGCAAGGATGGGTTCAGAAAAAGAGTTCACTTCTAGATGATCTCAGGAAAAAACCAAACAGCCAGAGTCAGTAAATTTTTCTTTCATGTTTCCGTAACAGCTAATCCTGCCAGAATAATCCAAATCATTTAATAATGTTTCCTTTTTCTAAGATTCCACATTTACAGTGAAGGATAACTTAAGATATTGCCTTTTGCACCAACTGTATTGATAGACATCCCCCAGATCCATAGACCAATATTCTGAACACTCCCAGAAGAAACTTGTGTCACACGAATAGCTAGAAATCTCACAAGCAACATTTTTTACATTATAATGTATCATGTTTGTCAGAAGACTTGTTTGAAGACAATATTGCATTTTAATTGTTTTAATCTTTGTCCAAAAAAAGAGTTTAGCTTATTAAAATACAAGATTTTCTACCACCACTGTTTAAAACACATGCAGATTTCATTTCTTACCAAATCAATACTGCGCTGCTATCTGCTGTCACATTCAGACAAACCATTAAAAGAAACACATCAATGATAATAATCCAAACAGCCACACTTACAAGTTGCTGCTGTGCTTTTACAAAACAGATAATGCTAATTTCACACCATAAAGGATAAGGATAGGTTCCAACCTAAGCAGCACATCATACATTTTACGTACTCCACTCCAGAGGGGAACTGCAGGTTGTACTTGGTAATCCACCACAAGAGTCTCCTCGTTTTCATTAAGAATATTATCTGGAGAGAGATTTGAGAACCAATAGCTTCCAGACCACAAAGCACTTGACACCCCAGAACCTACCGTTCTGTCAAATCTCTTAGCCTCCTCTAGGAAAGACACATGAGCAGAATAGCTATTGTTTCATGTCAGAACTGCTGCTCAACATTTTTACTTTTCCTGGCATGCATGTTTCCTCCTTAGTTACACTCATGGAGCTGAATCTAATCTGAGTGGGAGGCACAATGCAAGCTGACAATGTAATTGCTTAATTATTGCAGCCTGCTCACCTTCCATAACAAATTAGTCCAAAAGAAATCAGAGGAAAACAGAAAGCAACTAACTGTGCCTCAAGACCCTGAGCACAGAAAACAGTGAAATAACAAAAATAGGTTAATGATCGAAAGCCATTTTTCTAGTAATATCAACCAGAGCCACAGAATTTGTCAAATGTTAAAAGAAGCTTTCAGATTAGTATTTGGTAGTTTGTGCTCATGTCTTCATTTTCCCCACATCTGACTCTGTGGCAATGTTGGTCTGGTAAAGCTTTATCAACTGTAGATGTTGTTATTCACTTTTAAAACTAGTCATGTAAATAAAAGTTTATTCCTAGGCTACATAAATATGTTAATAGTCACTACCAGTCTCCTGCAAGTCTATGACCACAGCAGAAGACACTGGGAGCAGTATCTTTTTTTCCAAAACAAAAGAGAAACTCCATCTGAGCACCACTGCTCACTTTTGTGCTAGGAGCTTCAGGAAGAACACATCACAGCTACTTACCATTCTTGACCAGTAGCAGTCTGTGCTAAGTCTGAAATGCTGTTTTAAAGAAATAGGTAAAAACAAAACAAAAAAAAGGGGAGTAGCTTTCCCATTTCTTCAGTTCATGTCAAACAAGGAATGTAAGCCCCAAAATTAAAAACTAGACTCCTTATGCTTTGATGTGCAGGACCATATTGTGCATGTGTCTTAATTCTTTATCTCTCCTCCCAGGACATGGAGGAATAATGTACTTTTGAAATGCTGCTGTTTACTGACCCATTCTCCTTTAACTTTCTATTCAAGTTTCTGAAAACACCACATTCAGGAAAGGCTAAGTAAGCTAACATTATGCTTCAAGTAGTACTTGTGCAACTCCTGTGAAAGCAATAGTCATTGGCTACTTATCCAATACAGTTCTGCCAAAAATTCTTCCTTTGACTAGTATAATAAAAAAAATAAATATGTTACCAGGTGCCTGATTAAAGCATCTTTCACACAGTACTTTCATTAAGCCATACTTTGGCATGAGATTTGTCTTTGGAAAGCGCTCTATGGTCTTTCTTTAAAGCAAAGCCACTAGCAACAGCACCCAGTAACTGGCAGATGGAGTAATACCTACTTGTTGTATTTCAAAATAGCCCGTTCATCAAAACATTTCCATCCTTTTTGCTTGAAATGATCACAAAACCAATGTAACACTGGACCTTCTCACTTGAGGCCCATCCTCCCAAGTGGGACAGAGTATTTCCATGCTGCAGTGTGAGAGATGAGCAGGTAACACTGCTCTTGGAGCAGGGCACTCCGGGGAGGTCTCAGACTGAGTTGGAACCACTTCTGGGGGGGTGGGGGAATTTGAAGAAACCAGGCAAATGGCACTCTGACCTATGCTCTTAAAGAAAATAGAAGAAACCCACAGAGGCCTGCAACTCTCACTGGGTGGCACATGTATCCCCTTTACACAAAGCTTAGTTTTTCTCCTCCAATAATGCTTGAACAGTCAGAGAAAGCAACATGCCAGCAAGAGGGTTTATTGTCCAGCTATCCGATACCACAGGCTTGCTGGAGGCTTCCACTCCAATTACCAAGTCATGTGTTGTTGAGTCACAGTATGTTTCTGTAAAATATTTGACTCTACTTGGAAAAAAAACCCTGAACAGCGGTAGTTCTTCTCACAGAGAGAAGTCACCATGGATAAATGTCAGGCTGCTTTTTAGGAAAAGGGGAAAATATGAAATGAACCTGGCTGACAGTGTTTTGAAACATCCCATCTTCTGACAGACTGGTGGTTCTCACTCTTTGAGCACTCTGCAGTTAGCCAGCCCTGAGATAATTATTGCTGCTAGATAATGTCAGTGCAACCAATAAAGGGACTTTATTTGAGGCTTCTGTTTACATACAGCCCCCAAGGTATTTTCTTTTTGAAGAGGTTGCTCAAAAAGGGTGTCAGCACAGCTTCAGCATTAACATTAAGAGCTCCTTTTTCAAGCAGTGCTCCTCTGACCTGACCTCACTCATCCACAAATGAAAGCAAAATTTATGGAATCCCTGTGCGATCTTAACACAAGAGTCATTATTTTTCCATATTTGTAAAACAGAATGAATATTTATTTTAAATGCTTAAATGCATCCTCCCCCCTCCTCCTTCTCTGCAGGAAAAGCCTTTTATTTTCACAGCTGAAAGCAATAATTTCTAAATGGGAAAACATTTCCAAATGAGAAACTTCTGATTATCATCAAGATGCTCAACTGTTATTTTGTTTGGTTTTTCTTTGTTACCCTCCCCCCCTTCCCCAAAGGACCATCTGCAAAGAGGGTGAAATTTAAGCGTGGCTAAGGACACACATTCACAGGAAAGCAGCTCGTCAAAGCATTTATGGCTTGTACAAAAAACGCCACTAAGAGCTCATATTTAGCACTGTGAGCGTGCCCTTCTACGCCTAGAACAGGAAAAGCACATTTCTCCTAGTGCTGGGGAGAAGAAAATGAACACCTTTCAAAATCTTATCTATCAAGTAATAGTGATGACCATACTGCCCTTAATAAAAGTCACAAATCAGAGGCTAGTTTCTGCAAGAACAATCTTTCCCCTAGATGTTCTTAAAGGTTGAATTCTGTTAACTGAAAAGAGTAGTGCTGGTTTTGTGTAGACTTTTTTCCTCTGCTTGTCCTAAACCCATTTTTAAGTAACCACCGATCAATAACCATACAGTCAAAGGTATAAATTGAGCCTCTGTTCACAATTCTTGTGCCTACACAGGTGTAAGTATTCTGAACCCTATTCATATCAGAGCAATTGCAAAGGATTCCTGCACTAGTCTGATACTAAAACTTGAATAAGTTGGTCAATAGGCATCAGAGGGAAAGGCTCGAAGAACAGAAACATGTTTGATTGAAGAAGGTCATAAAATACAAAGCACTTAATATCATGGGAAAAGCCAAATACATGCGGCTGTCCAGAAAACAATCAGGACATTACATTAACTATCGTTGTCTTCTCTGATTAACATTTCACCACAACGCAATGACTTCTTTTTCAATTGCTAGTAGAACTTAAATTACGTTTTCCTAAATTAAACAGAATTATAGCAAACTGAATTCAGGCAACAGCTTACATAAAGTGTTGGTTTTCCACTGGATGTCTGGTGGGAAGAACACAATCCTGCTTTCAAAAAAGATGTTCCAGGCACAACTTTCCAGGTGCAGGCAACTAGAAAAATCAGGATGAGCTGTTACTTCTTCCTTTCTAGGAGCAGTTGAGGGAAAGAGTTAAAGGATTCCTCCATCAGAAAACACCATGGCAAGCTGGTGGACTAAGTCCTTGTGTCTAAGTCCTAGAGCTTCTCAAAAGTAGCAGAATTGACCATGACTAGGAAAAATGTGGTAACAGAAAATGCAGCAGGCTATTCTTCCTGCAGGCCCAGTTTTATGCATAACACTACCATTAGTGAGTCATGCCTGGCTAAAGTCTTTTAGTGTTTGTATCCATTTCTCCCAGTTGCTATAAAAGGGTTACTGTAGAAGAGTACATATTGTTTTAGGTTAACAGTAGGAAGAGTAATATCTCCAGGCTAATAACTACAATACACTCCTTATCAGATCAGAATTCCTTTCATACAACTACAGCCTTCACAGAGGAAACTGCCAAGAAGAGCAGCATGTGTAAGCAGAGTTTACAACAACTCAAGAGCTGCTATTCCCAAGAAAGTCTAATTTCTTGGCTTTACCCAAAACAAATCTACCAAGAATAAAATTTCACAAAGTGGATTTGTAAGACACCAGCATACACTTCCAGGCCGTTAGCTAGACTGATGGATTCAGTTCTACAGAGAAAAGAGGGTATTTCAAAAGCTTAACCACAACCACTTCTCCATATCCTTAAGTATCACTAAGAAAACCCCGGTGACCCTCCATTCTGAAGTACACCCATTTCAAAATCATACCCACGACAAGTGATCCCAGAGAAAGGGAATCTATTCACACTGCATGCAAATGATCTCCACAGCTGCCAGAAGGATAGGTCACTGCTAAAGGCAGAACAGCTACAGACATTCAACTTTTCATTTTGGCCATAAAGTGTATGCGTTTATGTGAAGAATGCTTAACTCTACCAGGAAAATGAAGAGAACCAAAAATCAAGTTACCCTGCAGAATCAGTACTACTGAGAAAAGGTTTACCCAGAGGTGTCCCATCACAATCCCACCTCTGAAAGAAACCAAGTAGAACCACTGTGGTAAGGTAACACTGTGCTTGTCTTTTCACTGAGAAATCTGACTCTATGTAGCTTCAGAAATTCCTGCACTAAAAGAAAAATGGATGAAGAGAGGCAAGGAGCAGGAACACTGCAGAGCAAAGACTGCCTCTGCTCAAGGACCAGCAGTAACTGAACTTTGACTTTAAAAGTTAAAAATCAATCTTTGTTCTTGAATGTTAGGTCACAGTTAAATATTTAAATTTCTGTTAAAGAAGCGGTGAGTTTTGGGGGTAGAGGGAGTTGGGTGGTGGGGAGTAGTAGTTACTGGGATAAGGCCCTCTCTACTTTGTAATTTTTCTCAAAGCTTCACAGAAAAGGCTAATGAGAAACAGTACAAAAGTACAGCAGATAGGGGGAAGAAAGAAAAAGAAAAAAAAAAAAGAAAAAGAGAAGAGGGGGAGGTAAGTATGCACAGGAAATTAAATTAATTTCTGTGGGTATAAAATGGAATGCAGACAAGAATAAATAAAGTTTGAAGCTTTAAGGATCCAAAAGGGCATAACCAAGTACAGTAAACATATGGGATTTAAGGGAGGGAAAAAATACAGGCAAGGGCATGAAGACGGAGAAAAGAATGTTACATTCTACTTCTCAATGCCAAGCCTAACTACCTGAAAGCAAGGGTGTGCTTGACAGAGAGAATGTTTGGTGGTGATGTGAACAACAAGGGGAAGGAAATTCAACATGTGGAATCACTCAGTAGTTTTTACACAGTTAGTAACAGTCTTCTCCACCCTAAGTACTCTGTGCAGGTTCCAGTGGAATTAATTTCAATGTATTTACAAGCAGGTTACTAGCCAGATGACACATCCTAACTGGGTCTGGATAAAAGCTGGGCTTTGGGAGAATTACAAGCAAGTCTCCTCCACTCAGTCCTATAACAAATTTTCTGTAGGGTTCTGGAACTCAGCAGAGACAGCTCTACTCTATTCAGATTCCTGGGTCCTGAAGATGATCATCACTCCTTTTCTTTACCTGCATACTAAATGGGAAAACAGATTTGCCAGTGGGTACCTAGCCATACCTGTGCCATTATGGCACAAGTATAGTGGCACGCTTATATACGCAGCAGCAAAGAAACACCTTTCAGTAGACAAGAGTGCTGATGGACTGTCCACCTCTCTGCCCTGAGATGTAGCCATAAAATCGAATGTTCATTACGTGTTGACCCTCATATCACTGACCAGACATGATTAAGTCTATGACAGACATCCATACTTTACACTGAGCCAAGAGACCTGTGCTTGCAAATAAGTTAGTGTCTGTACTTTTTCTGCTTCCTCATAAAACCACATAAACAACATGTTCCTAAGAAGGGCAAGTTCTTTAGCTGTAAATGAGGCACTGACCTACTACTACTTATCAGTGGGACCTACTACTGTTATCAGCGGGACCTACTTCACACTGGAAAGTGGTAAGGGCCCGATTCTTTGGAAAAAAACCACACGTATGTATATGTGCATACACTTCCAACATCCCCTGCTCTGCTCTCTCTCAAACACAAAGCCATCCTCATATGGTTTCTTCATGTCCTAATTGTCATCAAAGTATGAGTAAGTGGGAACCCAAATTCAGATACAAGATAGTACACAGCCAACATTGGAAAAAAGATTAAGTTGGAGCAACACAGCTAAACATCTGCAGTCAGGTTTTATTACACTGATGAATAATAAAGTTCTGCTTTGGCCAATAGGTTTGTCTGCTCAAATAACACGTAGCAAGTACTCAAAGTTCCACTGGTGGGGAGTTGTCTTTGTCAGATAAGAAGGGAACACAGAAAGCATCAAACTCTCTCCCCTTTATAGCACTAGAGAAGAGGTTCTCTTTCAACCCCTGAGGAAAATGAGAAATGATGAACTAGTGCTACCCATGCCCTTAGTGCATTTCACTAGTTTATATGAAATGTCAAGCATGTGGTATTGCTCACAGAATATTTTAAGTATTTTAATATGTTGCACTGTGAAGCAGTATGCTCTGTTCAGAGCAAAAACCTCAACCCACAGTGCTAAATACATTAATAAACTGAAGGAAATTAATAAAAATAAATAAATAAAAAAGCACAAGACTAAGTCCTAACACTGGATATTTATGCTGCATTTTCTTCATGTGGCAACGGTATTTTCTATTGTCTGAATAAAACTGTTACATTAAGGCCTTTTTAATAAAAGTTTACAAGTGTCAACTTTTGCCTTTTACATTAATTCATGTTACTATTAGGCAGGTCACCTAATATAAAAATATAGAGATTAATACATGGAGAGAGATTAATAGAGACTAATACAGTGAAAAAAAAAAATTCATTAAATCCTAAGCAGGCCTGCTATGTCAAACAGACATTTCTGTCTATGCAAGAAACGTCTGTTTTTGTCTACATAAGTAATGAACATAGTCTAAGGGGAAGTCAGTATTATCCAAAACTTCACTGCAGTAGAGTAATTCTGACCTCTCTCAACCAGTGATTCTTTGTACTGACGTTCATGTTGACAAGGATTAGTCACAACAATACATTTAAGGTATCAATTTACGGCTGAAAAAGCAGCCCCAGAACATTTGACAACACACCTGCAAAAGTGCAACGAGGAAGGTAAGTTCAATTTAGCACTAACATTGGAGAATAGGATATGTCATGCTTTAGACTTGGTAAGACAACAGTCAGCTGATGGGAACATGCAGAAAAGGAGGTGCTCCTGCAAGTCACCATCCATCTTAAAGTTGATCAGGTAATTGTTGTTATAGCAACATTTCTTCTGTATCGAGCATGACTGAGATTCAGTCATACATTTATGGAAAAAACCTCTGCACCAGTGTTAACAAAGTGCTGACATGGCTTACAGTCTGAACTAATCATCCCCATTGCAAGAGGCAGCTCTGCTATTAACTAGTGCTTTTCCATTTAACATAAAAGTGAAGATCGGGGGGAAATCATTTACTTACAGAGACACAGATACAGCTAAGAAGATACAAAATCTTTTTATGCTACAGAGGCAATCATCTTTAGATCCTACACGGTGAATATCAGGGAAAAAAACCCCAAACCCACAGCTTTTACCATAACATGACCATATGTTTCTCAGCCAGCCCTGGAGACCGAAACGCCCAAAGCTAACTCAGAGCACTAGTAAATCTGAAGTACAGGTGTCAAGTTTTGAATTGCTTAGCAGCTTTCCATTTCTTGCGGGGGAAAAAAAAATAAAAAAGAAAGGTGAGGAGATTTTATCACAGTTCAAGCATTGCGTGTTCTGTTTTGCACCTCTGTAAACAACCACATTTTGATAAGGACAAGGTTTTTAGCAGCTACCTCCCTACCCTGAAGTGTGACCTGATGCCACTTTAACATCTGCAACTTGACAGAGGAAAGGAAGAAACCACTGCTAGGTAACTACATATGCTTCTCAGCCTTGAGGAAGGTGTTTTCAGATTCCAGCTGAGGAAGTAAGAGATCAGAACAAGTACATGGCATATCAAATTCATGGTTGCATACAAAACACCCACAAAATAGCAAGAAGTCATGTAGTGTAACACACAGTGATAGTAAGACTATACTTTTCAAGGTACTTCACCATTTAAAGGCAAAATGAAAAGTATACTTTTCCTTCCACAACTTAATGATTAGTGGAAAAGGAAAAAAAAAAATTAAAAAAATAATGACAATAATAAAAAAAAACCCAGCTATTCATTCCCCTTCCCAGATACATGACTAAACCAATAGGGTGTTTGAAGTGGATGCATCCTTATTTAACATTTACCAAGTAGGAGCCTTCATACAATGTATAGGGCATACACTAAGATTTCCGTTAACACGCAGTAACAGTGCAGGATGCTGACAGAATTAATTTCTCATCATATACATCCATGGGACCTTGGCTCTACTTAGGATGCACCTTTGATTTTGGATGTACTGATGTAATTTTGCTTTATTTTCTAGTTTTCAAGAATTACTTTCCTCAATAGGTAACTAGCTGATGATTAGGAAAATCTCATCATTCACCTCAGTCACCAGTAAGTTAAATCTTCAGAGCTAGCAGAAGTAGACAAATTTTTAACCTTTCTGCTTCTGAACTGTGAAGAAACATCACTGACCTTAAAATTTGAACGGAGTACTTTCCTTTTTTGAAGGTGAATATGCTATATTCAATCAACCTTTTTTCCTGATTAAAATGCTATTCAGAGTCTATGCAAAATGTCTGTTTCATATTAAAGAAGTAATTACTCAGCAACCAATTTTGCATCGTTGGGCTTAACTTTTTAAACCTTCAGAGTTTAAAGAGTACGTAACAGAGAGAAAAGCTACACTTATGTTTTTGCTAAAGAAAAGGTATTCCAACTTCAAGTCTGCCTTCTGCATCTATACCATTTCCGTGACCCTGATGTGAGCATACATACAGAGCCATAAAATCGTTACACTGCAATAGGTTCCCAGTATATCATGATACTGATGAATAACAGGAACTGCAGTGGAGAAAACAAAAAAATAATCTTTTCATCTTTGAGAGATTTTAGCGATCCTTTTTCACAAAGCAATTTTACGTTAAATACAATACTACAGAAAATCAATACTTCCTCTGTATGGATCTCTCAGTCTTCTCAGTTAAGATTTATTACTTAGTAGATTGAAAAAATGTTGCTTATTGATCCTGTAGTGAAGATATATTGAAAAGTAAGTTTTAAACCATTTTATTTTTATTAAGCAAATATCTTTCAAGACAAATTAGTAGAAAAATACAATAATGCACTATCAGAAGTAGTGTGGGCAGCAGCACCAGGGAAGCGATCGTCCCTTTGTACTTGGCACTGGTGAGGCCACACCTTGAATACTGTGTTCAGTTTTGGGATCCTCACTACAAGAAAGACAGGGAGGTGCAGAGTGTGTCCAATGAAGGGCAACAAAGCTGGTGAGGGGTCTAGAGAACAAGTCTTCTGAGGAGCAGCTGAAGGAACTAGGGTTGTTTAGCCTGGAGGAAAGGAAGCTCAGGGGAAACCTCATTGCTCTCTACAACTGCCTGAAAGGAGGTTTGTGGTGAGGTGGGGGTCAATCTATTCAACCAAGTAACAAGCAAAAGGACGAGAGGAAATGGCCTCAAGTTGCACCACGGGAGGTTTAGATCTGACATTAGGAAAAAAATTATATGTAGAAAGGGTTATAAAGCCCTGGAACAGGCTGCCCAGGGAAGTGCTGGAGTCACCATCCCTCATGGTTTTTAAAAGACATACAGATCTGGTGCTTAGTGACGTGGTTTAATGGTGGACTTGGCAGTGTTACATTAACAGTGGGACTCTATGATCTTAAGGGTCATTTCCAAGCTAAGTTATTCTATGATCACATAGAAAGGAAATTCTTTTAGTACTAGTCTTTTATCCCTGACCTCTTGAAGAAAGTGTCCTCCAGAATTTGGAACAGTTTTACCACTGCACAGTTTCAAAACCTTGAAGAGTTTAGAACTGAAATATTGTCAGTACCATATAAATAGTAGCCCAAATTGTATATTTAAGCATAAATTAGTGTTAATTGGCTTTCAGTTATACACACTTAAAAAGCATATCAACATTTTGAATTTGGCAGATTAAAATCAATTTTTCAGCTGTATAATTTTGATACCTCCAACACAGAAATGAAACTTCAAATCATCTCGTAAGTTTCTGTCAAGATACGACATTCACATCAGTGCTTTTCACATCAAGGCTTAAGTTGGCGTAATTACGAGTGATAGAGAATCTCAACATTCATTTTCAGCTTAAGACATACAGCAGTACACAGCCGAGTTCCCCCCTTCTCTTGTCTCTGACTAAAAGCAAGTCCTTTGAAGGAAACATTTGACCTAAGATTTTAACTAGGACAGCTAATTCTTCATAGTCAACTTGATGCTTCACTTCTCAGAAGAAAATTCCCATTTCCTGTTGTCTTCTCCCCTCCAGTGTCATCCCTCACAAGGGATGACACTGAGCATCCATAAATGCTCCTGCTCCTCCACTCCCCAACCATCATTTGGCACACTTGGTAATACGTCTTTTGCCCACCAGCCTTCCGTTAAGAAAACTTAAGAATTGAGCTTCTATCACTTCAGGTCTGGAAGCTGGGGAATATTGAAATGGGGAGTCTTTTACTGGCCACAACTGCAAAGTTTTACTGGTCAACTGATCACATGAACTTAGAGCTGACAAATATACCTTCTTGAATAAAACTGTAATATACAGACAGGGAAAGACCATACAGGCTCTGTAAGAATACTGAATACTGAAATTAGTGAAAGCATCTCACACTTACCTGTATGCCCTTAGGCAGCTTACTGTAAGCCAAGCTCCTGGGACAAAATTATCTGAAGAAATAATTACAAGGATAAATCTTGTTTAATTTTAGAGACTTTGCGATGAAGGGGCACAGAACCAAAATTTAACACGTTCAGGTAATAAGTCAAAATTATCCACATTCTCTCTTGGAAAACTTCATGTTTTCCAAGCTAGCTTGTGTTCCCAGAACTCTAAAGCACGCACCCACATTCTGTGTGAAACAGCACTGTTCCTGATGCCTAAATTCTCTTGTTAAATCTCTCCCATTTTATAGCTAATCACATTTTTATAGCAGGCATGAAGCACTCTACAAGGCCCTTGCTGAGCTGTTCCTGTAAATCAAAACCTTATTCCATCGTTCTGCTTGCTGGCAGAAAAACAAGGTTACTTTTACCATTTATGGTTGTAAAACCCATCCAGCTTTTCCCCCTCTTCAGTTGCTGCCTTTTTTTCCACTATTCTTTCCTTCTGTGTCTTGCTCCAAGAAAGATATTCCAAGTTCAGCTAAACAGCTTCAGAACTCATCCTTAAGCTGCTTGTCTTCCAGTACACTTACAACCTCATGAAAATATCTAACAAGAAGACAAGTGAAATATTAATACAGTATTTAGGTCAAGAGCCTCCTTCCCACCTTAAGTGACATGAAACAAACCAAAGCCACACAAGAACAGCAGTAGCTCAAAAGCTCTTTACAGTAAATTATCACTATGTGGCCCATATGTATACTAGCTCATAAAATAAGGCCCAGATCAGATTGGAGGTGCTCGGAATCACAGTTTAACACTTCGATATAAACACTCAGTCCAATATATGAGCAAGAAGAAAGCAGCGCCACAGTTAAATCTTACTATTAGACCACCTCTAAGCAGACACCACTTCCTGGAACAAAGTAACTTAAAGAAGAGGGGGGAAGAGGGGATATCCCCATTTTAGATATGCTGCCCAATTCCACACACCCTCCCGGCACATAGGGTATTAAACTGAAGCAGCCTCTGTTTACAGTTACCACAGGCTGAAACACCAGATTCAGGTTTTGCCAGGTCTGGTTCTGTTCTTCCCCTCTCCAGCTGAGAGCCAGAGCATCCTGCCACAGAAGGAGAAGACTCAAAGGACTGTCTCTGCCCTTCCACAAGCCTCTGCAAGGCATATACCAACACAGCTCTGTAAGAAGCTTCCATGGTGCATAGAAGCACAATGATGTATACTGGAAACTCCTGAAAGGGAGCACAGGAGCATACAGTACACACACACATACTATCACACGGATGTTACTACAGAACAACACGCATCCAGTGACAAAAGCAAAGCAACCCTTGTTGCTTAGAAATTAAGTGTTCTAGTGCTTTTTCCAACTGACTTGAAATCTACACTACTTTTTGGATATGGATAGATTGTATGGACTAAACTGAATTTATCCGAACATCAAAACCAGCCTATTCTTGATCTAAAATGGTCTTTTACAGTCATCACCCTATTTTTAAAAGTTAATGTTTAAAAGGGATTTAAGCATAGCTCAGTTTTGCATTTAATTCCTACATTCACCTCAGCATGGGATTTGAAACTGAGAAATCGGCACTGGGAAGTTACTGGCCTTTAGGCTTAGCATCTTTTGAATCTCATAGTTGACATGAACAAGCTAGAGAGATCATGATGTACACATGCACAGAAAAAGGCTCTCCAAGGAGACTATTTTCACACTAACTGAATGGCTAAAGACAACAAACTGGTTTGTGAACCCACATTGCTCTGTTATTTTGTGTCAGCAGAAGTCTGCAAGCAATCAGTAGAAGTGATGCAACTACCTGCTTATCAAGTGCATTTGTTTTTTCTGTTTTCTGGAAGCATGCCCTAAATAACGGTGCTCACTTAGAAGATGTTTAATTTTGTGCGTAATTTATTGTACATATTCTATGCAGATGTGAGCATAACTAACTGTTGTTAGTATTTTCCACCTGGAAAAGCACAGTGACTATACTGATTAATGGCTCCATGATTACATCATTTTTGACTTCACCCCTTGTAGTTAAGCATATTTCCTGAACAATGGAACAGAGGTGATCAAAGAAAACCAGTTTTCAAGGTCCTAAGTTCTTGACACACAGGCCACCTGCAAGAGATGCTTAAAATATCTTAGCATCCTGAACTCTTGGGTGCAGTATGAGGGAACTGCAGTGTTCAGAGCAAGAGCCTGGTGCTGGGCCTTAGGGGAATGGTTGCACATAATGAGAGAAAGGGAAGGAGAGGAGCCATGCAAAACCTTGCTCTGTCTATGGAAGCAGCCACTTGCTCCCCTAGGTCCAGCAGGGCAAGGTAGCAAGGAATGGAGATTCCTTTCACCCAGAGGGGGTCTCTGGGGAAGGGCTGCAAACACCTAGGACTATGAGGACATCTCCACACTTGTATTCTCTTTTTCATTACCTTCTTGCGTAACTATGAAAAATGACTAAAGCAACAACAACCATCTCCTGTTCACTGGCTGTCTGACACAGGGATCCTCACAGCTGCTACCCGTGACTTCCTGACAGGAAGGGAAGGTAGGAGAACATCCACTGAAACACAAAAAGAACTTTAGAAATGAGGTTGCCTGCAAAAAGTTCCTTGCACTTTCTGGTAAGAAACTTCAACACAGCCATCCTCTCTCATGCTTAACATGATTAAGTATAGATGAATGTCTTTGAGAGCTCATCATCAAAGGGAGAGGCGGAACTTGCTGTAACCTTTCAGCTCCACAGCCCTCCTATCCCAATGGCAAACGAAATCAAACATGGGTTGTTTCTTCATCAAAAACAGAGGTCAGATTATGTTCTCATGGTAAGATGAATAAATATCTGGAGTAACACTATTAAGTCAACGGAGCTACCCTGGATTTGCACGCAAAATTTGGCTTGTTATATTCCAAATTGCTAAAAATGTGGCTGACTTCATTACGTAGCACAGTAGCTGAAAGATTTGAAGAAAACTCTACTCGGATGTGTTGTTCTGTGCAAAAAGAGCAGAAGGTTAGATTCAAATCCTACTGTCAACATAGCAAGGGTCAACATTAATATTTTCTTCTCTGATGCAATGAATTGTCAGATCTCAGCCACACTGCTGTCCTGCTATCTCCTGGGAGGAAGGATAAATTGGTTAATAAACTTCTTTCCAAAAAAAGCCTTCAAAAGTAGAAACATCTGCTGTGTTCATTAGTCACTATTTGGCTTGAGTTCAGTAGTAAGGCAGGCTTCAAACCCATTCCCTTTCTCTTACCTAGAGAGGTTGAAGCAAAAAGGATCCCAGGTTTATGGAAACCAGAGCTAACTGGAAGGAAGGGGGCTGTGAAGCTTGCAGATACACTTTATTTCCTAGTTTTTCACAACAGCATACGAATGCATTCAAACACACTAGCATCTGATGGTTGTAGGAACTCATATGATTTACTGCAGACACAAAGGTTCAGGTAGACAAATTTTTTATTTTAAGTGTGGCATTTAAGAAACACAGAAAATAAAGAAACAAACATTTTAAAGTACATTAAGAATTAATTCAAAACTCTAAGCCTATAACCATGTGAGAACTGGGGAGAGTTGCAGAAATCAGGCAACATGTCTGAAGCAAAACTCAGAGCTGAAGTTTGGGTTTACTTTTTCACTTCAGTTGCCTGCACAACTGGACTGAACAATACTGGAGTCATACACTTTTTCTTTTTTTGCATTTAAAAATACTACTAAGCTTGTAAAGTCAAGCACGCCAGATTTCGAAAACAAACATCAGAGCCCTATTGGTTTTTCTCCTTTTCTACTGTGTAGGACTATACTATAAGAAAAAAAATACTGTTTTTCACTCTTCATTCAAGAGAGAAGTCCACACATGACATGCACGAGGGACACTGCCCAAAGACAACTGTGTGCTCAGGTTAATGGGCTAGTTCATTCACAGCAAAATCCACAGCAGGAGTTTGCTGTTGCCATGTTCAATATTCCAATACCAGGAGTCTAGATAAACCCTAACAAAATCCTTAAAGCTGTTGGCCGCCACTTTGCACACATGGAATGTGCTTTCACATATTCTTGACAATGCCAAAATGACAGTTGTTCGACAGGACATCCCTGCACCTCCAGGAACTGATCGGCAGCTGAAGACTGGTTATGTGCAACCCTCCCCAAAACTGTCTCGATTCATCAGAAAGATAGGCAAATAGCACTCTACCCAAAATATGCTGCAAGGACTACACCTGAAATACTGGTATCACAGCTACAGTGACCTCAAAATACAAACAGTGGCTCCTTGAATGAGTACCCTCTGGTCTTAAGATCAATTAAGGTAGAAGTGGTCTGAAATGCAGATCGTTAGAATTCATAAGCATGAAAAAGCTTGTGGAGTCTCCTTCTCTGGAGGCGTTCAAGACCCGCCTGGACATGTTCCCGTGTGACTTGATCTAGGTGATCCTGCTCTGGCAGGGGGGTTATACTAGATGATCTTTCTAGGTCCCTTCCAACCCCTAACATTCTATGATTCTGAAGTTTTACAGAATTTCCTAATTATAGGGTGCTTGAGTTCAAAGCCTTGAATACTGTTTGAACATATGCTGTATACCACTTTTAAGCTGATTTTTTAAAATCCAACCTAAAATTAAATTTTACATTATGATTTTGCATTGAAACCTGCTTGTTTCAACAACTGTTGATCACCTTCTGATTCACTACTGCTATTTAACCAAGAAAAGAATTAGAAATATTTGTCATATAGCATGGTGGAGAGCAACAGACTGGAATGGGAAGTGACCAATGGCTTTCATAGTGCCTTCTCTCTGTAAATGCTGAAGTAGTCATCTAGTTTGGATAGTTCCTACCCTGCTCCACTCTTCCTGACCAGCCAAAGACTCTTACCCTTTAGATTTTTTATTCTTTTCTTCCTTCTCCCTTCGCATACCTGTCTGTAAAACACAAACACTTCCTCATCCAGTGTCTGCTCCTAAATTCTAGGGTTCGGAGGTTTGGGGAGCGTAAGGGTTTGTTTCAGGGTTTTCTTTTTTCTTCACAAGTTCTCTTCCCTTGTTTATTTTCCTTCTCTGCCTTACAAACCATATTCATCTATGCAAGCAGTAGAGGGATGACACTGGGAAATTAGGAAGTATTTTATCAGCTTTAGTACCTCTACAGATGATCTTAGGTTGTCTTTATGGAGACACCTAAGGTTTTAAAGGCTAAGCTCTAATAAGTCACATTAAACAGATCCAGGCTGAATATTCCAGAATTTGTAACTCAGCATAACTGGGACAGACACCCCAAGGATACCTGCTTCTGACAAATACTGCCCTAATTCAAAACAGGGACTCTTTATTCCACAGCTAGAGAAATTAACAATAAAAGTCCAGTAACCATCATAGTATGATTATAAATATTTTTCCCAATTCACCACATTCGTCACAGGTAGTCTGCTGCAATGAAAAAGGCTAAAAAAAGTTAAAGATCAACAGCACATACCACAGACACACACCAAGAAGTGATGTAATAACTCCTGTCATCCCGTCATGTAAGTGCTGTGCAGGTTATCTTCATGGTTGACCAGCTTCCAACCATTAACAGCATTGCTTCAAACTAAGATGAGTACTTGCTCCTCTTTAAGAGGTCCACATTTTTTTGTTAAAATTAGCTCTATTTTGTCTTGTTATGAGAACACCCCATATTTAAAAATGTTTTCCCTTGAACAGCACCATACAATTTTGTACCAGAAACATTTAAAAACCACTTAACTCTTTCCTTAAGAAAATAAAGTTTAATTTCATCTAGTATTTTACTTTTTCATATGAAACCTCTTGGCTTCTAGCAGACCTAGGAGTTTCCAAATTAGACAATAGAGCTATACTTTTTTCAAGCAGCAATCTTAGTAAAATTGTTAAATATTTCTCTTGACTGAAAAATGGAAGGACATCTTTCTCACTTTTATTTTCTATTTTTTCTCCTCAGAGTAAACTTGTTCTGTTTATCTTCAAGGATCCTCCATATTTATTATTCATATGAATCAGTGATGATCAATTTCGCCTTCAGGAAAGAAAATTTTCTGCTTTTCCTAATAAAAAACTTGTGTATAGCATCAGTGTGACCCCTCCCATATACGTGCTATGTTTGAGCTGGAGAAGGGAATGGGAGAGACAGATACCATGCCTGGAAAATACTCTAAGCTTACAGTCTTATCAGTTCATTAAGAAAACAGATGCTTTGAGAAGAGCTACTACAAGATAGCAATCAAAAACCAAACAAATAAAAATAAAAATAAAAAAAACCAAAACCACACCAGACCCAAACCAAAAAACAAGAGAATCATAGAGGAAACTACAGACAACCTCCTGTTGTCCCTTCCTACATCGATTATACTCTCATCCTAAGGTTTAAGAAAGGACTTCAATGGAATAGAGAAAGAAATTATGACATTTAGCATCTAGAATTTGGAAATAAATTCTAACTCTGTCAAAATTTCTAGTAAGGTTAATGTCCTGAGACATACCCTGTTTTAGTCAGAGCCTGCAAGCTTTGATGCAGCAATTAAGTGCATTTTATTATCTGCAGTGGAGACTGTAACACGGAACCTCCTGACCTTCATGTCTATAGCAAATAGTGATCCCTTTTATTTACATGTCTTTAATTTATCAAAATATTACCATGCACCATACTTGCAATGAACTCCCTAAACACACTTTTGTATACTTGAGTCCTTCCCATGCACAGCAGATTGTCTAAGATGCCTAAGACAAAACAGGTAGATCAAAAGGCTTTCTGGGGACCTTTACAAAACCTCTCATCCATTTCCAGGAAAACTATTTAGGCAGTTACATTGTCAGTGGTACTTTTCCAGCCTGAGAGGTAACTCAAATCTCTGTTTTCTTTAGGCTAGTATTCTATAAAGGAAAAAATCCAGAATTTTGTAGTGAAACTGGGTGGATGTTATCTTTCAGACAGGCAGGTGCAGTCTGTCCAGAGTATGAATGCACTCTTAATTCATAAATGACAATCCATTTCCAATTTGCAGGGTAAGAGTAACACTATCATAAAGACAATGTTCATTTGTGAATGAGTTCGACCTTACAGCAGATAAGGTATAGAGTCTGCAAAAGGTAATCAGTAGTCCCTTTTCATCTTTAGTTCTTTCATTTCACAGCAGTGCTAGCTGTTAGTGTAAATCCTACAAACATCTAAAGCCAATTTTCCTTTCTTTCACATCTCAGCAGAGACACCAGGACTTAATACAGTCTAGTTTAATGCACATAGGAAAGTTTGATCTAATAGTAAAATGTAATTCTCTCATCCATAGCAACTGTGGACAAGATCTGAACCCTTTGTTATTTTCAGTAAGTTTTTTGGTATTCAAAGTCACGTTTATTTCCTCTTCCCTTCCCAACCTTATCCTAAGCTAAAGAAATTCACATCTTTCAGTGATCTCCTAATAGGTCAGGTATCCTGGGCTTCTTTTCATTCTTGTTTTCCCTTGAACTTATTCTAATCATTATACTTCTAATAAATTACACTCCTAAACCCTTGCCCTGGTTTCCCTGGGACAGAATCATAGGCCAGCCATAGTCTGCAGTCCATTAGCAGTCTGGAGTCAGCCAGGGGAGCTGAGCTGAGCTGGCTACAGGTGTATCCCATCCCATAAATGTCACACTCAGTATAAAGAGGGAAGTTTGCTGGGGGGGGGGGGAAGGAAGGCTTTCTGCTCAGGCTCCTCCTTCTCTTTCTCCTACTCCCAAGGACTGCTTTCCTGTTAATTGTGACTGAGGCACATTTGCCAGGATAATGGTGTATGCTTTATACTGGCGTTGGTGTTAGTTTGGCTGTTTCATTGAATCTGCTTTTATGCTAACCCATGGGTCTTCTCTCCTTTTCTGAATCCCCCTTTACTTCTGGGAAGGGGTCATCAGGTGATAGAGCAACTGCTACCGTTTAGCCCCGGTACAGGTTAAACCTAGAGAGCTCTCAAATCAACTACCAAGACACTTCTTAAAAGTAAGCACACAGCATAAAATGCAAAGTACTTCAAACTCAAGCTAGAGAGGCTTGTCTATTCCAATTTAGTACTTTGCAAGCTGAAGGAAGACATTTGAAGTGCCAGTGTAAAAGGATCCTGAAAGAACTTCATATATATTAGCTTGCTTTCTTAAGACCTGGTAGTACCTGTTGCCATCTATATACGTAACACCAGAAGCTTGTGGTACTTGAAGTAAAAACTATGGTGTCAAACAGTGTAGCCGGGCCTAAGATGACCGAAATCCCACCTAAGTGCTTCAGGACACTGACTTCATTCATTACAAAGGCTCTTGCCTCTCGCGACACCCGATGCACCACATGTATCTGAGAACGGAAATACCTTTAAAAAGCCCCGTGGTGTTACAAAGTGCAGCACCGGACGAACTAAGCTATTCCACTCAAGTTTGTTTTGGCAGATTTTCAACTCTCTGGTCTATCCTTGCCTTGTTTTCACATACAGAACTTGGAACAATTCCATTTATCAAGTCTACCTAGATGGAGCATTAAATTGGCCTCAAAAATAAGACATGGAGAAAAAGAGGAAAAAGTAATGCAATTCAATACTGTTAACAATTTTCTCACTATAGTTTTATGTATGCAGAACAAAAGATGGAAGGTAGACAGGGAAAAAAACATATGTGAAATCTGAAGACTCAAAAGACTACTTTTCAAGCTATGCTACTTGAACATAAGATAGGGTTAGCTACATGTTGAAGATACATTTTTGTGAAAAAAGTCATCATACCAAAATAATATCTCAGAATAATTTTCAGTCAAGCTAGAAAAGGAAATTATGCTCATTTTCCATACTTTGAGGACTTTACTGCAACTGTCTAAACCAGACAGTTGCTAGCATTTCTTGTAAGACTGAAGAGCTTCCAGCCATATACATTTTTATAGTAAGAAAAAAAAAAGGAAGCTGTAATACATATATGCCATATATCCAGCACACATCTGCTAATGGGGGTATAAATTACTCTGGTTTTCAAGCAAAATTTAGTGATTAAAAACAGCTGCATTTCCTTTTACACAGTCTTTCAAGGGAAACTCCTTTTTTACAATACCAGCACTTGCTTTAGATATCCCACCAGAAACAATTACCAAAGATGAACACCCAGGTACATGTTTAAATAACGAAGAGCTTTCTAATTGCAGAAGAATTTTTGTAACATCAAAGCCTAACCATTGTCATTCATTGAACTGGAAAAATCAAAGCAAAATCTTTGTTCTATTTTAGAATTTAACTTTGACGAAGTTCAGCTTCCATTTTATTCTCAGACATTTCAGTAAACCACAAGCAAGCTGTGATCAGTTTTAATTACGTTAATAGATTATGAAAAATAAACTACCTAAAATTACACAATTCCTTTTTATTAGGGTCTGCATTTGACTTCTACAAAACAGTCTGGCAGACACTCATATCTCCAACATGGCAAGAGCAGGAATACAAAAGCAATGAGAAAATGTTGCCCACTCGCCTGGCATTTTTCATCTTAAATACTTTTTCCATTAGTGAATGCACTCACAAAACTTTTAATGGTGTAGCTTACAGACCTTTAAGGAAGAAAGTGTATTCTGATCATACAATTTCCAAAGCAACTTTGCCAAATTTGTTGAACATTTTAAAGTACTACTGCAAGCTACATGCTACCCTTCCTGCTGTATTTTCTACTGTGCTACACAGCTATCAAGTAGAGCACATGCTCTCAGTCAGTCTTGTGCTCCCAACTTTTGCTACATAATTCAGTCAGAGCCTTAACATGATTCAGATTCATCAAGTATCAAACTGACAGGCACTTAATACCTGTTTATTCATATTAGAAACAAGTTTATTATATATAGGACAAAACAAAGTATAGTTAACTGAGTCAAGATTATAGTGTAACATTCGCCACTTAAACAACCAAAAGAACCCTCGTGTTTTTACATCTTGTTAAAGTTTGCCTTCAATGGCAGATTACTGCTCTGCTTCATTCATGGTGAGGAAATGGACTGAAATGATACATGGCAGCTTCAAGGGACAGGTTCTAAGACATGCAAGTTCCTTGATTCTCCCCAGAACAGCTCCTTTTTCAGCAGAACTTCCTGCCTGAGGGTTCAGAACCTTACTATCAATGGTATAAAAAAACTGAATGGTGAGGGGGGGGCAGGGAGAAAAAAGAAAGCCTATTGTCTTCAGTTCATCATTGGACTCTGTACTCTATGGAGGTCTGCAGATCAACAACTTGACATTCACAGTACACTACTTCTACTCAGTTAACTGTTTTGGCAAGCAATCAACCCTTATACAGTCATCAAGAGGTATAAACAATAATTCTTACACTCTCCCTTCTAGAGCTACACTAATGCGCTTGATTAATGACACCCAAGATTCACCAGTAACCTAAAATCAACATATTTAGCAGTGAAGCCATGGAAAACTGTATGATTTATTTCTACTGATAGGTGAAAAAGACTTGTACAAAGATTAAGCTTAAAAAAGATGGGACAGATAATTTGAAGCAGAACATCACACAGGTAATTTACCACCACAGGAGCTCTTCTGGAAAATCCTTACTATTCTCTGCAAGCCTCATCTTGAACAACAGAGAGTAGTAGCAGAGTCTCAGTAATAGATAATATTTGCAAGACTGCAAGCAGATGCTTTCCTCTGTGTCAGCAGGATAAACAGGGCACATTTTCAACCCCTGAACTCATCTGCTTCAGGTGTGCTCATTTGCAAGGATTTTTCCCCAGAAGAACTCAAGTTTAAGCTACTCAGTTACAGCTTTACTTCTCAAAACAGTTTAACCAGACATTGAAATTATCCAAGATAACGGTTTAAATGCTTCTAGTAATTTAATAAACTTCAGAGCAAGCAGCAGGTCGATCATGGTGGTTACTGATGACATTCAGTATTAGGTTTACAATCCTGAAATTCTTTTAACCTTATAGAAAATAAAATAATCAAGGTTTTTAGTTCCTTCTTCCTGTGCACAGTATTTGGTGAAGAATACTCATAGCTGTCACTTCAGAAATCAAGCTAATTTTTCAGCTTGTGGAAGGAGATTAATCCATTTATGACCACCATTGCTTGTATCTTTTTTTTCCTCAATAACTATATAATAACTATTCAGTATGGAATATTTAATTTCAGGTAAGATTATCAAAATACAAAGTCTGTAACTCCAGTGAACAGGAAAAGATGAAAAAACCATTTTTCTGGGTAGCATTCAAGTTTACTTTGCTATTGCACAAAGTTCTGCCATGAAATTTTGTTTAATTTTTATCTCCTGCAGGCAGTACTTGCTCCTTTCATCCATGTTTTCCACATGAACATGGACTAGGTATAGCCATTGGGTGTTTAAAGAAAGCCATTATCCACTACTTCACATCTCTGCCCCTCACACCAGCTGAGAGCAAGCTGGCATCAAAGCCTTCAGGAGATACTAATTTCTCCTGCTGGCCAACCCAAACCCAGCATTAAGAAGGAAAGCAGCAGCACAACAGAATTAAGCACTAACCCTAAACCAGTCCTTTCAACGAAGAACAACAGAAAGTCAGTCTCCGACCTAACTTTCGTACCACGGCCAAAAGTGAAGACTCCAGAGCTTTGTTTAGTCTCAGCTAAGATGCTTTGACTACATTATGTGAAACAAATGCACAGCTCTGAGGCCTCCAGAGAAACTGGTTACTCATTTGCCTTTAATTGTATGAATGCAAACTGCCAAGAGTGCCCTATGGTTCTGTAGTTAACCATGGTCTTGCAGAATCATTTGTCTAGCTATCATTACAAAACACCTTAAAACAACTTCAAGGTCTTCATGCTAAGCAACTCCAGCCCAGACAAACGATGCACTAGAAAGGGGCTGTGCATACCAGTGGCTTCTGACTCACACATAACCAATGGTCCCTATCACCCTCAACTTGTAAACCTCTGTGCAACCATACTTTACACATCCTTGGAGACGATTAATTTAATTTTGATTTCCTCTCTGTGTTTGCTTTGGAGGTTTGGAGCTTGAGCAATATATATGACACTAAAATTTGGCAGCAAGCAGCCTGTAATATGATGTATATCATTTCAGCCTGGCCAGTATGCTCAGGAAAACAACGAGATGTCAGTGAGGACAGATTCACATTCAGAAAGTAGATGTCTGGTGTAGGAATAAGGAATGAAAAGACTTTTCCAGGAGCTGAACTTAAGAGGGATGGGCTTCGATATCAGCCACGTGACCAAGTGAACACAGTGCCCAGCAAAACAAGTTTTGACCATGACAGGGGAGGTGACACAGGTCTTTAAAACCATGGCCTTTCCATCATCAATTTTTTCTAGTTTCTAGTATATCAATTACTGCTATCCCCTGAAGCTTGCCAGAGCAATGATAAAACCAGGGTTATGCAAAGAGGTATTGTTGCCACGTGAAATCAGACAAATAACAGGATTTTGCTTGAGCATGATGCTAGATTGAAGAAATTATGAAGTATTTTCTATAAGATTTTCCAATCAGGGAAGTAGGAATTAAACACTGGACTGTACCATTTCCAATGTAAACTGTTAAACATTACAAATTTCAGTCTCAACTTTTATTCCACCAGCTGTCCTTCATGAAGTTGAAAGCATGTGTAATATGCTATTCTATGTATATAATATTCTATTCTATGTAATCCTAAAATAATGATTTTATAACACTGAACCAGTAATGTTCTATGCACAACAGAAAGCATCTTCTGCTGTATTCCAAGTAAACACAAGAACATATTTTTTAGCTCCTTCATGCCATTTTTCACAGCTGAAATGTGTTTGCTTGGCTGAGTTCAGTGGTACATACCTACAGCCATGACCTACCACCAGTGCATGAACACAACTATGACTGCCTGGAGCAAAACAATCCAACCGTCCTCACAAAGACCTTGTTTCAAGAATTGCCCAGCACATAAGGATTCTTTGGTGAGTACAAACTCAAAATTATCCGACAGCACAAGCTCTTACTGTTTCAATAGTGTACTAGTCTTCTAGCATTTCCAGATTTCCATACACCTAGAATTGGCAAGGTTCCTTTTATTACACCTCTATATTAGTTTATCAAGATTATGTTGTTGCTTCCAGCAGAAGCTTTCTGTAAAAGGGGCAAAAGTGATGGAATGCAATGGCCTATGTCTGTTACCACTGCTTAACAGAGTATTACCCCTACATAGGAAACCTGAAACTACACCTATCTTTTTAATATTATACAGCACAGAAAATTTCTTTTCAACTGAAAGTTTGCTACCTTTGCTATCTTTTGTCATAACTGCTTCCTTTTCCAAGTCTAAATTCAGTCTGTCCAGTTTGAGCAGTACCTTTTCTCCCTGAATCAAAATTCAGTTTGGTACACCTCCATCATATGGAACCAAACTAACTTGTGGCAGAGATGAAGAAAAAAAAAAAAATTCCTACTCTATTCAGACTTGTCAGTCACCAGCTCAATACCAGTGCTAAATATGTCTATTCCATTCAGATTCAAATATTAGACACAAAAGAACGGAAGTCACCAGATTCAACTCCACAGTCAAATGTTTACCCTTATAAAAAAAGGTGGTGGTGGTGGTAAATAGGAATAAAAAGCATTGCAAATCCCTGTTTACATTTCCTACACAGTGTTTCATCCAGGCCCAAGATACAACATGCAATATCCAAAGATTGAGCATAAGACCATGTTTTTCAACACACACACACACATATATATACGTGTGTGTATATAATTATTTATGTACTCCTTTAAAACCTTTGCCATTGAGTGACTCATGGTTTGAATACTTCTATCTGAAGACTATCATACTCTGGATGTGCAAGAGAACAGCAATGACAAGATGGTGCCACACACTTAACAAAGACCTAATTTTCCCTGACCTTATTCTGTTAGTTTACAATTCTTTCCTCAAGGAAAAAGAAATTGCTGATTTTTCTACTGTTTCCAGATGTTAAATGACAACAGATGTGATCAGTATACCTGAAGCTTTAAATGCTTCAGCTAATCTGTACATCCACTTTAAGATGAGTCATCCGAAAAGAATCTGACTTGGTGAGCAAAAGGCATCATGTCACACTCCCAGCGTTCTACATAACATGCTCCGACAAATTGGGGGCTGGAGCATCCTTCATCTGCCTCAATTTAACAAGGACATGATGAACAAACTAGGAGGTTAAGCAGGTATGTCAATAAAGCAGCACAGCAGCCAAAACACTTCCAAGCCCAGTAGATCTAATTCTGAGCTGTGCAACTCATTCACAGACTGCAATAAGAGTGACCACAAAACTGTGTTAGAATTGAGAAGATTACTGTCCAAAGACAAAGAAATCCTTCCACTTGATATTTGAACCACATTAGTATTAAAACATACTTTAAGTCAAAACAGAATTGATATTACTTGTTCAATTTTCAGGAGAAACTAGGTAAAAAAAAAAACAAACAACTTTTTAGCTTTTTTAATGAGTAAACACCCACCACAAACTACTGCCACACAATGTGTAAAGATGTGAGGACTGGTGACATATTTTAAGTTGAGCATCCTCCCGTGCCAAGTTTCCTGAAAGTTACAACATGTGCACAGATGCGAAGAGCTGAAGCTCATCCAAAACTTGAATTCTGTTTCCTGGACACAAGGAAATGAACACAAACACATATAAATAAAAATGCACAAATAGCACCTTAACACCTAAAAGAGAAATGTGTCAGGACTTAAATGAAGACCGGTATCATCGACAGCAATCCATTTTATACCAAAGATGGCCTTGGTCCTGAGATTAAAAGGAGCTGACCAAAAAATGCCTCAGATTTTCACCCAAGTTGGAGCTATATCAGAGGCTTTGTGCAATGGTTTATTACTAACTCTAGGGATATTATTTTTCTATATTCCTTTAATAAAGGAAAAACTTTCTGATGAGTTATTTCAGTCCAGCAACAACTTATTGAGAAGATGGGTGCATTTTTTACATCTGTAAGGTCCCTATTCCCGTGCAAATGAGTTCTTTCATGAATGGCTCAAGCAGTCAAAGACTTCTGTTTTTAAGGAAACTTCTTGATGGGCAAGGTTCCATGACCTCCTCAAATGCTGACTGAATTCTTACAAAGAAATATGGCCTCTCTCAGGACTTAAAATTATTAGTAAATGACGCTTGGATTTTGACATAAAAGCATAATTTAATCTAGAACAAGTAACCATTTGGGACGATACATGAACTATTTTTTAGACTACTAGTCACAATCCAAGGTGAATATTGAAGTTTCACATAGAACTTGTGAGTTACCTTTGGTAACCAGATTAAGGTTTAATTAAGGATTACTTCCTTAATCCAAAAGTAATATGATACATCAGTTTTCCTGGCAGCCATCAAATTGCAGGGATTCACCATGATTGTATTTGCTGTTAACTAAGCCACCCACTACAAAATGCTTGTTTCTCCAGACTGAATTGGCTAACCATTCAGATAAAATGACACAATTTCTGTGAACGAGCCCAGAGGAAGCACTTTAGCCTTTCAGCAGTATCTGAGCCTGTGTTGTGGCTTAGGCCCAGCCAGCAACTAAGCACCACACAGCTACTTGGTGTCAACTCCTCCTCCCATGATGGGATGGGCAGGAGAGTTGGGAGAAAAAGGTAAAACCCTGTGGGTTGAGATAACGACAGTTTAATAGAACACAGAGAAGAAACAAGAATAACAACAATAACACTAGGGAATTAATAGAGTGGGTGATGTACAATGCAACTGCTCACCACCCAAAGCCTGCCACCCTTCCCCCAGTAGCTTCTCCCTTGTATACTAAGCATGAAATCAACATGGTATCAAATATCCCATTGGCTGGTTCCATTCAGTTATCCTGCCTGTGTCTCCTCCCAGCCTCTCAGGAAAATTAAACCAATCCTAGCCAAACTCAGGACAGCCTGCTAAGTTAGAAGCATGATATATCCTATTGAGCAATAGACAATTGGATAGAGAGGTTTGGTCACTTATTCTCTTTTTTGGTTGGTTGGTTTTTAGTTTGTTTGGTTGGTTTGGGGCTTTTTTGTTGTTGGTTTTGTTTGTTTGTTGTTTTAAAGACTTTGCTACTAATATGATCTATTTTTCAGTTTCTTTCATCTAGTCTTACTGCTTGCAGTTCCCAACTACTTTTCGGTTTTTTGCCCTCTAAGATCAATATTTTAGTTACTGTTTAGTTACTGTTTTGTTATTCTTCCCTCCTAAGTAAAACAAAATATTATGTATTTAAACATAGTTGCTCTAATTTAGAGACCATAAATGTTATACAGTTACAAGTCAATGGCATATTGTCCTTCTATGCTCATCCTATTTCCAAAATATGTTAGAAAAGACATTTCACTCTTACACAGGGATAAATAAGGAGTTGCTCTAATATGATATGTTTCAATTTCTACAAAATTAGCAGGTGCAGAATTTCAGCAGCATAGAACCACTTAAAGTTCTGAGTCAAAGAAAGAAGGATAATAAAATTACACTAATAATTTGAGCATTACATTTATTACCAAATGCAAGAGGATACCCTTGTGTTTCCCATTTAGACATCTGTCCAAATCATAACTGGAATAACAAGTAGCAGAAATCAGGATGTGAGGTAAATTACAACAGTAGTAAGTCTTGTTTTTTTCAGTTCACATCAGCACTTGCCTTCTACTTCAAAATGGACATCTATGGATAATCCTGGCAAACAGTTTCTCATGACAGAATCTCACATTTATTTTTGAAATCTCCCGGTGGTCTCCTTATAAGCAGTATTTTTAAAAAGACTAATATTATCACAGAAACAGAAAATATTAGGTGGGGATGAGTATTTCCTGTGTCTTTGGGTTTTTTTTTTTTTTTTTGGCCATGTACAAATGCACAATCTAAACAAAAATCATTTACAAAATGAAAAGCATATGAAAGCCTTAAAATATCAAGCTGAAAAGAGACCAATTCTGTCTTCACCCCGAAGAGCTATTTAATGTGATTGGTAAAATCTGAACCCAGTGACTGAATGGTAGTGCTGTTATTTTGATTTGGATACAGTTTCATTGGGGGTGACATTCTTAGCATAGTCCAGCAAAATATTCAGATTTCATTAAATGCTATGGGAGTCTGTCTTCCTTAATTTGACACTGACTAAAGTGATCTTTACTGAACAGTAAAGGATAAAATCAGATTCATTATTCATCCAGTGCCACATGAGCAGAAAGAAAAACAAGTGTTCCTCAAAATTTTTTTCCCAGAAAAATATATTTGTCAAGTAGTCTGACAAATTAACAGCACCAGTTGACACTGATGGGTGTCAGTTCCTTTTACTGGAAGTAGCCAGAGCAGATTCAGAATATCGTGAATCTTAGCCAGATCCAGAATAATGCCTCATTAGAACCAGGCACATCAGCTTCTTGATCAGGTTCACACACTTACCACTGCAAAAGCCTTGCAAATAGAAAGGCACAGCTGGACAGAAAATGTGGAGTACAACTGGATCCGAGGTACAAGGTCATTGGAAGAAATTTGAGGAAGTTTACTACTGAAACAGCAAAGAGAAAATGTTGACAAATATTTGAAGGATGGGTGTCAAGTAGAAGGGGCTAGTCTCTTTTCAGTTGTGCCCTGTGATAGGACAATAGGTAATGGTCACAGACTGGAACACAGGAAGTTCCACCTCAACATGAGGAAAAACTTCTTCACTGTGAGTGACAGAGCACTGGGACAGGCTGCCCAGAGAGGCTGTGGAGTCTCCTTCTCTGGAGACTTTCAAGACCCACCTGGACCTGTTCCTGTGTGGACTGTCCTGGGTGTTCCTGCACTGGCAGGGGGGTTGGACTTGATCTCTAGAGGTCCCTTCCAACCCCTACCATTCTATGATTCTATGGAAATATTCTCACAGCAAAAATCAGATGGCACTGTAATTTTGCCTCACATTACAAAAAGTTACTAAATCTTGTTTCAAAAGCGAAAGAAAAGCAAAAGAGCTGAAAAAGCATTATGATGCCAGAAAGCAGATTTCAAGCTAATGGCTTATCTCAGCCCACAATCAAGAATCACAGAATCACTATGGTTGGCAAAGACCTAGAAGATCCTTAAGTCCAACCCTCTACCAGGGCGACTGCTACACCATATCCTTTAACACCATATCTAGATAGCTTTTAAATGCAACCAGAGATGGCAATTGAACCACTTCCCTGAGCAGCTTGTTCCAGACTTTGATAACGCTTTTGGTATAAAAGTTTTTCCTGATGTCCAACCTATACCTCCCCTGCCTCTACTTGATGCCATTTCCTCTTCTCCAATCAGTTGTGACTTGTGAGAAGAGACCAACATCCACCTCACTACAACATTCTTCCAGGTAGTTGTAGAGAGCAGTAAGGTCTCCCCTCAGCCTCCTTTTCTTCAGGCTAAACAACCCCAGCTCCCTCAGTCGCTCCTCAGAAGACTTATTCTCAAGACCCTCACCAGCTTTGTTGCCCTTCTCTGGACCCACTCCAACACCTCGATGTCTTTCTTACACTGGGTCCCAAGTAAACAGTCTCCCAAGCTACAGTCCACTGAAGACTGTCCAATTAGGGTTTTATCATTTGGACCACATTTGTGTCAGTTCTATAGGGAAAACTACTAAAAAGTCCTGCCTTGTGAGAAGTAAACAATTGCCCTGCACAGTGCAGTTTCTGAGGTTTCAGCTGCCACACAAAGTTTTTATTGCTCAAATGGAAGTTAAAGGACTATCTTGTAAGGCTTATAAATACGTATCTTGCCAGGGAGATGTGATGGTGGTGTTTAGGGAGAAGAAAAATAAAGTAAAATTAAAAAAAAATAATAACTAATCTACATTTACATGTCTATGTGAACATATTAATATCTTCATATTCAGCAAATCATAAACTTCAGAGCTGGGAAGAATTTGTTCTGACTACCCACATCCTTGAGTTCTCTTTGCATGAATGTTTGCCTTTCAGAGATCCCACCTAGCACTATTTACTATTTAATGAACAAACAATGAATACCTGAGAGTGCTGTAAACTTTTACTCTCTTGGATATACAAGATGGAAATGGACTTCATGTCAAGGAAAAAGAGAAGCACTATAGATTAGATTGGGCACTAGTACAAACTGAAAATTCACTATCATGACCGATAATAATTTACAATGAAGGTTTATGATATATTCAAGTCACTGCAAGCAGTGTGACAGGTTACATTCATCCAGCAAAGCCATCAAGCGTCTTCCCACTCATGCATTCATATCTCTAAGGCAACATAAACACATCCCAGGTAGGCAACGTGCCTTTGAAAAGCTCCATGCTTCATTTTGTTGGAGGCAAAATCAAACTAACCAACCCAAACTGACTACCAAATCTTACAAACAAGATTTACAATGCATTTCTAAAGAAATCCTGACCACCTTCTGGGAAGCTTAGGTACCACAAACGACACTAGAGTAGGTGAGTAGAAGTGTCCTACCTCAGTATAGCTGATAGGCTGCTATAGGGTATCAGAAATTAAAAACAAAACAAACCAACCAAAACAAACTTCACACCCTCCCAAACCATGTTTTACTTAAACATTAAAACAGAAATTATACTTAGAGGTTCAAGAGATACAAATTCCTGATGCATCACCACAGTTTAAGATAAAAACTAGCCTTAAATATGACAGGAAATATCAAAATGGACAGTTGCTGAACCTGGAGCAGGCACAAAACCACACCAGAATTTATGGCTGACTAAGGCTAAAGGAATAAGTAGATGGCTAACCACCAGATTATACTCATGCTTATAACTAGGCTGGAAGTATAAACCAAAGTCTACTGTAACTACCTAAACCAGAGATGACCCAGCAGTCAGAATTAAGCAGTCAGAACATAAGAATTACCATTATTCATTCTTGAACTGCCATTTTCTTCAGCTAATCTCAGTACGCACTTCTCAAGGGAAGCGTAAGGAATGCTGGCAGAAACAAGAAGATGCCAAGCTTTAGTAACTTGAGAAAAACACAGTAGCAGGCACTATGCTACAATAGCCAGAGAGAAGAACAAAATGAGTCAGCAAGTCTAAGCAGGTATTTCTCAAACATGCTGCTAGTTTTGGCACTGTTGGCAGTATCAGTCTTCAAAATTATACAGTCATTTGACAAGCTCACATAAAAAGATAAGATACAGGAAAATAAGGTAGGATATTTTGTGCAATAAATTTAAACTACTGCATCTTAACAGGAATTGTCAAGTTAAAGGCAAAAACTTACTGTTCCAATTTTATTTCATTATTTCAATCAAGTGCTAGAATTAATCTGGAGGAATTTGCTAGCATCATTTCATAAATCCTGGAAAATGGATAAGCTGGACATATTTAAATATACATTATCAGGTTGTATATATTCTTCAAGCAGTCTTAGGAGACAGTCTAGCATTCAAGAAAGATGGCTTCTTAGACTAGCAGATGTTGGGCAATCATCAGATACTTCAAGATGACTCTTCACTTTTCAGAGAAGGAAACTGCTTCAAATGGCTATCGGACGCAATAACAGACAAAGTACAGTTCGGTGTCAGAACCTCCTGTAATAACAGTATTTAAGTAGTTTGGTACAGCAGTTTAAAGAAATAATTACATTTGGGATCTTGGATTCCTTAAAAATGAGATTTACAAGTAATTGAATAAACTGCAATCACTCCTACCAAGCATCAGACCTTACTTTGGAAAGGCTAATGC
The DNA here is from genome assembly GCA_025345505.1 of Todiramphus chloris collaris. NCBI lineage: Eukaryota > Metazoa > Chordata > Aves > Coraciiformes > Alcedinidae > Todiramphus > Todiramphus chloris. Next base: position 4,368,864 of record JANVCC010000101.1, on the reverse strand, counting down.
CAGGTTTTGAAATTGGGATCATTTCTCTTTAACAGTACTGTAAGTGCATTTTCTCTGGTGGGTCTCATGTTTCAGGCAGCAGATCAAATAAGACTACAGTTTTATGTACCTTTCCAATTTGTTGCTAGTATTGTTTGGGCAAGTTTTAAACATTTGGCTATAGCATTTCAATACAAATTAGCCAGAATAACGTAAGGTTTCAATTTGCAGCTTTAACCTTGCCAATGTCCCAACTACTTTTGCCTTGTATTTGAACTCTGATTTAAATGCTGATTGCAATGGTATTGTTATAATTAGCAGAACAGCTTTGCAGGAACATTGCCTATTAGATAGCAGAAGCATAACGAGATGTGGTTAAACACAAAAAATAGCGCCTCAGAATAACCTCGATACTACTTTGTACCTCCACATACTGCTCGAGGTGATTATATTTGTGTTTGCATTCAGATATGTTGATTAAAGGAATTTAAATAGCGAGCTCCATTTATTCTGCCAAAGTGTTTATGGTTTTGGATTTATTAACTGTCATGCCTCCCACTTCCCTCTTATTCTTCCCCAATTTTTTTGGCTCTAAATGATTCTGTTTTGGCACATTCAGTAGTGCAACATTTCGCTTTTCTAGCGGTGCAGTTTTCTAGAAAAGTAACACAAAACCCTAGGAAACTCACCTGGTTTCCAGTTTCACTACCAACTCAAAACAGCCACAGTTCAGTCAAAGCCAACTAAATCTCAGCCCCGTTCCAAAGAAGCAGGGGCAAATTCAGGCATGCGTGTCAAATTCAGACAGAGTTTGGTGTACAGAAAGTCTACTTAGACAGTACTTCAACAGTAGAACAACAGCAGCCCGAATTCTCAGCAGGAGATGCTGCAAAGACATGAGGGCAGAGATAAACAGGAAGACAACTGTGGTCAAAACCATTTGAAATTATGCTTGCATGCATCTAGAAAGAACATATATAGGTTTTCATTTCTGACAGTGGTTTAGTAAGCTTCTAATGCTGAAAACAAAATGAAACGAAAAATAGTAAAGAACTGGAGTTGGAGAAGATTTCTTAACGGGTATCAAATGTAGGAAGGAATCAAAAGAGCTCTATCGGACAAAAAGATCGACAAGATAAATCTGAGTGGAAAACAGTGTCTCTTTTCAGGAACAGTTTTGTGCCACAACACTTAAATTAGCTCAGTGTCCTGAGAGGATACACAAACAACTCCAGAGCTTCAGTGGAACTCCAGCATATTAAACATTAAACTACCTTATTCTGTGAACCATAACGCATAGAAGGGGGGCCTATTCACACACTGGTTCTCTGAGATTTTCACCTCCCTCTGAAATAAGATCAGGACTACACTCACCTGAATCACAGTCTGAGCTGATTCTCCATCAGGAACCACTTCAAATACCAAAAGCATTCAGTGGCAAAGCACTTGTTCCATCTTTCCAAATTTTTTTTGTAGTGTCTATCATCATAAACAACACAAGGACCCCATCTCAAATTCATTGGATAAATTAGCTACTCAGAGATTCAAAGGGTACTCAGCCTTTTGAAAGAATGTGATTATGAAACCAAGAGAAATTAACAGAATGACAACCTCCCTGAAAATGTAACATGTAGTTTGTTCCATCCTCTGTTCAAGAAATGTCACTACATACATTCCCATGTTGAGCAGTGATAAACTTTTTCTGATATAGAGCTCAAATTTTTCTGGAAAATAAGACTTTCTTCTATATAGAGAGCTAGAACATCACTAATTTACTATATCTCTGAGCAAGAAAGCCAGGTAGAACAGTGCCTGTCATTCTCAGACACAGGTAATAAGAATGTAAAACCACTGTTTTGAGAGATTTCACATACTGATACAGCTCAAGCTGTCTTTCCACAGTCATGTTTCAAAGTACCTGCTCATTCCATTATTCACTGTAGTCTTCTAAAATGACTTTAAGTGTCAAAGAAAGAACAGTATGGCTGAACACTCTATTCCTACTTTCCTCAGTTAGATATTAATTACACATTAACTCACTTGGAATTTGTAGAAAAAAGCAATGCTGTAATAGCAGCAGTAAAAATCCAGTGGTTTTGAAAGGCACCTGAAAGTTATTTTCTTAAGAAATTATTAGAAGATTACAGCAAATGCATGAAGGACTTCTGTTATTTATACACAAATAGAGGCTGACCTCTTATAAAAAAGAATATTTCGATAAGCTTTTGTTATTTTTACATAAAACTGGATATAAATCCAGTACCTGTACTTCTATATTCAGAACAGCAGAGTCCTACTGAAAGCTCCTAAATTCATAAAACTTCCCATCAGCTGTAAGTCTTAGCTCCAGGTTTTTGTGTTGTCGGTTTTGTTTGGGTTTGGGATGAGTTGGGGAGGGTGTTGTTTGTTTGGGGTTTTGTCTGATTTTTGTTGGAGGTTTCGCTGGTTGGGTTTCATTGGTTTTGTTGTGTTGATTTGCTTTGGAGTTTTGTTTGGTGTTTTTTGGTTTGGTTGGGTATTTTTGGTTGCTTTGTTACTCCTGGGCTTGTTTGTTTGTTTTTCAAGGGCTTCAGCAGAATGAAAGCCAGTAACTAAGAGAAGCCTAGTTCCTCATTCACAGCCGTCCTTTTCTACGGAACATACCACATGGCAGGAGATGACAGACAGCAGAAATTCCACAGCATAGACCAGCACTTACTAATATACTGTCCACTTTAAGAAGCTTCAGTGGCAGGGATCCACCATAAAAGGATGCTAAGGACCACAGCTTAGCCAGGCATCATCTTGCACGGGGTATAAAGTAGCAGTCTTACATGAGTAAAGCATTATGTATTTGCAAAATGCTACATTCTCATATAGTCGCCCCCAAACATGATTTAAAAGGAGGGACTGGTTCCTAATAAACATAATTATTCCACCAAGGCTACAGGGCCTCCTTCTCCCAGAATAATAGAATCATTTTGGTTGGAACGGGCCCTTAAAGCTCATCAAGTCCAACTGTTAATCTACCAAGCACTGCCAAGTCCAACAGAATCACTAAAAAGCCCAAATAAAACAGAAAGGAGGATACAACTATGAGAATGGGGCACTTCTCTAGAACAAACCTAAACTTCAAAATAAATACCTCTTCTATGGAGATGCATGCAAACAGGTACTGCAAAAACAAATGCATTTGACCTCCACACTAAACATACATCACAGTGCTAAAAGGTGAAAAGCTGTGTTCTCTTAATTCATCTGTTTTCCAAACATGATTTCTTAGGTAAGGTACATGAACATCATCTGAGGAAACCAGATTCTAAAACTCTTAAGAGTACTGCAGAAGGGAAAACAAAAAGTTGAATACTTACTTTCTGAAGGTCCCTAAAAGTCAACATTGCTAAAAGCAGATATAATTTTAACAGAATTATTCTGCAGAATACAGAAGCTGACTTCATTGTAGTTCCACAAAAATCAAAATATAAACATTTAACAGGATTTATCCAGAGATATTTCAGCACTGAGCCCCTCTGCTAAAACAGTGTTCTGCTTGAGGCCTAATCCTTCAGTTTGATCTTATAGAAACTAAGAAATAAACTAGAACTCATCCTTGGAGCTCGTACACAAAGCTGCCTCTGGATTACTGCTTAACAGCCATATACATGAAGTACAAACAGTATTGCTTTTATTTGAAAAACAGTCAAGTTAATATGAAGCATCCAGCGGGTACATAACATTCCATGCTCTGCAGGTAAGTGTTAGAAGAAAGCTCCCTGATCAAGGTATACCCACACAAAAACATTTAGTCTAATCTTCTAAATCAAGTTTTAGACAATAATATTCCAGCTGAGACTGTGTCTAGCAAATTGCATTTAAATGTCCCACAAAAATCCATTTAGTCTCACTTGCCAGAAGAGCAATAGGGGGTAGCAAAAACTCATGCATTCTCAAGTTTCAAACTGTAATTGATTGATGGGGTAAAGAATTGGAGACAATGTCTAAGACTGGAAAAGCAGTAAAAGGCAATGTATATACACGGAATCATAAAATCGATTGGTTGGAAGAGACTTTTAAGATAACTGTTAACCCAGAACTGCCAGGTCACTGCTAAAATATGTCACTACGAGCCACATTTGTATGTCCTTTAAATCCCTTCGGTGATGATGACTCCACCACTTCCCTGGGAAGCCTATTCCAATACCTTACAGCCCTTTCAGTGGAGAAGTTTTTCCTAACATCCAGACTAAACCTCCTCTGGTGCAACTCAAGGCTGTTGTATCTCCAGAACAGGAGACAGTGTGGAGGCATAAGTGTGCATGTAAACCCAGTCTACCATGCTTCCTTGTGAGTCAAGCTATAACCAAACAGACCCTACAGCATACTCTGGGATTTACAGAAAGGACCAGACATCTATTTTTTGCCATCTGCACTTCACTGAAGTACAAAATACGAAAACTATAATGAGAATGACTGGACTTGCATTTCTGCACCAGTACAGCCTCACCTTTACATCCCTCTGAAGTGTATCACTGGTATCTCAAGTTTGCACGACCTGCCCGCTACTATCTGCATTCCTCCATGCAACAGAAGCAGGTTAGTAGTTACCTCTCCAATGCATCACCAACTGAAGCTGTTTCATCTAAGGATGCTAACACATACTGTCCTGTTCTTCACTGGCTGAGGACGTGCAGTTCACCCAGGCACATTTAATAGCATGATAACCATTTGTCTCTGAAACATAAAATCTCCTTTCACAACTCTACAGATGCTCATAATCCACAGTGTGAAAGGGTGTGATATTTCGGTCTTAACTGCATCTCCCATTCCCATCAAGTAGTTTCACTGGTGTTGCCTTAACAGCATATCTACGACTGGAACACCACATAAGCCTTTTCAAGCAGCTTGTTACCCGTTTCTTGTACCCATTCTATAAGGGAACATCACAGTGCTGAAACATGATGAGACCACTGGTTGCAGTAGACAGGATGAGGACTGTGGTTCATTTGATTGTTCAAACTGATGGCAAGATAACACCTGCTGTCAGATACCTTCTGAGATGGTTTGCTCTTTCAAGCAAGTGTTCTGCTTGACACCTTTTTGCAGCCCTTGAAAATCCATACCTGCCTAGGAGGAACTTTACAGGACTCCTCCTCTGCTGTAGAGTACTGCAGAGCTTGTATGGATCAGTCTCATAGCTATCCTTTCTAGTTGTTTCAAGACATTTCATTGATTCAATTTCAACAAGAGACAAGATACACTGTTCAGAACCACAAAGAATTAGGTCTGTTTGCAAAGCTGGAAAGCAGTAACCGTGAAAGGCCTCAAACACAAATTTTGTTCTCTTCACAGAGCTGGGCACTCAGGAACCCCAGCTGACAATAGCTTCTTTGCATCCCTTGCATTTTTATCTGCAACTTGTTCAATTAAGATCAGTTCCCATGCCAACGAACATGAGTTCACCAGCAATGTTTTATACTCTTTCCCACTCCACACATAGAATGCATATACCTTGCTACGCACAACACACAGCGTGCTCATAGGACAGCATACTTTGCTATGAATTCACAATACAGGGCTAAAGCAAAGGGAAGTACTGGAGGGTTCTGCCCCTGCAATGAACCAGTCTCATGGTGGAGGGCAAGATACATTCATTCACCAGTCTCTGGGGTGGGCAGGTACTACTGTATCATGGCAAGCAAGTATTAGAGCATGGAGTACTATAAAGGTAAGTTTAACTAACAGTTATAAAATATTGTGTAAGCACACCAATGAAAGGACTTAACTGCCACTGCTTGTACAGCACCTAACACAATCAGGCTCCTGTTCTTAGCTGGTCCCTAGACACTACTCTGTAACCAAACAGTATAAAAGCATTCAGCCTTGTAAGCATATAACTACTTGTCTTGCAGAAGGTGAGCCTTTCTGTTCAGCTGAATCCTCCTACAGCCTAAGTCTACACAGGGAAAAGAGGCGACATTAGTAAAAAATCCAGACACACACTGGTTGACAAATGTGCCTTCCACTAACAGCTCTGGTTTCAACAGTTCCTTGTTTTTCTCCAACACCACTTCCATGTCTCTGTTCTCACTTGCTTTCATGGAACTCTTATGTGCCCTAGTTAACAACATTCAAAATACCTGACAGGTTATACAGCAATCCACTCTAAGACAATTTATATTAAAAAGACTCACATTAGTAACTCCTCAGCAGAAAAAATTGCTAGGAAAGTAGTAGTAGCACAGACTGAGGAAGAGGCAACTACTGCTGTTGTCGGAGCGTTTGTCAAATCACTCTCTTCCAGAGCACAGGAAAACTAGGCTCACATCTGAAACTGCCTCCAAGTGTAGAATGCACAACTCTGCTGCTCTGAAATCTTTCTCAATCTGTACGAGAACTCATAAGAACATATCTTTACTACAGCATCTGCTGGCCAGCATTTAAGCCTCCCGCACTAATGAATTACTCAGCTGCAAAATAGTGGTGCAGATTTCAGGGTCAACATTGGTATTCACTGGCTCTACAATGGGCTAGATTAAGAACATAAATCTTGGGAGATTAGTAAAGGTTTATTTTGCATTATCTGATTTGAAAATAAGGAAGAAAACCATGCTTTACTGACTGAAGGAAAACAGAAATTTAAAACAATTGTTAAGTAGTGACTTCAGAGTTTCCACTATTACTTTGGGATTTTTGGATTTGTTGGGGGTTTTTGGTTTGTTGTCAGGGTGTGTGTGTTTGTCCCAGCTGTCATAGAGGTGTTAAAATGCTTTTATACATTTCCTAAATTAATTTCATGTCTTGACAATCACTTCCTTCGGGTACCTCAAAACCTTTGAACGTCAGGCTTAGAGAAACAAGACATCTACTGTTTAACTTAACTTTATTAACCACTTATAAATTTGTTACATTTATTGCTCGGACTAAATAAAATATTCTAAACCAGTATCTTCATTCCTGATATGGTATTATGCATATCTAACAATAAACTCTTGTTATTTCTATGATCATTTATTACTTACATGAACTGCTTTTACGGTACAGATTCTAGTCATAGTCAGACTTGCCAAACTAGAACTATTCAAAGTCTGTGATTACTTTTAACCATAAGAAAAAGCCAGACTGAGGGCAATCAGTGCTTGTAACTTAATTTGTAATGACAGAAGTGTAAGAAATCAGAATTCTTATTTGATAATTACCAGAAAAACCCAATTTATTATGACAGAGTTGACCAGAAATGCTAGCTAAAGCACATAATTTTTAAAAGTCCTTTCAGTTTACACCATTAACCTACATAAACATTTAACGACTTCCTCTCAGCCTTTGAAGACACTCTTGTGAAAAGTAGGTAAAATACACTTTCATTTAACAGAGCATACCTGCTCACATATAAGAAGCAGGGAAGGATCAGTGTTTCTCCAGTCATAGGCCAGTTAGTACAGTATTGGATTAATACTGACACAGAAGGCATCTCCTTCTCCCAGGCATTAAAAATCTAGTCCCAAGTAATAACACACCAAACTGTGGTTGAGGTGTGTCAATCTAATTAAATCCTTGTCAGCTTTTCATGTCCGTAGCTACGCTTTTGAAAACTTGGCACAAACAACTCACATTTGCACAGTGTTCATCATAGGAAAAAAGCTTCCATGAAGTACATTCATTAAAAATAATTTCAAAATCAGATAGCATCAAATCTCAAGTATAACATGCAAAATTATTCAAAACTTCTATATTTTTGTTCTGCAGAAATACCTTAAATTCTTTGTCACAAACTCAAATCAGAAACTATATCAGGTAGGAATGGACACTGTATAAAGGAAGAACTGGTTCTTAATTTCTAGTATGTGATAGTACTGTACACAGACGAAACAAGGAGGTGGAGGGGTTTCTTTTCTGAAAATTGCTAGGATTATGTTGGGGGGCCTGACCTAGGTAATGAGTACCAGCTGCCTACCTTCACTGGTAGCTGCATTCTTCTGGGCTTTGGTGGGAGTGTGATCTGTACTTGAACTCACGTCGGATGAGATGCTTGAGCTGCCTTTGCCTGCAAAGGGAGAAAGAGGTAGAAAGGGAGGGCAGGAGAGAGAACAAATATGAGTATCAACAGCAAAATAAGATCTTCCATATCAGAACCTGGAACAATTCCAGGAAGATTTAAACTAAATATAAAGAAGCTGAAGTTCATTTTGTACACACCAGGGTAGGAGTGTAGAACTGCATTATAACTTTGAGCTTGTGCATCTTTGCAGCCTTAGTACAGGTAAAGAGCTTCCTGTGTCACAGGGACTCTGATCACATACTTGCTAAGTTCCATTGTAAGTGAAAAGTTTGTGATTAACAACATCAGGAAAACTTTCATGATCACTTTTCTCACGCAAATACCTCTAAGATGGGTCAGGACAAATGTATACTGACCTTCATCAGTATGAAAGGTTAAATTCATAATGGGTTGAATGAGTTTAGATTTTTGTTTTATGTATTCACATCCTGCATTCAAGTCGCTTGGTCAAGTGAAAATGAAAGCAATATATCTGCTGTTTCCTCCTACACCATGCTCACTCTTTGACATAATGCACCATTTTAAAACTAACTTCTATGGTTGCTGTTCTTCACCTTTCATTTTTTTTTAACTGTTAATCAGAACCAATGGATGTTTCTTCTCTTGTTTTCTCTTAAGACTTTTTCCCTGCATTTCATACATCAATGTCCTTAGACCCATATGCAGAATGTCAAACCAGGTACAAGCTACCAACAAAATAAATCCAAATGCAAAGAAAAAAAATTAACTGAGAGATATTACAGAAGAACAGAGGGTACTAAAACAAAGTTGTCTTTTTTTAACCTGTGAAGATCTAAGAATGAGTCACTTCTGTTTCCCTTTGCTCACTCCACTCAATCTCAGTAATTACTAACAGGGGAACAGACTCTGGTCCTCGGCAGGAACCAGACCAACCACCCAATCAGTAATACACAAGATAATTCTTGAGAGAGGACAGGTAATGAATAGTGTTACGTTTTAAGAGGTTATCTATCCCCATAGCCTTTAAGAGCTGCGCTGGGTTTTGGACAAAAATGAGGCTGTATGCTGAAAGCTAGCTGACACCATGTTTCTGTCACTTGAGTAAACCCATAATCATAGGAATGTTAGCAAGAGACTTTTCTGATCTGTTATTTCAATCAAGCATTCCTTAGGGTTCTGGGTTACCGTATGCCTGGCTTTCATAACATTTCGATGTAAAGAGGAGGCCTGCTTTTTAAAGGTGCCACAGCAGAACAAGGATTTGAGTTTTAATGGGAAACGACTGGAGAATGTGCAAACGTAGGTTGCTTCACAACCAAGGTACTGCCACTTAATCCATCAGCCAGCCCTAGAGAATCCTTCTACACATGAAGTTGCTTAAAGTTAACATGCTCAGATTTGAGAGATGATTGTGAAGTGAAAGGATATTAAAAAGGCCAGAAGGAAGTTAAAAATAAATGGCTAAGACTAGTAGTTGGGTGGGGTGAAAAGAAAGAAAAAGAGTATATTTTCAGTGATTCACCAACTGCTTTTTACATTCTTTGAAGACATTAAGCAAACCTAAGAAGCAGTGCCTCTAGAATATCATTTCAATTGCTCTCAAGCTGTGACATGAGCTGGAGTAATGGACTGTGGTCTTTATAGAAATGACTGCTCCAAAATAGCTCTCCAGCTAAGGCAACTAGGGTTGTGGTAGAAAAAAGGCAGATGAGAAAAGTGAAGGATAAATGTAAAATGCTCTTTCCCAGGAAGAGGCCACAAAACTTGAAATGCCTGCAATAACCAATAGTCAAGAGAAGTGTTTAGATGGTATTGCCTCAATCAGCAGCTCCTCGTGTACCAAGCACTGCAACTGCAACACTCCTTAACAGATAAAGAAAAATACCCATCCATAAAAACAAACAAAAAGACTGGGGGGGGGGGAACAAACCACAAACAACATAGAAACCACAAACCACACCAAAACCCACAACCAAACACAAATCTTCTCCAGGGAAAAAGGAAATCAGTGATACCAAACAACAGCAGGGTTGCTAGCAGGTCATCTGTGGCATAGGTTGTTTTCACAACAGGAATGATTCTTGTGGGTACATACATACCCCATTAACACCAGTAATATTTCTGTTTACACCACATACAAGCAAGCCTCCAAGAGCACAGAAGAACTTTTAGTCACTGTAGAGTCCTGACTGCCAGTACATCCAATAGCAACATATTTACTATTACACAGTTCTGTAGAAACTGTGAAATGCCAGATATAAGTCTGGCATTTCTGGGGGGAGAAGGGAAAAAAGAAAAAGAAAAGACTTCATAGTTGTTACTACTTTGGTTTGCTACCAGTTCTTCTGGCAATTATACTTCTAATATTCTATGATAGTGTCTGAGTCTTGTCTTACTGTATGGAGCCCTGAAACAAGACTTCTTCTTCACTGTCTACTCTGAAACTCTCCATTGAGGTTGGGGGAAGCAGGAGATACTTTCTAGAAAATGTTCTGCATGTTTTAAATAGACTACCAGACACATATTCTTTTAGTGCAAATCAAAGCCATGCACCTCAAACAGACTAAATTTGGCTACTGCAGACTTGTGTACACAAGCAATAGCTAACAAGTAAGAGTATGTAATCTCCAAAGAACTTGGGTTAGAGAATGGGAGACAGCACAACCTCAGCAAGTTCCCAGATGATACAAAGCACAGAGGACTGGTTGATACACCAGGAGGATACTGCCATTCAGAATGACCTCATCAGACTGAGAAAAATGGGCTAATAAGAACCTCAGGAAGTTAGTTCAACAGAAGGAAATGCCAAGTCCTGCATCTGAGTAACTCCGAGACTGACCCCTTGGAAAGCCTCTTGGTACAGAAAGACCTGGCAATCCAGATGGACACCAAGTTGAATATGAGCCAGCTCTTGGGGCACAGAAGGGCAACAGTAGCGTGGGCTGTATTGGGAGGAACATACCCAGCAGGCTGAGGGAGGTGATCCTTCACCTCTGCATAGCACTGGTGAGGGCACATCTGGAGTGCTGGGCCCAGTTCTGGACTCCCTACTACAGCAGAAGTAGGGACATACAGAAGAGATTCCAGAGAAGAATTGTGAAGATGAAGGGACTGGAGTATCTCTCAAGAGGAAAGACTGAGAGACCTGGGACTGCTCAGCCTGGAAAAGAGAAGGCTTATGGAGATCTTACCAAAGCATACATACTTGTAGGAAGGGTATGAAGAAGAGGAAGCTGGGCTTTTTTCAGCAGTGCCCAGTGACAGGGCAAGCAGCAGTAGTCATAGATCAAAATATAAGAAGTCACATTTAAATATAAGATTTATTTACTTATTTTATTGTGATGATGGTCAAACACTGGAACAGGTTGCTCAAAGGCCAAAGAGTCTCCATCCTTGAAGATACTCAAAAGAACAAACGGCCATGGCCATGAACACCCTGTTTTAGCTGACCCTGCTTTGATCACTGAGGCTGAACCAGATGATGCAGGGATCCCTTCCCACTTCAATGATTCTGTACTTTTGTAATTTAGACACCTTTCTGAGGACAGCATTTTGTAGACTAGCAAGCTTTGTTAATCATCCTGTGAATTCATTATATAAATGCCTTTCCAACTGACTACACCAGTTTTTACCACACCTTCATTTTTTACATTTAATAGTAGCTACTTAAAGTACTAGATCTTACTATGCAACGCACTACATACTTGTATATCCAACAAATATATACACAAAATAGCTGCAAAAATAGCTACCAAAGATGATGATGTGTTTGTCTCGTCCCACCCTCAACATCTTATCTTAATCAACCTCTTTAAGAAAGATCTGTACAGAGCTGCAGTAGTAATGAATAACTAAAGTAGTTGTCACCTTCTGTGGTTCTTAACATACACTAAGTTAAACACCCAAAATGAAGTGGTCATGAAAGAAAGCAGGTCTATCTTCCAGGGTTCAGTCTCTGAAAAGCACATCAGGAAGGGTCTGTAACAATCAGGACCTTTTCAATAACAGCATTGTATGCAGAAGTTGTGTTGGAGTACATGCCATCTACTTCTCAAGTCAGAGAACACCTGACTTAGAGAAGCCATTTGCCATGCCATATTTGATGCCCCCACACTGCTTTCAGGAAACATATTGCAGGGCAAAGGAAAGAGGCAATTTATGATTTAGTGTATGGGACTGGTGCTGACAAACATTCAACAAGTAGCATGAATTCCCAGGCCTCTCACCCACCTGAACTCACCTGAGGTAGGGTTCTTCTGCAGTGCTTTTTTCTGGACATTATCTGCCTAATATGCCATGTAAATTCAAAGACTGACAATATCCCTAATGCCATAGGAAAACTTAAGGTGTAGCATAACACTGGTCTTCAGAGATCGGTTCATAGAATCATAGAATTGTTTGGGTTAGAAGGGACCTTAAAGATCATCTAGTTACAACTCCCCTGCCATGGGCAGGGGCACCTCCCACCAGACCAGGCTGTGCAAGGCCCCATCTAACCTGGTCTTGAACACATCCAGTGATGGAGAATCCACAACGTTCCAGGTCAACCTGTTCCAGTGTCTCACCACCCTCACAGTGAAGAGCTTCTTTCTAATCTAAATCTACCTTCTTCAAGTTTGAAGCCATTACCCCTCATCCTATTACTACAAGCCCTTGTGAACAATCCCTCTCCAGCTTTCATGTAGGCCCCCATTAGCTATTGGAAGGCTGCAATAAAGTCTCCCCAGAGCCTTTTCTTCTCCAGGCTGGACAACCTCAACTCTCTCAGTCTGACCTTATAGGATAGGTGTTCCAGCCCCCTGATCATCTTCATGGCTCTCCTCTGAACCTTCTCCAACAGATCCATGTTCTTCTCGTGTTGGGGGCTCCAGCCCCCAGTTCATCTCTTCAATTTGAAAAGTGCACAGAGAAAGCCATAGCAAGTAACCAGCAGGGGTTCTAAAGCAGTGACAAGAGAAGGACCAGAGGGAAACACTGCAAATACTACAGAAGTCATGACTTGTACTTGATCCTTTGCTTAAACAAATTAAGGGCCTGCCAAATACTTCCCTAGCATGACTCACAATTGTCTAGAGTTTCCTTCACATGTTCAACAGCTTTTTTATTTCCAAGCCAGAAACTGCAATCCAAAAGCAAGCAAACTGTGCTATGGTAGTGGGTACGTATGGTAGAAGAAAGCAATGTTCCTACAATACAACCTAATTCACAGCAGGAGTGAAGGTAGCATGAACTTCACCAAGCCTGCAAAGAATCACACAGCTACACAGTTGCAATTCAAATCATGTATCTGATCCACTTCTGAAGAAGCAAGAATATAGATTTCTTTTTTTTTTTACATCTACTAGTGCCAAAGTCTTACCATAATCATAGGAACAAGATTCCAGCCATCTAACATTTTGCACTATTTCCTACACAATTTATTTTGAACTTCTTTGAAAGAAAATTAGCATATTACAGATACTTCCCCTAAACATTGTCTCTGCTTCTATCTCTTTGTAGCCCAAGGAATTTTTTTTGGTCACAGATGTCCTTGTACTCAATAGTCCTATAGCCCTATTAAATCTCCCTGGTCTCTTTTTGAGTCATTAATATTAAAATAATATGTTCCTTTTTTAAATTACAGATGGCTATACTGACTAAAATATTAGGTTGGTTTGGTTTTGTATAAAAGTGTTTGCATCTTCAGTTTTGCCATCAGAACAGAATAAATACCTATATTAATAAAAGAGATGCTACAGACTATTCAGTGGAACACTACTAGAAGGCTGTGCATGGAACTGGGTGGTCTTACTCCATATTTCAATAGTCCTGGGGTGGGGGGGGGGCAATAGCTTCTCTCTGCTACTTGTATAACTCATTACAGTATTTTTTTTTCCAAAAGCATACTTATTAGAGCACCAATAGTGCTCTAATCAGGACAGAAGTAAGACTAAGCACACAGAAGACATCTTCACCAAAATAGAAGTATTTGGTAAAAACTGGAAACTTCATGAACTGGTGAAACTTTGGATTCTGCCAGTCACACTCACCGATGAAAAGTGTCAAAGACATCACAAGTCAGTCAGGACAGAAGCAATGCAATGTTAGTTTTACACAGGAAAGTATAGTCTATAAATGTCCAAGACTGAAAAACTGTTTTCAGGAGCACATATTCAAAGCCTGTCTGTTTCTGACTGTATGGCTGTCACCTCTTCCATTGCATTGCATTATTTTCCTCACTGTTGCTGCACATTCAGCCAGCACAAACAGAGGCTGCTTGAATTATGGGATGCAAGTTATGAGATACACAAGACTGATTAACTATGTGATAGAAGAGGGTTTGCCCTGGCATTGGGTCCCTTTCACTCTGCTTTGGGATAGTTTTACCAGTTGGGGTTGTTTTTTCAGTATATTTGCAATTAGGTTCTGAAGTACAGCCATTTTTGTGCTATACTTTACATGCCTTTCTAAGATCTCATAGAAACATTCTTATATGTCACCTCAGAAAATAACAGCACCATTACTCTTGATATCTACTTCTAATCCACATGACACTTGCCTTCAACAGGCAGTGACAGTTACCTAAGAGTTAATTCAACAGTAGGGCAAAATGCAGTTTGCCACACTGAAGTGAAACGTCAAGACAAAATGCCAAAACAGAAAAGCAAAGTAGTAATTCAGGAAAAAAAGAGCAAAAAGTAGAGTCCAGAATAATAAGAGCCATTAATCTCTTCAGTTGTCTAACAGCATTATATTGCAATGACTTCAATGTAAAGGAGTCTGAAAAATTTGTTTAATTTAGCCATCCATTCTTATAGGAGTGACATTAGGCAAATTCGACTTCTCAAGATGAAAGGGCATATGCAGGTGCCTTTTTTACCAGATGATCATTACTTTCTCTTTCATTTCTTCAGACAAGATCTTTTTATCAAATATATGCCAACTACATCAAGAAGACATCCAGAAAAACAAACAGTCCAAACCTCAAGGCATCAGAGATCATGCAAGAGGAAAGAAAAATCTCTTTCTTTTCCTGTTTCCATGACACACATTATGCTGGTCCAAGTCTCTAAAACCTCAGATGTACTTCTTCACAATCTGCATCTCCAGAGACTGCAGACTCCTAGTATTTTTCTAAGCATCTCTATGGAAATCAGCAGCCCACTGTGATACTTAAGCTTTGAAAATATATGGCATCCTTTAAAGATGCAACGTATCGATTAATTTATCCAAAGTAAAAGCAAAATTGTACTACACGCTTTGGACAATCATTGTCCTTGTCCATTTTTACCAATGGAAATTACACGTCATAAAGCTGGTTTCCATTTATTAAGTCTTAACTGTGAGCAAACTACCACTGATTTAATATTGCAGTTACCAACTTAAAAGCGTTGCCACCAGTTGAATTGCTTTCAGAAGGGGGTTAATTTACAAATCCATGTTGTCCTTCTGCCCTAAAATCTTAGGAGTACGGTTCTCAAGTTTTGGAGGGGTGTTTGTTGTCGTTGGGTTTTTTGGTCTTTTTTTCTTAAATCTAAACGAAACACGTGCCAGCATAACACACACATAGGCTCCAAATTTCGTTCCACTCAACATTTGTCAGGATATGATAAAACAAACAGTAATATGCACAAATTCCAACCCTAAGGAAAGGAAATAAGCTGAAGGTTTCACAGGAAGTGTACTGAAGAGTGAAAAGTTTGCAGATACGTGGTAGCACTGCAATTTTGGGACAACATTTCTTAAAACTCTGAGGAGCACAATCCCTACATTTTCAAATTTATTTATTTATTTTTTAAATCATAACTCCAACCTCAAGGATCACTTATTTTGTCTGTGGAACTTGGCATAATTTAGCTATTGAAATAGTATACTTAGTTCTACATCATTTCTGTAAGTTTTAAGCTAAATTTCAGCTCAGGCCACATAAGCCACTTTGGCCTTTGCTGTCCTTCTTCCAGTCACTGCTTTCCTCAGGCACAGGCTGGTCCCTCGGATTAGCAAAGCCTTGACATGCAGCATCTTAGTACTGCTTTTTTAATCAGTTTTACAGCAAGATTCAACAAGCCACTTGCAGTATGAAGCTCCTGTACCGAGGGTGATAAGGATTGATTTTATTCTGATGTAAATATTACTGTGGAGGCTCTGCATCTAGCAAGATGCAATGGTTTATCCACTATAACAAGAAATGCTTGAAAAACTTACATAAAAATAAATGTGTGGGATTGAATTGCAGAGCTATTTAGCAGAATGATGTTTATGGCTAGCTCAGCAAGCCTATTCAGAAAGGGTGGACTAAAAATGTAAAGCCTAAGGAAGACTGGTCATATAGACTTGGATTCCACTTGGTGTGCCATGCTGGAAGCCTACTGGATTTGCAGCTGGGACAGCCTTAACTCCCACCTTGGTGCCAAATAACTCACCACAATGTCAGGATGGCTGAAAACTTTACTTAAAGTCTTCAAGTGAACTCATCTAATCTAATGACTAAAAAAAAGAGACAGGGCACATATTTTAGTTTTCTCAAGTAACCTATCTCTCTCCTGTACCTTTGCTTCCAGCATGTAACAGTTGATGATATTGACCCCTTTTTTAGAGAATGTCAGTGCCCACTGGTGAGGCTTGTTAACCAGGAACAGCTAAATGGGACTACTAAAGTCACCGTCATTTCTGAAGACAGTACATCTCTGCTTATAGAAGCATTTCACAATACAGAGTGATGAACAGCACATACCACTGCTGAGTTTATAAAGAAGTAATAATGTGTCAAACTACTCTGGTCCAAGGCCCATCTTTGAAGCCCACTAAGCAGCCTGCATGCCAGAATATAATGCCAATTTGCAGCCGAACTTTGCACTCACATTTCAAACACTGGTGAAAGCCCATCAACAACTTAGTCTAGGAGGTAAATGCTACTGAAGTAGTACTACCTCTGAGAAGGAAAGAATTCATGTACGTTTCTTACTTAAACTCAAAGTGAGAAAACAAGATGAGAAATTTGTAGCATCCTCTTTATTACTTAACATGACTAGGAGATTTCATGACTGAATCTAAAAATACCAGTTTTTACCAAAATTACTTAGCCTGTACTCCAAAAGCAGTTCATACTCCACAGTCTTCTACTTTGCCACCGAAACAGGGAAAGAAAACTTTGGCCTTCCTACAAATTGCTGATATTTTTTATTTTTAGAAACTGTGACATTCATTCAATATTGGGCCTTTCGTTACAAATTGCCTTCCAGTCACCAGCATGTTTTAAGAGGCGCATGTACCCAAGATAACGCTGCTCTGAAGTTTAGTTAGAAACAATGCTGCTTTAGTATACACTAACTAACCTTAATTTTACCATTTTAATCCAACAGCCAAAAATAATCATTAAACCAACACAAGAAATTTATAAACATGAGTCAGAACAAAATCCTTTTTTTTTTTAGCTTTATACTGTCTCAGACAAAGTCACTTCATTGCCAAGTTCTCCACTAATGGCTGCATTGAATTTGTTTTTCCCCAACTCCACTACAATTTGAACAAAATTTGAATCCTTTATATTCAGAAAAGGCAATAGCTATTCAATTCCATACTAAACATAAATTGATAGAGATTTCATTTGTACTTTACTACAAGACACATGCCAATGGCTGGAGGTAGCTCGAGGGGATAAACTCCAGTATAGATTCTGAAGTGGCTGCAGAACATATCATTGCACTGTAACACATCAGGCATTTGGTATAGGTCTGAATTCATTAGGTAGAAACCTACTGTTCAGAAGTTCAAAATCAAAACCACTAAATACATGTTTTTCTTTCACATTAATACTACTAACACTTAAAATCTGTATTTAGATTTTCTCAAACAACTCGTCCCAGCAACTGAATACAAAGGCTTAATATTAAACTTGCACTATCAATTTTACTGCTCATTTCACTCGAAGCACAAAAGTTACAATATTGTCAATAATCATTTTCATCCATTTATTAGAAATGCTACATGAACAACTGCCCTTCATTCACAGTCAAAAGCAGTTGGTATCAAGGCCCAGCTATCCCGCTCACAGCTTATAAAACATCATCAATCTCACAGATGGAGTTTTAATCAACACTTAGAGATGTAAATACAGGGCAGAACCTTTTCTTGAATACAGTGTTTAGTCTTCAGTCTTGCCTCACCTTTCCATTCAAAAGGCAGTCTAAAAGCAAGGTTACCCACTCAGTCTGGCTGCATAACTCCTTTTGCTCATCTGCAAAGAGGATCCAAAGAGAGCCTTGGTCCCAGTCCACTTCCAAGCTCTCCGCTTGTTTTCAGTAGCCAACTTTTATCTCTTCTACTGAAATCTTACCACATGCTACTCTTTGTTAAGTTCACCTGACCTTTGTCTGGTTGGCTAAGATTTCAGCAGTCCTTGCTCTTAGCCTCCCTTGTGGACTTGGTTCTTATCATGACTAGTTTGCAGAATGCCACTTGGGAAAGTTTGACAAGTGAAAGCAAATTCTCCAACTTAGCAAAACAAGCACAGCAGCAGCAACACAGGGCATGAAAGCAATTAGTATGACAGCTGACAAGCTTGACTTAAGTCTGGAGCTTCTGCATGTGCTCAAGTCAGGTAATAGGTCCCTGAAACCTCTCCCATGATAACAGTATTCCCACAGCCTGCTTTCGGTGATATTAGCTGGAGTCCAACAATGAGCACCATGCTGAAAATATTCACACAGGAGTTTCTATTAAAGGTGTTTTACTTTCCAGGTCCAACCATAAATTTGCACAGTAAAGTATAGCATAGATTGTTGATCTCATTAAGAAATAAAAAAGTTACTCTACTTTCCTTTGTCTTAGTCTTGAGCTGGAGCAGCAAACTAAAGAGATTCTCCCTGTAACTGCATGGCTGCTGACTCAGGTGCAGTGGCAGCAAAAGGAGCGCACAGCTGGAGGTGGCGGCTGCAGCCCTGCTGGGGAAACAGCTCTTTTGGAATAACGCATAGGAACGCCACGATAACCAACATCACGGTAGCCCCCAGATTTTCAGTTTCAGTGCTGACAGCTGGCAAAAGCAGAGTTAACAGCAGATACACGAGGAAGTGAAATACCTTTATAAAGACAGAGTAGGAAGAAAGTACTCTGGTATCATCCTATACTGTGGCAAGTGTTGCAAAAATATTTCACATGCCAATGCAGATCTGAAAGCCTAAGACAACTTTAAGTAAAGAAAAACAAAGGAATCCGATAGCAAAGGAAAAACAGTCAAGGATCACTTTACTCCTTTAGATAAGCACAGTCACTTCCAGCTTTTCTTCACCGATGGGTACAAGGAGGGGGAGAGGGGGAAGGGAAGTGGCTGACTCAGGAATGCAAGTTTGAAACTTGGGAGTGAAACTAAATAAAACAGATTTATGAAAAAGGCACGCGGTGATACAAAGTGGTATCTTAAAAGCAACTATACACTTAAGAAATATGTCTACCTTTCTTCTGTTGATCATTGACTTAAAAGTTACAAGCAACATGCTAGCAGGTTCAGAAACCAAACTCATCAGCACACATGACCAAAGTAAAAACAATTAAGAGTATGAAAGAAGCCATGCTTACAGAAGAATTAAATCAAACTGAGGGTTCCTACTGTATATTTGAGAATCAACTTGAAATTTTGCAGAATTAGGAGGAAAAGAAGGAAGAAATGTAAAGAAGCTCTGACACTGCACTAACCACAGATATCTGGCAACATCAGCAAGAGAAAAATAAAAAGAAAGCACATAAAAACCCCAAAACACAAAACCAAAACACTCCGTAGCTGCCCAATTCTATTTTATTATTTTAAAACAAAAAGTTAACAGATCATTTTATTATAATAATTGCATTATTCTGACTGAAAACTCTAGTTTCAATTGCATAGCTTCATCATCTTCTGGCCTTAACTCTGTACGGAGCCTGTGCACACTAAAATTTGCTGCAGCAGTCATTGCCCAAATATTGGGAATAGATGCTCATCCAAAACAACAGAGGCTCATCTATCCCCAGAATATGAGCAGAATTCTCCATAGAAATAATGTGGTTTTCAGTGCCAACTCAGCTTTTTTTATTTCTCCTGAAATATTATCTGTATTTCAGCTGTCTTCCACACAGACCTTCCTTTCAGAGAATGTGGAAACATGGCACAGAAACTCTCAGAAGAGTTAAATGTAAATGCATCAGCCACAAGACATTAGAACTGCCTCATCTATTTTATCATAGCATACTCCAAGGTACCCAGCCTAGCAACAAAAATTTATAAACCATACAGGTATTCTGTGGGGAAAGGACATATTAAGGCAAAAATGAAGGCAACTAATAACTACCCTGTTGATTAATCAGCAATTCATTTTGAAGTTCTTTTGATTCTTTCCTTCTCACTATTTAGCAGTATCTGTGCCACTGGCATAAAGATCGTGTGGTGACAGTTTGAGGATTAAAAAAAAAAAATTCCCTTCTGAAATAAATCTGTGAAGCTCAAATTGAACTGGTAATACTGAAACAGTTTCAGAGTGGCACAGCTTTCAAAAGTGTTTTATCCAGTATCTTTGTGAAAAGACATGCTTCAGTCCTCTTTGTTTCCTGCAGTACAGACAAGAAATAATTCTGTTCTTAGGTATGACAAACCATACTTGTAGCATTCATTATTAGCACCTCATTAGAGGAAAACATTATTGAAACTAGAGTAAATCTGCAGCAGAAATAAAGAGAGCAGACACAATAGGGCAGGCAAGATCAGCAGCTGGAAGAAAAGTAAGAACAAGATCTGCTTAACCTTAGTTCTGCTCACCCAAAGTAGCTTTAACCAGACAAGATTTCTTGCATTTAAGACAAAACCAGAAAAGATAATGAGAAGTAGATTAGGTCTGTAAAATCACAAAGGCCTCTGGCAAAGGTGTAAAATGAGTTGGCCCAAGACACTAGAAGCCAAGAGGGTTAGCCACATTTACATACAGCGGTTATGCTGCTGACCATTACAGGACAGTCCAGACAATCTGTTGCTCAGGATGGTCTTGTCTGGGTGATTTCTGGGAACCAAAAAGCATACCAGGGGAAAGTCACTACCATTATGGCCTGGAGGGCACTGTTGGCCCTGCCTGCTGCCCTCCCCTTGGGTCCCCGCCACCTGGCCACGGCCCAGGGCCACGTTTCAGCCCCTCCAGGGCCAGCACTCCTTGTCCCAGCAGCACTGCAGCAGGGCTGCTCTCCAGCTTCCCACCATCCTGCTTTGCACCTCGCTGATTCTTGCAATGTTCATTTATTAATGCTAAGTTTCTCCCTCTGATCCAGCTCATCACTAGTACCGAAGAGGGTGGTGCTAAAATTTCAGATAGCACATAATGGGGTGCAATTGCCTATGGCAATGTAACAGCAGTGATTACAGAAAAAACCCAACACAAACCAGCTCATTATCTCAAAACAAACAAAAAGACAACAACAAAATTATTAAAAAATTATGTCTAATATTGGACTGGTAACATGGGAATGAAACTAGAAATCCAAATAAGGATGTCAATTGGTCTGAGGCTAATTGAAAACACAGACCAGGCTCTATGGTCAACAGGCTCAGGTCCAAGCACACTATCTACAAGTTCCTTCAGGTTCTCTCCTTGCATAAGCTTCCGTTCAGTTATTCATTTTAATAGCTTCTGCATCATCCTGAAACTGACTGTGCTATCTATGCAGTGCAATGAGGGGAAATGGCCCAGTTTGCTTTACTTAAGGGTTAGCACCTTATCCTTAGTGACTCTGAAAGATGTGACCTGAAGAACCAATTGAAATTAAGCAGAGTCCAGAACAGCAGTGTTTACAGCAGACCTCTAAGGCCAGAGTACCCAAATATAACTGAATACTTTTGTTACTGAACAGAATAAAACACAACTTTTCACAGTTCTTTCAGTCTCTCTGGTTATCTTCATTTTGCTCAAAGCAGTCAACACTGCTAACTCGTTTCTGTGAGAACTACTCCAACTCCTTGACCACAACCTGTCTGACAAGAAGCATTCTCAAAGCAGCTTCCAAGCATGGAGTAGAAACGTCTGATGATTTAGGCATTTGGATTTTCTTTTGTGTCTTCCTGCATTTACTCCAACCTGTGTGACGATTTCTAGAAACCAAGTTTAATAAAATTTACAATCACATTAATGAGTTTTTGCTAGCAGACAGAGCAAGTCTGGGCTTTTGCGGGCAAAAGCAGAGCATGGAGCAGAGAAGTTGTGTCCTGGGAACTGATGACAGTTATGCCTTTCCTCCCACTCATCTTTTTGGAGAAAAAAAACCAACCAACCAACAAACCCAAAAAAAAACCCAAACTTGTCTTGCCCTATTTGGCATTTTTTATATTTAAGCACTTCCTTAACTAGTAAGCATCTATTGATGTAGTTGTAGGCAATAGCAAGCAGCATCTAATTTCCAGGGAAGCATGTAGTTCACAGGAGCCAGAGGGAAACACCTGCATCTCTCAGTCTTGGTATGCCCATGGTCGCGTATCAGATCAAAACATAGCTGATGTCAGAGACACAGGTGCAGGAAGCTTGCGCCAGTGCTCATTTCCACAATATCCTTTTAAAAGGACAGCTTATCCTTTGTTAACTACACTTAGGAGAGCTGCTAACTGCTCAAATGATTTTCTTTTTCCCCCCTCTAACATATGTTTTAACTAAATGCCACTATAAAATTATGGCTTGAGAAATACTGCATGCCATGCCAAGAACCTGACTTACTCCTCTTAAAATTTAGTCTTCAGAAACCATCTGTACTGTGACAAGAAGGAGCAGTGCTACTTGTCTGTCCCAGTTAGAAGTTTTGCTGATTTATCTCATTCTCCACTATGTTATTCAGTGCCGCATTTGGGGAAAAGTCTGTGGGCTGAACCACTGCTCTAACACAGAAAGAGCCTTCAGAAGGTTTTGAGATACTGCTCTACCAGTTCATTAGTATGTAGTTCAAAATTGAATTGAAATGCAAAAATAATTCCATATATCAAGGAATCACTGCCAATGGGGTACGTATTAATACTGAAACACAAGCACTCATTCTACGATTCTATGATTTACTAAAGTTGACTTCTCTAAAACTGTACAACATGCTGAAACTAATACCAAAGCACCAATTTCTCACTTAACATTACCCGAGTGTTTCCTTGGGTAGTTCTTGCTGTCATTAGAGGAAATCTAAGGCTAACATTTTTCTAAACATAAGTACAAGCCCTAAAGCCACAGGAAGACCATTAGAGTGCTACACCAGTCTGGAACAATCAAGTGCATTACCTCTGTCCGGGGAGCACACCAAATACCCAGACCAAGTGCCATCACAGCAGCAGTCCGAGTGATGACCTTCCCTTCAGCTGTTGCCTCTCCTGCACTGGTGGCAAGCAGTACTTGCAAGACAAGTGGAGCAGATCACATTCTTACACACTACATGCCTTAGTGCAAAAATTTCAAGACAGTTCCAGAGGTATTTTAATCTAAACAGGCTGATTTTTTCCATTTGCGCCAGTAACTGCACATTTATCTTCAATGTGCTACCAGAGGCCCTGAGAGAAGGCAATGCTTAAAATCATCACACCTGCTTTTCCACTGTCTGTCATAGCCTTTGTCAGAAGAAGCAGCAAACTTTATTAGAAGTTATTTGCTCAAAACATAAGCAGTGAGAGTCTATAGGGGAAACAAGGAAGAAGTGAAGAATACAAGAAAAACTTAACCCTGTGCCTATGTTAGAAAACAAGTAGGAATACGTGTAAAATGTTGAGTAGCAGAGGTGATGAAATAAACAGTATTTTCTAAAAAACTTGCTATGCTTCCAACAGTGTGGAGCAGATGTCTATACCAATGACTGTACTAGACCTCTGAAATAAAAAAAAAATTAAAATCCACCAAAAGGAAGTTGCCCCAGGAAAACAATAGTTTTAGACAGGAAAACTCCACAGTTTGTTTTCTAGAAAGATTCCTGCTGCAACTGATCAGCATGGCACAACTAGTAATTCATGGCTAAACAAAAGAATAAATGCTATTTGAACTTCCATGATGACTTGAAAACTCAGCAAGGAACTTTATTTCTGTATAAATGCCAATAACACAGATGCATACAATCAAAATACGTGCTTCCAGTTTTTAGAGCACTTCAGAAATGGAAGCTTTACCATGCAACAACTGCACTAGTATTACAAATCATGAATTTCAGATGCCAGTGAACACCTCACACCAAACTTTCTCACTGGTTACCTTCTCAAGATCTTCTTGACTTTTTCCTTCGCAATATAGAACTTTTTCTGTTGAGGTGGGAAAAGTCTAATTTGAGCTACAGTAGTAAAAGCAACTTTAGAAAACATCACCATAAAATCTGAAACTGTAGACAGAGGCATCTATTAATGACAAAGTCCACTCACAAATGATGGAATACATTTTCAATCTATTACCTAAAACATTTCAAAATAGACATAGCTATTGAAGATCCTTTACTATAGTGGTTTTGGCACAAAAAGGAAAAGATGGATACTGGCCATAAGTCCACTGGACTGGGTCAAGACAGAAAGGTGGATCCATCTCTGAGCTCTGGCTGACAATGCCAGGCAGCAGACACCTTTTTATCTGACTGTGAAGAAAAGCACACATCTTTCAGAAAGGACCATTACTTTGTCCTTGCCATTTTTCTCTTACCTTGAAACCACATAACAACCATTAGTAAATACTTGCTTGAAAAGGAACCTTTTTTGATTAATCCATTATGTAAAGCTCCATCTGACATGAGGGTGACCTTTCACTATGTAAAAACTATCCCCATTTCAGAGGGATAAATCTCAGCCTCAGCTTTCATTGCCCCACTCCACTGGCTTCCAGCAGTGCAGAAAACCTTAAGCATTTTGGCAGTCTCCCTTTCCAAAACAGGCACCACTGATAAAATAACATCTTATGGCAAGAACTCACATTGTGTGCACTGTTCACTTTAAAAATCAACACAACAAAAACTCTCCCCAGGCACTACCTCACAGAAGTGACATAAGACTGGTTGATTCATACTTATTCACCATTTACTGTGCCCATCTTGCCTGTTGGCCTACTGAAACAAACCAGCCAAGGTGCTCCTTCACAGCCTTCAATTCCATCTACTCCCTAGTTACCTCCACAGGCACTTTCCCAAGATGCCCTTCAAGCTCATAAAATCTCTTAAAAGCTACCTCCCCCTTTGAGTCTCAGGTAAAGTTCTTGGTGGCTTAAGCACTCTGCCAGTGGATGGGTGAGTACTGATCAAGAGAACCAGTACTCGATACTATTTGTTCACTTAAATCTGCCTGACTATATGCATCTGACTCATTCAACAGACAAGACAATAAGCTTTGGAGGACTGGTGTTGTATTCAATTGCTGGAGTCCAGCAGCAGGAACAACCAACCCAACCAATCTTTCAATGCTGGAAGAGTCAAGGAAAAACTTTGCAGGCAAGGGCAAGCAGTTAATCACCTTATTTACACTGAAAAAACCAGCAGAGAATAAAAACTTCTCTGTAAGCCAATCAAGTACCCACCACAGCGGGTAAAACAAGCTGCCAAGTGACATATAACAGGATCCCTGCAAAGGAATGCAGGGTCATGATACACACTATCTCCCACATTGATTTATTCCTTTAAAAAAAGTTGTAAAAATCAGGGGGTAAAGTAGGTGGCCGTGTCACTCTTTTCATCTCCCAAGTCTGCACTGATGCAGTATGCTGAACTAGACTGACTTTTTTGAAAGCACTGTCAAAATCCACAGAAGTCATCATCTGGATGACTGAGCCGTGTGCTTGCAAATGGCTACTTACTACCTCTCCTGCACAGGCAGCAGGAAGAGGTTTAGTTCACTGAAAACTTGACAGTAGTGTAGATGAACTTGTTTGTTCCCCATCTGTTCATCCTCTTTCAGTCTCTGTTCTAACTGGACGAACATCCTCCAAAGAGCACAATCCCCAGGGTGCATCAGGTTTCCGATCAACACTGACTGCTCAGAGTTTGCCTGGGGAGAATGTTTTAATTACATCATGCTGGAATTTGGCAAGAGTCCTGGCATTTAATTAAACAGCTGTTTTTTGAAGCAGAGCCCAGAGTAGGGCAGACCAAGAGACAGAGAGGCCTGATGATGTGCCTTATAGCAGTTCTTACCCTATGTCCCAGTACTGACTTTTTAAGCAGTCCTGTTCTACCAGGAACATAACATTTCGGATCAGTGGATGCCTAAAATCACACTAAAGAGGGTGGTCTACACCCTGGAGTACAAAAGCCACTCACATTTTCCAAGCACAGCAAAAACCATAGCTAACTGACTTCAGGCAAATGACAGCTGTACATCTAGTATTAGGAAAAAGATGGTCTGGGTCCTTTCAAATTGTCATCTACTGAGGCAAAAGGTCTGTGCCACCACATTTCTCTAGACAGAAATATAAGGTTCAACAAAATAGCAAGCACAAGTCAGGATTTTTTAGGTATTTTTACCTAGAAAGTGACTTTTTCCCCCCATCTTACAGAGAAAGGCCACCACCACTTTTGCTGTTTAAAGGCCTCTTGCTTTAACACAGAATCTATACCCCGGCTGCTAGGTCTGGAAGATAATTCTAAAGAGTTCTTTCCTGTGATCCAGCATTACAGCTTCTAGTTTCAGCTTCGTTTTTCACCATGACTGATTTATACCCTGCTGAACATTTGTAGAGGAACCAAGGATGCCTCCCCAGAAGCACAGAGAGAGTCAGCACATCTGCCCAGAACATCTGTTCTACCTCTGGGAGACAAGACCCGTTTCTAGTTTCACAGTCCTGAAAATAACAGTTTTAAAGGACGTCTACATGGAAGATAAGAGTTTCTGCTTTCTCCAAGCACTGTAATAACAATTTCCTACAGATGCTCTGGTTTAAATCAATATTGCCATTCTGGCCCTCTAGCTAGGATCTTTTACAAAGGTATTCTAGAATTCTTTTACCAAAAATACCTTCTCTGATATACAGTAGCCTTTGCCCTGCCTTCAGCTATAGGCCATGGCATGTTGGCAATCCACGGTTAGGTTAGACTCAAAGAATACACTCTTGATCCTTCCCCTCAGCTGCCTCCAGTCAGTGAGATGCCTTATAAAAATTTAACTGTAATGGTCTCCTTCCTGCACTACTCAGTATTTTGCATCACTGAGTCCATGACACTTCTACTTTTACCACTTCAGAGTTCTGTCACCATGGTATGTTATATCCTTTTGCAGTAGGGATGGTTCCTAATGTCTGTCACTGATTGCTGGAGCTCATCTAGTTCCATATCAATACTGAAAATATTAGTCAAGACGGGTCTCTGAGGAAACAGCACTAGTAACATCTCCGTTGTAGTAACTCCCTCTTGAAAACAATTTATTATACTCTTCACGTCAGCCAAGATTTTGTTCACTCAAAGACAAGTCTCATTTCAATCCCTGATTTTTTTTTTCCCAACTGGAATCTGTATCAGAGGACTTAATTAAATCTACACAGGCAAGGCTAATGCAATGAATGTAATCAATTGTCTCATTTGATCCAGAAACACCCCACCCTTGACAAGATAGCATCTCTTGTTAAGTTCACATTTAACTCTTGTGCTCGATCTCTTGCTTTCAAAATTGCACAGAATTGGAGAAGATTAAAGTCAGGCCAACTACCTGAATCAATTATTTCCCACTGAGTACTTAATCTCTCCCTTCTCCCCTTAAATGACCACCGTCTGCTCCCAAACCTGAGAGGCTACCAGAAAACTGCTGCCGTACAGTTTTCTTTCTTTGCAGTTGTTACCCTATAGTAAAAAGTTCTTTGTCCCTTTACAACAGTGGATTACCACCTGAGGCAGGGAGGGAATTCTGAAAGAGAGCTGAAGGTTTACACAGACACCACGTGTGTGAACTTTGTTTCCTCAAGCCCTTGAAAGGCTTGTGACAGGCAGGGTCTTCACATTGGCCTCACTGCTCAGGAAAATTTGGACTACAATGGCAGTAGCACTTGCAAGGTCCCAGGAGACAGGTCTGCAAGGACTACTGGAGGTAGGGGAAAAGGATATGAGGGCAGTGAGCTGCAGGTATTGGCCAGTGGAAAACATTGTCCTTTGGTTGACATACTCCCTTTCTGAAGTAAGCATTAAACAGCCTAAAGCAGAGCTTCCTTTCATTAGGGAACTAAAGCTGATGTAGGCTTGGTTTTAATGCAGTTTTACACTAAAACTCAGCTTGACTAAAAGAACAGTTTGAAAACAATCAAGGAGCACTGTAGTTCAACATAATGACAACTGTTACCACAAACATTACAAAAATGTTACAGCTTCCTATCTGTGAACTGTCAATCACTAAATTTTCTTTGATGGCATTTGGACGGAAGAGTAAGACATTGAATATGTGAGAGATCCATTCAAATGTCTTCTCCCTCTCTACCAAACTTCTTTCAAAACAATCTTTAAATATAAATAAATAAATAAATAGTGTCACAGTTGCCACCAAGAGCACAAGCTCAAGTGAAGACTCAAAATAGGGCTGATTTTTATAGTCAAACTCCATAAAAAACAGAAAGCAACCAACCAAAACCCCCCTTGTACTTCTAAGGTAGTCAACTAAAATTCATACTTGCACATGTAAAAATTGAAAGCTAAGCACCCACAAAAAAAAAAAAAAACCAAACTCACCCCAACAATGAAAAAGCTGCAAACAAACCAATAACAGCAATAATACCTGCAACTAATTAAATTCTATGAACAGCAAACTGCTTTCTTTGAGTTTAACCCACATTAAGCATACCTGATCTTGGTATGCAAATATTATAGTGCTCCAAACATAAAAATTTTTTTTTGGCCAGGAGAACCCATTAAATTGAGCAGTTTGCAGAACACCTACAGGGAAGATGTGAGGTTGGATTGTCTTTACAAGTATATTGCATGTTCAAACAAAAATTTATGGGAATTGGGAACCTTCTGAAAGTTTCTCCGCTGTATACAATACCTGCAGCATGGTATTATGAGTTGTTCTCATGCCAAGATTGGATTTCTACAGGACACAGTAGCAAACATTAAATTTCAAATTTAATCTTATATGACATATCAGATTTTTACAGATAGATTTCTTTTTTAATGGAGGTTAAAATTCTCCACACAAATCCAGCTACCTAAAGGCTGTCAAAGTCCATATGACTGCAATGATTTCAAAACACAGTTAAGTCACCTTAAAAGCTGGCATGCATTGTGAACACAATTTCTACTGTCAAGATAAATACCAGCAGATTATTTTTTTCCATGTGTTTGAAACCAATGCTGTTTTCTGGGTCATGGTGATGACTAGGCCAGTAAGTTTCATTCTACCTAAGCAAGAGGCAGTGGGATGACCCATTACCCACACATACATGTTTCCACCAAAGACCACTGCTATCTTTCTACATCCAGAGTAGAGAGAAGCACTGTGACAGGTAAGCAAGACAGCACAGATGAATTTAAACAGAAAAGCATTTGCTTCTACAGGAAAAAAAAAACACAACAAAAAATCCTCACCAAACCAAAATCACCCCCCAAGAACTTATGCCACTCAGGGCCAGCAATGCAGAGGTGTCACATCTCGTCTCAGAATGTTCCTCCTCTCATTTCCTTTCAATCAAAAAAGTACGTAACTACACATGTACTGGTAAATTATATGCACTGGTTAGATACCTCACTATATAACTATATTCTTTCTATTAGTATTTACATTTGAGTCAGAATTCTTAGAGAAACATTGAATGTTCTAACTACAATCGGGCTTTATAATGGCTTACAGTATATGCTTAATGTCAGTTGTTCCCCAGTTGGTTTCCAGACTCACTCAGAAGCATTTACAATGGGCTCTTTGCATTCCATACACAAATTTTATTTTTAACATAAAGAAAATATGTTTGGGGTTTTTTTCATATCAAAGGTTCCAATAATATCATTAAAGGATAGCAATTTTTAACCAGTCCTTTCTAAACCATAATCAGGTTAGTATATGCCAATTATTGTGAGAATTAGTATTACAAAAACTTCACAGCCTACACGTCCTTTAGGAGCTTTGTAAACATTAAAAGCTACCCAGGGACATCTGTATAGAAGTTAAAACCCTTGCAATGAATGCTAAATGTCTGTTGTAACCATTCTGACTGCCTAGCAGACCTGCTTCAGAAAACTAAGATTGAGCTCGCTGTCGTTTTTGTAAATACTGAGGTCCATGTAGTTACCTGTATAGCCATTCTGATCTTCAGGAAAACAAACAAACAAACAACATTAAAAAGGAGAAGCAACCATGATTACTACACACTATTTGATGTGTTGGTTAACTGTGCAACTTTCTAAGCAAATCCTTAGTAACAGCAACAACTTATCAAAGCTTAACACAGACTAGGGTTAGCTAAAATAGCAGAGGCCTTAAACAGCCTAGACAGACCGCTTCAGCTTCTGGGTCCTGCGCCTGCTGCAGATGATTTGGACATGAACATGAGCAGAAACAGTAACCTAATTACAAAAGCAAGCCTCAACGTGTGGACCCTCTAACAAAAGGCATAACTAAGCAGAAAACAACAAAAAAATTATATGATATGACGTTAAAAACAAGCAAAATATTTACCTCGGATTTCTCATGGCAGGAAGTCTAAATGTCTGCTTGCAAAAATACCTGAAGATCTAGTCACACTGGGAGCACACTGTTATAGATCTGCTTTAACTGTCACTTTCCTTGTACTTCTTAACAATTGTGGATTTGTGTATGAAGTGAGAACTACATCTTACTATTACATGTTTGAAAGTTATCTTGATGATTCCCATAATGGGGTTTCTTAAAACTTTTCTATTTTTTTTATAGGAATCAGTCAATGACTGATAAATCATGCAAGTACTTTAGCTTTAAACAAACACCTGACACCTAACTAAGAAAGCAGTTGTAATCCTGGAAATGCAGAGCAATCCGTAATCAACAGTAGACTTAAACTTCAACACATGTACATCAAAAAACTCCTCAGGCTTAAGTTTCCTTTCTGTTGACACTTCTGTGGAACAAGTTTCCCTGAAGTGTGTTTCCTCCAATTTGAATCGCCTTTTACAGCCATTTGCTAATTTAAGATAGGGAGGGACACAGTGTGCAGAGCAGTCTGTGTTTGCAGGTCCTGGCTGCTCTGTTTAATCCAGAGCATTAACATAGATTCTCCAACGTGGGAAGCAAAGCCATGTTGACATGCCCGCAGATATCTGACACCCGGCTACCAGGAGCTGGTACAGCCAGTAGGCACAAAACAGGAACAAATGGGCCAGTAACAAAAGGACTCCTTGGAGAAGATCAGCAGATGCTGACAGCATTCAGCTTTCAGTGAAGTACCTACCACATGTAGAGTACTTAGCATTCTTCTTTTAAGAGTATAGTCAAGGAGAGAGCAACAGTCCTTATTAGGCCTAGCAAGAAATATGACCTACAGAATGTCAGAAAAAAAATAGCCATTACTACCAGGCATTTGTTTAGATATGGAGCATCCTACTTTGTGATGGGAAAGAACCTCAGTCTTGTATTAGCCCTGGATTGCAGGAAATGCTCACCATACAAAAAACAGTATTCAGGAAAAGCAAGCCTAAGCAGGATTAGATAATTACAAACAGAAAGACATGCAAGTTATGCAGCTTTGAGTCAGAGCTGTTATCAAGCTACAAAATCTACTTTTTGCAGGACTCAGCCAATAATCACAGATAGTAAATGTGTCCATTTGCCTGACTTCTATCCTTACCAAGGAGGAAACATAGACCCCGCAATCCTATCCTTAAATCCCTGGAATGGCTTCAAGTCCATAAAGGAACTCTGCGCAGGTTATTTGAAACTCACAGGCCAGACCAACTTAGAATTTTTTGCTGAAGAAGCAATGTCCACTAGTAAGAGCATTTCATCCCATGGAAAGCTTCCACACTTCAGACAGATCTCAGTGCAGACAATTGTACCAGCCAAAAACGGATCCTCCAGTGGTACTTCACATGATCTGAGGAAAGCATTATAGACTGTTTGAAAATGCCCTTTTCTCTAGACAAGCCAAACTAAAGCTTAGAAGGTTTATAGCTCTACCTAGCTGATGGGTTAGCCCTCACCCCCAGTTTTAAAGGTCTCATTGTTCTGAAGTAGAGACCTCTAGAAGAACAAGTGTACCTTCTGCGTGCAGAGGCTTAGACTTGCAGACAGAGTCACTCTCTGGGAAGGCTTAGTCAGACCCAAGCCAGACCCTAGTCAAGTCCAAGTCCAAGCCAGGGCTTAGAGCTACAGTAGTCTCATGTGATACCAGCAGAGTATTTGAGAAAAAGCTATTTCAGGGTAAGATGAACTCAAGCAATGATACGCTTGAAAGCTTTTACTGTAAAAATGTTTTATAAAATCCATCCCTTATTGAGAGCTATTGAAAACAGATGAACAATAAAAATGCTTATGCAGGAAGAATAAAAAAGCCTGGAAAAAGGCAGCTTTATTTCTTATGGTCCATAAATTCAACAGTTAAGCATGTACTATACATGTGACAAAACTAAATTTCTAGAACTGTAGAAGGATCCTTCGTAGTTCAACTCAAATTCATGGAGCTTCAACTAATTTTATCGTCTCGAGAGGAGTAGTTCACACAGCTATCTTAATACATTGTCACACAACAAGGGTGCACTTCTGGAGTAGAGCTAGATTATACAATAAATTAAAAAACCAGACTGTCTCTAACGAATTTTCTCATATTGCTGCTGCTCTGGAGCTCAACCACAAGGTGTCAGAAACAAACAATTTCAGATAACTGTAGTGATGCATGATCACAATTTGCAGGGTTTAATTTTGATACACAAAATAAGTCTGCAGCTTTGCCCTGCTTCTGGCTACTGTAGGTGGTAGCATTGTAGTATTTCAAATAAGGAGCAACAAAGACCTAACAAGAAAAGCACACCCACATACCTCAAATATCAGTCTTACCCCTAAAAGAAATGAATTCTAGCTTACAAGTTCTGTCAAATAACTCATAATGTGATTCCATTGAACTGTTCTTTCTTTGGGATTCACTAAGGGAGGATAGGGCACTATTCACTGTGGAGGATAGGACACCAGGCTACGGGAACCTCTTGTTTCAGCCAGTACATGCATGTCAGGCTCTGTGCAAAGGTACTTCCAGGAACATCTTTACAGAGAACAATCTTGTCCATGAAGTCCTTTTCTTCCAATCTCTACTACCTCCACTGCTGATAACTGCCATTAATATTTTCATTTAAGTTATGAATCCTTGGACACACACACCCAGTCACTATGCAAACCCCAAGGTCTCAGCCTTGAGAGAGGAGCGTTACCTGCACAATCAATAACATCTGCACAGTCACAACATTTCTCAGTGTAAAAGCCAAGAATAAGTATGAAACTCCATGACAGAAATAGAATAGCACAACACTCAGAGTCTCTTACACAAAAAAAAAGCAGTCCCACAGCAGCATAGTGTCACAGGTGAAGTACATGTTTTGGGTTAGCAGAAAGCATGGCAATGAATCCCAAGGAATCTACCACCATTTGAGATTAGTATCAATTTAAAAAAAAAAAAAAAAAAGAAACAAGAAAAAGATGTTCAAGTCTAAAAAGCATTTCTACATCACACATGTACAATCAACATTAAGATTAAAGTGGTACTTCGATACAAATGAGGCATAAAGTACTTGGCAACAACTTATTTTATTATCATTAAACATTCAAAGAAGCAGGAACTTTAGTATGTTTACTATGGCCAAATGCCCAAAGTTGAATTTTTTAATTTTTTTTTCATGTATCTGTTTAACCTAGAGATTCAACAGTTTAGGCTGCAGCAAACAAAAAGCAGAAAACGCGAACAACTTTGACTTAAGGTGAGGGGACTTGCAAAACTGGCAGGTCGGGAATTGGCAGCATGGATTCACCAAGGGGAAATCATGCTTGACCAATCTGATAGCCTTCTGTGATGGTGTGATTAACTGGGTGGATGAAGGAAGAGCAGTGGATGTTGTCTAGCTTGACTTCAGCAAGGCTTTTGACACCGTCTCCCATAACAGGCTCATAGGCAAGCTCAGGAAGTGTGGGTTAGACAAGTGGACAGTGAGGTGGGTTGAGAACTGGCTGAATGACAGAGCTCAGACAGGGTTGTGATCAGTGGTGCAGAGTCTAGTTGGAGGCCTGTAGATAACAGTTCTCCCCAGTGGTCAGCACTAGGTCCAGTCTTGTTCAACATATACATCAATTACCTGGATGAAGGGATAGTGTGGACCCTCAGCAAGTTGGCGGATGATACAAAACTGGGAGGAGTGGCTGATACACCAGAAGGCTGTGCTGCCATCTGGAGCGATCTGGACAGGCTGGAGAGTTGTGCAGAGAGGAACCAAATGAAGTTCAGCGAGGGCAAGTGTAGAAATCTGGGGAGGAATAACCCCCTGCAACAGTACAGATTAGGGGTTGACCTGTTGGAAAGCAGCTCTGTGGAGAAGGACCTGGAGGTCCTAGGAAAGGAGGTCTGTGGAGTGAGTCCTGGTAGACAGTAAGTTAACCATGAGGCAGCAATGTGCCTTTGTGACCAGGAAGGCCAATGGTATCCTGGGGTGTATTAAGAAGAGTGTAACCAGCAGGTTGAGGGAGGTTCTCCTCCCTCTCTACTCTGCCTTAGTGGGGCCACATGTGGAGTATTGCATCCAGTTATAGGCTCAGCAGTTCAAGAGAGACTGGGAACTACTGGAGAGAGTCTAAACAGAGGGCTACAAAGATGATTAGGGGACTGGAGCATTACTCATAGGAAGAAAGGCTAAGAGACCTGGGGCTGTTTAGCCCAGAGCAGACTGAGAGGGGATCTTACCAATACTTACAAATATCTAAAGGGTGGGGATCAACAGGATGGGACCAGCCTCCTTTCAGTGGTGCCTAATAATAGGACAAGGGACAACAGACACTAACTGGAACACAGGAAGTTCCACCTAGACATAAGTAGAAACTTATTTACTGTGAAAGTGATGGAGCACTGGACCAGGCTGCCCAGAGAGGTTGCCGAGTCTCCTTCTCTGGAGACTTTCAGAACTCACCTGGATGTGTTCCTGTGCAATCTGATTTCAGAAAACCTGCTTTAGTGAGAGGGTTTGACTAGATGATCTCCAGGAATCACTTCAAACCTCTACCATTCTGTGATTAATCTTTGCAACAATGTACATAAAGTTTTGCCAAGACTGGAGATTCCCAATTAGCTGGGGCAGTACAGGGTCATCCAGCATTTTACACCCATTTCCTCACACTTAGAATATCTGTCCTTAGCTTCTTCCACTACCATCTGCAAATCTAACTAGCAAAGGGAGATCATGACCATTTATTCTACTAAATGAAAGTGGAAGAAAATCCTGCCTACAAACTTGCCTGCAGCTCTGGTATCTATTTGAGAACTCACCTACAAAGTTGGGAGATTGAAAGAGAGGAAGAGAGTATTTTCCCTTTTCTACTTGATAATCTGGCTCTGAACCTCTGGCTTCATTTCCTTCTCTGCTTTTCTGGAATGAAGGAGCCTTGATCCAGTTCTGTCACTAGATTTATGAAAAATGTGCAACAGAGACCCAATGGGCAGCAAGGCCCTGTTCTGCCACTCCTAAATTTTCCTTTGCTTCAGAGGAGTTTGTTGGCTGCTATAATTTAGTTGGCCTTTCTTATTTCCTGTGCCTCTCACAGACAATAAACAGAAATATTCCAGACGTTGCTTTTTGTCTGAATCCCAAGAAGCATTTTCAAAACAATACAAGCACTTGCAGTGCCCACTCTCCCACACTTCTCCTCAAACTACACATCAGAAAATAAATACTTGTACTCATCTGAGGAGACAATTGTGCAAGGGAATTCTGAGCCACTTCACAATTTACTTGAAGGGAATTAGGAGGTGTAAGGGAAAATTCTTCAGGATGCTAAACACTTCTGGATTTTCTGAACTACACCAGTACAGAAAAACACTACCTGAGCTGCAGAGTCAAACAGCAGTTGCAGCCAGCCAACCATCTCCACATGGAAACATATCCAAGGTTTTATTTACTTTGAAGACAGCCATTGAACTATGAGGAACTATAGTCAGACTGTACAAGAGGGCAGCAGGCAATTGAACAGTGAATCCAAGGATCAGAGAATCGGAGACGACCAGTTACGTTCCTGTCTCAGAATACAATAAAGGTGACTAGAGATTGATCTTGGATTGACAATTGCCTTCAGCTCCGGAGTGACAACTTGGGAGGCAGCTTTTGAAGGAGCAATACCAGATTTGACCCAAAATTGAAAACTTAAATTCCTCTGGCAGCTTCTGGATGGATTCCTTACCTGTTCTGTTTTCAACTTCATTCAAATGCTTAAAGCCTTACCTGGAAAAATGACATCATCTTTCTTGCCTGATCTTAACTGTTCCAACATTGTCGCAGAACTTTGTAGCAGTTCAGACTGCAAGATAGCATAGGAATTAATCTAAGTGACAAGCTTTCTTTAAAAATTCTTTAGAAAGCCTTTGTGTCACTTACCTAAGTGATGTTATCTGTCTCTGTTATCAAATCATAAATCCATTACACTTCAGAAGAAATCATGAACGTGGCAAAGCAACTACCAAATGTAAGATAGGAAGAGCTGTCCATTTACTGCTCACAAGCAATGTGAGCTCTTCAGAGGAGTTTGCTTATGTCTATTGTAGAGTCACTCTTAAAGAATAAAAAACCAACCAAACAAACAAGTAAACAAACCCCAACAAACTAATAAAGAAAAATATTAAAAAAAACCCAAAAAACCAAAATACAACAAACAATCAAACCCATGATAGTCTTCCCAACTTAACTAGAAACCACTGAAGGACTGCCTCATGTGCCAGATCCTTGAGATGTCTTGGACTATGACCAAACAGGAAAGATAGTATTAATCTACTCTAGTTCTTTTTACCTACTGAGAAAAAGAAAGATAAAAGTGATTCATTTAGTAAGTGGAAGACAGCAACAAATATGTTTAAGTTCACAAAGTCAAAATTGCACAGCTCCAATTTATAGGCGTTACTCTCCCAGTGCTCAGAGAGAAAGAAAAAATTTCGCTGCATGAATTCAATGCATTACATTAATATATATTAACACAAAGCATTACTGTTGTCATTGTTTGTATATATTGAATATGTTGAAATACAAATCACATTATGCTTTTAATGAAGATACTGTTAAAGTTTTTAATATTGGGGAAGGGCGTGTGTAAGATATAGACTTGTTTAAGAAAAGCAGGTGAAAAACACTGGTGAAAAGAACACCTACATAAAACCCATCAGAGCTGAAGATGCTTGAAACTGAAGAGAACAGATTTTATCACAGTTTTTGTTTCGCAGTCTTCTATATAAGAAGTCAGAGGGCATATCTTTTCCTTTCTTTCTCTGCTGAAGCGATGAAAACATTATGGTAAACTGTTTATGAAAAATTCAGTTAGTTGGTTTCTGATCTGCTCACAACTAGAATTATCAGGACTCAGCTGATGCATTTCAGAAGACAGCCAGGGTTTAATGACTTTCCTGTGTAACTGATGTGGGCTAGACAGTCTCAAGGAAAGTACAGTGAACCTAGTTTCCAATCTCCTTCATACGTTTCATTCTTACATGACTTGTGCTGTATTGTTTGGTTTTTTTCTTAAGGCATAACTTAGTACATTTGACTGCCCCTATCAGAATACTGCATTTTAATAAAAAAAAAATTTAATAACAATATTGTTCCATTACTCAAATGAGTTATTTATGAAATAAGCCATCCATTTTAGATCACAAAAGTCAATGCCGATCACAGAACACTGAAAATCATATTTTCAGCCTTAACTCTTCAAAGACATTTTACTGAAACCAGATTGAAAACTACTTTGAGGATTCCTAGTGGAATTCTGGAGCCTAAAATTTTAGAAATTCCATTAACTTGGCACATGTACTAATAAGAAATAGAGGTTTAGGGTAAGCTATGGATGCATTTTTTAAAAAATACACTACACTATTAAATTAAAACCTCAGAAAATCAACAACAATTCATACTGTGAACACACAACATCTCCATTATATACACTGACCTTATAGAACTTAAAATTTTAAGGCTACTTCCTAAAGAATACTGTTGTTCAGATATTTCTATTCTCCTCATACAGCTATGCAGAAGTCCAAAATGCATTACTTGTGTTGCAGTCCTGGTATCATGATTGTAAGACTTCAGGTATCTGGCAGGCAAACTCAAAATCTAAACACAGGGGCAGGTGGGTGTTGTTTTTATTTCCTTGATAGTTTGTTACGTTTGGTGGGGTTTGTTTTTTTTTTTTACTTTTCATGGTTCAATCATGAAGGATGATAAAAAAAAATAAAATCCTTATTACTAAAAAAATCCGTTATAAAAACAAGAGAAAAGCAATAGTTCTCGTTTCAAAGGCAACAGAATCAGCTGTACGATAAGATACGTTCCCTTTCTCAAAACTGAAGCAAACTCAATTTTCATATTGCTGTAGAGGAGAATATCAGAGAATGCTTCATGTAATTTACTAATCTTGCACCATTTTCTATCATCAAAAACCACACAGCTATAGCAAGGAACATCTCAGTTCACTAGATGATTCAGTAGTGAAACAGATTGCCCTACTATCTGTAAGGCATTCATTGAAAGGATGTTTTCATTAATTTAGCAGAAGTTTCTACTGGGTGCTTGCTAAACGCCTCCTTCATGGTCCAGGAAAGGGTTTTTCTCAATCACCTACATACATACAGCTTTCTGCTGCAATTCCACCTCTTCGTGCTTTCACCTGAAAGACTCAAGCTTCTAAAATCTGTAGTTGAGATGACATTTAATTTTTTCCTGAAACTTCCTGTTGTCAAGTCTACAGCAAAGCAAATGTTTTACACGAGAATCCTCACATTGGAACAGCACATACTGATACAGTGCAGTAAGGGCTGGGAAGGAGTGTTCACCTTCAAATCAACTTGGAGTACCTACCATTTGTAAAGTGGAGGAGAGGAGATGGAACGGTTTTGTTGGTCTTAGTTCTGACATTCACTGCTACCAACTAGAGATCAGTCCCCAGTTCTCCTACAACCCTACTTGATTTAAGTTGCAACACATATTGTATTGGCAGCACACATCCAAACCTATAAGAATGGAAAAGGAATAGCAGCAGTTCTTTATCACTTCAGAGATTTTTAATTGGACACTACAGAACCTCAAACAGGTCAAATCTCAACCAGGTGAAGTATAGCACCTGCAAGAACTATGAAGACAGAACTATATATAAGCTTCTTCACCTTGTGGAAAGGTAAAGCTCTAGAAAGATGGAAGGAATTGCAGAGGGCTTAAGGGACAGCTGGAAAAAGTTGAGTGCAAAGGTATCACAGAGCTGCATTGCATTGTTATCACATAGCTTCTGGAGAGTATGCCACATCAAAACAGATTAGAAATCACTGAATACCCTGATTATTCTTTGTGTTTGCCCTTGAGCTCTCACATTACCCATCCTGTACCTCTAACACTGCCACAAGTTACAAACACAGACACTAAAAGCAGATTTGTTACGTAAAACTGAAAATAAACCACAGGACACTTAAGTGTAGTCATGCTGCCTACTATTTCAGGATTTGTGTGAAAAGGCGGAGGAACTCTAGAGACACCACCCTCTTCCCACACCGCCCTTCCTTACCTGAGTATGTGAAACAGGCTTCCTCATCAGCTGTCTAGGACTACAGGGCTGGATTGCTACATGCCTACAGGTGAGCTTGAGCTATCCTATTCATTACACTCAGCTCTTGTACTAAACTCTGTTCATCATTTCTGGACAATGCTACCTACTGGGAGAATTTACCATGTGAGATAAAGGACTTGTCTTGTAGAAAATGGTTGGTTTGGTGTATGAGTTGGCAGACTTGAGGATTCTCTTCACAGGGTTGCCCAATGGCCAAGTACCACTATTTTCAGTCCTTCATAAATATAGTATTTGTTCAACCAACAATGAAAAAACCCTTATTCTAAGTTCTACTGATTATACAGGATTTTTGTCCACACTCCACTTGCTACCCATAAGCCAGCATCTACAGGGTTAAAGCAAGATTATGTGAGGATTCTTCTTCTCTCAAGTGCATAGTTAGAGACCTGACCTTGGCTCAAAAATACTTCCTACATTTTCAGAATCCTTCACAATTTGCCTTACAATTCCTCACAAGCATGGGTGTCTAGCGTTAAAACCAAGGCAGTTATTAGTATGATTCAATTCATGAAAAGACTGGGCTTTGCATCCTACCTACCACATTCCTTTCAGCCAAGTGCTGATACCTCAGTTAGGAAGAAAATTGAGGAAAACACAGGTAGGATTAATTGGTGCTTAAAAGACACAAACAGACAAACCACAAGACCACTAACAGCAAACTCTGCTGTGTGAAAGGCTCCTGTGTCTGGCTAGACTTGTTCTGGTTTAGATTCTAATCCCGTGGAAGCCAAACTTCACTTTCTAAGAATGTTTTTGCTCATGTAGAGACTTAATGAAGAAACCCTAGACTTCAGTGAAGGACACAGTGTGGGGGAAGGGCAGGAGGAGATCTTATCCACAGAAGGGTATGAATTTATTTTTAATGGAAAGTGAGGCCTGGCAAAATGAAATCAGGAAACCCATGAAGGAGCAGGTCTGCGACATTCACTTGTGTCCAGGTTCTTCTGCCAACATTCCTTCCTGTGGTCAAAAATGGTATAAGCAATACACAATTCCACTTCTTTACTTGACCCACAACTAGGGAAAGTTACCATTTTTAAGCTGCTGGTCAGTCATTCCAGTTCAGCTCTCAGAGACAGAAATACAGCTTGACATACTATGTACTTTC
Source organism: Todiramphus chloris collaris (assembly GCA_025345505.1). Classification (NCBI taxonomy): domain Eukaryota; kingdom Metazoa; phylum Chordata; class Aves; order Coraciiformes; family Alcedinidae; genus Todiramphus; species Todiramphus chloris. The sequence continues at coordinate 4,328,079 of JANVCC010000101.1, read as the reverse complement.
ATAGCGAGAAGCAAATTACATCATTACCAAAGCCCTAAATCAAACCACGATGCCTCAATCAATAAATGCCTGGACAACCAAACAGAAACTAAGCCTTCTCGTTACTCACAATTCCCATGCTACCTCTTGATAAACTGTGAGCCCATTTACTGTCGGACAATTTCTCAGATATGACGACAGCTCTCACATCAAACCTCCTGAAACCAGAGTCAAAGAGGGAAAAGTTCATCATTGTTCAAGGGAGAGGAAATCTCACATTCACCTTTGTTCCAGTGGTTCCTGGCCAGAGAAATAAACACTGACAACAAGCATTCATGTTTCTCCGTAAAGACAGCCACACAGTGAAACAAAAGGTACACCCACAGGGGAATAAAGAGCAATTAATTCCCAAGAGAAATGCAGACATATGCAAAATATTCTGCTCATGCCCAAAGAATGCCAAGGAAATCTTCATGCTGGACTATGCTGTATATATATACACTAATGGAAAGAAAAACTGCTTTTAAGAAATCACCCCTAACATCTGTTGTGTTTGAACATTTTAATTCAGGCACTGTGTTTATAGATTTGACCCCAATGTCTTTCACAGAGCTGATCATGTCACAGGGCATTTCACTTTCCAGCTTTCTAGACAGTTGCCCCCTCTCCCACACAGAACAAATGATCAAGAAATAGATGATGTTAGCAGGAGAATTAACCTAACGGTACCTTTTTGGTATTAAACCCCAAAATGTAAACTCCACTGCCAGTCAGCATAAGATGGAACAACACCCAAAACATACTGTGTTGTGTATGGCTTTAGTTTTAAATAGAAGATTCTATACTGGAGGGATCTACTAGCACTTTAGAGCACTAAAAATTAATTGTGTCATCTGGTAATGATTGGTTGGGGTTTTTTTCAGAAGAAAATTTAAGACAATCATGTTTAATTATTTCATACATGAAAAATAAGCTATTTCTTCTAAATTTGCATATTAACCAAACACTTGCACTGTCATTTAAATGGGAGATGTAAAACCTTTTTGATCCAATTCTAGAATATGAAAAGAAGCAAAACTTTATATCAGCAGAATGTGGACTACTGTCAAGTGCTTTTACCAGTCACAGGTACATCAACTTGAAAACTGCAGAAATTATTTCCTACCATGATTAACACAAAACTTCTGCGTTAATTAAAGCAACAGTCTTAATTTTCTGGGAAAGAAAAAAAAAAAAGTGATCCTGTGTTGCTGTTTCTTCTAAAATAAGCAAAAGTCCACTGAAGAAGCTTTCCATAAAAGCACAGACCATTTCTGATGCCAGAAACAGCAAAAACAGCAACAAAATAACCACCACCAAACAAAGCCAGATTCTACCACCACAACTCTTACGATTCTGCTATTTTATCTGTTCTCTGCCAAGAGAAAGCGTAGTCATTGAGAAAGGAGGAGTATCTTAAAGTGAAAATGAAGACTTTTTTAATCTTTATATTATTAAGGTAAAAATAAATTATAGCTGAAAAACTCCAAACCAGCTGTAGATACAAGTTTACAGAGCACTGTTTAGAGATACTCAACTACTGTAAGACAGCCTTAATTCTTGCCAGAACTCGCTACAGTTGGAACTCTATTGCTTCTGAAAGCCTGGTAGTACCTTATGTAAACATAAGTAACCAGTATGGGAGGATCAAGTTAGGGAACATTTAAATGAACTAGACGGACACACATCCATGAGACCTGATGGGATGCACTGCTGAGGGCTGAGTGATCTGGAGAATGCCATGGCGAGGTCACTCTCAGTTATCACAGTAAAGTCATGGCAATCAGAAGAGGTTCTTGATGACTGGACAAAAGCAAAAAAAGACACCCGTGTTCAAGAAGGGCAATGAGGACAATCTAGGGAGCCACAGGCTGCTCAGCTTCACCTCAAACCAGGGAAAGTGACAGCACTTCCTGAAAAACATTTCCAAGCCAAGAAGGGAGTCAGTAGTGCGGATTTAAAAGTGGAAGTCATGCTTGACCTGCCTGACAGACAGTGATAATGAAATAGCTGGCTCAGTGGATGAGGGGAGTACAGCAGATGTAGTTTATCCTGACTTCAGTGAGACTTTCAACTCTGTTTCCCATAGACACCTTCACAGATAAACTGATGAAGTACAGACTAGCTAAACACTGAGCGAGACAAACTAAAAACTAACTTGTTGGGTTCAAATCATTGTGATCAGCAATGAAGTACAGCTGGAGCCCTGTTGCTAGCAGTGACCTGGATGATGGAACAGAATGCACCCACAACAAGTTCAAGGATAATACAAAACTGGGAGGAGTGGCTGATACATCAAAGGATGGCTGCCATTCAGATGGACCTCAACAGGATGACAAACAAGCCAATAAGAGCTGCAGGAAGATAGTTCAATAAAAGGAAATGCAGAGTCCTGCACCTAGGGAAGTATAACCATCTGGAAAGCAGCTTGGCAGAAAAAGATCTGGGGATTCTGGTGGACATAAAGTTGAACATGAGCCAGCAATGTACCCTCACGGCAAAGAATGCCAACTGTATCCCAGCCTGCATCACTGGCAGGAAGCGTTGCTGCCAGGTTAAGAGAGATGATCTTTCCCCACTACTCAACACTGGTGATGCTGCATCTGGAGTGCTGGGTCCAGTTCTGGGCTCCTCAGTACAAGAGGGACAAGGACACACTGGAGAGAATCCAACAAAGTGCCACAAATATGATTAAGGGGCAGGAGTATCTGACTCAAGGAGAGAATCAGAGAGCCAGGATAGAGAGGAGAGAGAGCAGAATAAATAAGACCTATCCAGAAACTTCTTGGGGACAGCCAGTGAACAGAGAAGAGGGAAGGTGCACAAACTGAAATACAAGCATTTCCATTTAAACATAATAAAGCATCTTTCTTTGTTTGTATTGGGGTTTTTTGTTTAACTCTATGGGTGACTGAGCACTGGAAAATGCTGTCCAGAGATGTTGTAATGTCTCCATCTTTGGGCGTGCTCAAAAGTCATTGTTCTGGGCAATCTGGTCTAGGTGACTCTGTTTTGAGCAGTGGGTTGGATTAAAGATCTCCAGAGATGTCACTTCCAATCTGTGAGATTGTATACTTTGGGCTGCAAAGCAGACATCAAGATATAGCCAGGAGCTGATTGGAAACTGTTGCAATGTAATTTTAGTGCCTGTACTGATCTCCACTGGCAGCCCTGTGTTCCAGAAGAGAGCAATTTCTCAGCAACAGGCTCTGCAGTGAGAGCACCTATACTCTCAAAACTTGCTAAAAACAGATGAGGACCTTCAAGCTTGTTGGCTACAAAGGAGTACAATCAAACATGAACTCAAGGAGGAAGGTCAGCTACTAGATCTTCTTGACATACAAGAGCATATTGTTAGTTTCAACTTAATGCTAGCATGGCTAACTGGAATTGAAATCATTCTGTTCCAAGAGTTTTATTTATACTTCTTTTAGTAAATCCTAAAGTTCCCAAAATTCTAAAAGCATGAGTCATAGAAGTATAATATCAACAATTTTCACCACATAGTTCAGCAATAGATTATTTTTTCCATTATCTTAGGGTTGTTTTTGTACAATAAATAAATAGAAAGTTATGCGAGACCTCACCTGGAGTACCGTGTCCAGCTCTGGAACCCTCAGCACAGGGAACACACGGATCTGTTGGACTGGGTCCAGAGGAGGGCCACAAAAAACTATCAGAGGGCTGGAGCACCTCTCCTGTAAGGACAGGCTGAGAGACTTAGGGTTGTTCAGCCTGGAAAGAGCAGGCTCCAGGAAGACCTTATTGTAGCCTTTCAGTACTTAAAGGGGGCTTAAAAGAAAGAAGGCAACAGTCTTTTTATCAGGGCCTGTTGCGACAGGACAGGGGGTAATGGTTTTAAACTATAAAAGATTATATTTTGGCTAGATATAGGAAAGAATTTTTTTTACAGTGAGGGTGGTGAAACACTGGCCCAAGATGCCCTGAGAGGTGGTGGATGCCCCATCCCTAGAAATATTCAAGGTCAGGTTGAACAGGGCTCTGAGCAACCTGATGTAACTGAAGGTGTCCCTGCTCACTGCAGGGAGTTTGGACTAGATGACCTATAAAAGGTCCCTTCCAACCCAAAGCATTCTATGATTCCATATTGATGTCACAAGCAAATTTCTTATAAACTGTCAAAGAAAAGGCAAATGAAATAGAATAGAATATGTTTTACTAAGTCCTACAGAAAAGATGATCTGTTCAGTACTTTTGGTGACCAACAGTTGCCTTTTGACTTGCACTCCGGTGGTGAGCTAGATCAAGCACTACCATCATGTCAGTGACAAATCAATAACGTATTTCAAGATAAAAGCCATGAGTACCGTAAGAGAAAGTGCATGTATTTGAGTTTCTTCATCAGTTCCTGCCATTGCTTTATGATCTCTCAAGGATAACATTTAATTACTAGCTCTTCAAGTAATTATTAGAGTGTTTAAGAAGTAAAAACTTTCCAAGCTCCTCTGTCTCATGCAGTCACACACAGAAAGAGGATTGTGTGCAATCTGGCAACAAAGTAATATCAGAGCCTTAAATAGATAGCCTGCTTCTCTGCAATGCATGCAGTCATACAAGCAATAAAAGTCTGGGCTCCCCATGAACTGACAAGATTATACTTGTAATGTGACAACTGGACTTGATCCAAATTCTCCTTTCACTGTCAAACGAGCCTGTATGACTCTTGAACAAAAGGGGATCTTTCTAGTTAACTATCATTAATATTGTGACAGTGTTTCTGGCTTTCTTTTATTTCTTTCTTAAAAAAATAAAACAAAACTAAAAAAACCCAAAAAAACCCCAAACAAAAACAACAAAACCAAACAAACAAAAAACAACCAACTGAACAAACAAAAAAACACACAAAAAACCAAACAAACCAGAAGACATCTGACCTCATAACTGCTCCTTTTATAATATCATCTGCACATTTCATTAGTATTTAGAGGAACAGAGAAGGAAATTGAGGAAGAGAATTTTCAAAATAGATGCACTGAAAAGAGAACACCTTCCTCTATGTTAGTATGCTGTTTGAGAAGACTTCAGTATAGTATTCCTGCAGCCATTATATGCATTTGTGCACAAATCCCCAAGAAAGAAAAGCATCACATGATTTAAGATGTTGATATGACAAATTAATGTATTGCAGACAGGAATTTCCTGATTCAAAACATGGGTATGAAAGAGAGCTTCCTGTTTCCCTCTTTACTCCAAGAAGGGTCTCTGGAAGGGTTTACTAGCACAGCCTGCTTGGAATACAGCGCCAGGCTAACGACTGTACTACCACGCACACTACTAAAGCAAGGATACGATGGCAACCTCAGTCTACATGATTCTTCAGCTCACAAGAGTCACCATGTCACAATTTTCCCAGCACAAGTTACTGTATGTTATGCATTTTCATATATCAATTCTGAAAACAAACTTCTCCCACTGAGCAAAGATCCACTAAAATCAGAACAATAAGCAATATGCCGCTATAGGTTCCTCTGTCGAAAAGCCCATGTACACAAATGAAACTTGGGATTGCATCTTCAGCAGGTAGGGCTGTTGAGCACAGGAAGGAGAGAGATTCCCAATGCCATGCAGCTCCCTACTGTTATGACTCAGTTCAAATATATACAGACACATGTGTTAGACATCCATTTGCGTGGGCAGGTAGTCTTACAACATGAGTTTTATCTTGGTGGAGTGGGGAAATACGTATAGGAAGTAAGAAAGAAAGGAAGAAAATAATTAAATATTCTAACATATTTTTCCCCATTTACTTAAGGCAGAGGTCACAAAACTGTGAATTAGAAATTACTTTTGTTGAGTTTGAATACTGCACAGAGTTGAAGCCTTTTCCTTAAATATCTGTCCAAACACAGCCAACTCAAGCCTTTTCTTCAAGGCAGTACTTGAAACTGTGCCTATTCCAGACTTCCCCTAAGTTCAGTCTGTGTAACACAATCAAAACAACACTCCTTTACACCTCCATATACAAGATCCATGAAAGCATTTCTTTGATCAGCACTATTTAGTCCTGGTTTTTTCTGCTTTAGAGCTTCCTGGGGTAAAGACTCCTACTTTGGTCAATACACAGACCTTAATTTCTTGAGCAGAACAGCCACGGTCCCTGCTGAATTCTCATTCTGTATGAACAGACATCTACAGATACAGACACCACAGAGACAAGCACGTGAGAGGTGTGTGACCTAGGATAACTGGGACTTCTTCAACGACCCACAGCATAACATCAAGATGGTAGCACCTCCTCTATGCTTTAACCCCTCCAAGGAGGTCTTGCATAAAACTGCCCTCAGGGCAATGCCTATGCTAGAAGGCACACAAGTAGACTGGGAACTAAAGCGAGGGATGGGATCAGACAGAACTAAGAGCTTTTCCCCAGAGTCAGCTACAACAAGGCTACTAGTATTCAACCTAAAAGTTACTTAAGTAGCAAAGTGCCACAGCATGTCTATCCAGTCACAACTTGTACATATATATACCTAGAAAATGTTGCATATTTCTTTTCCTTATGAAAAAAGAACAGATTCTACCAGCAGCTCACCACCCATTTTTCAAGTTTTGAAGGTTTTTACTCCTCAGTTAAATAGTTACCCTAATTTAGCAAAGCACATGTCCTGTATTAAGGAATACAGACATAGCTGACTATAAAACAAAGAGCAGAAATAAACCACTTATGCATTTTGGCCTTCAAATGTCACCCACTGCCTTCTGCCAATCACTTTCCTAACACAAACAAGCGCCACAAAGAAGCAAACCATTCCTAGTTAGGAATTGTTCACAGAAGTAAGGAATCCAGAAGCAGCCAAAAAACTGAACACACCAGAAAACAAAGTTTGCCAAGGAGATTTTTGGGGTTAGCAATTTAGACTTAAAACCATAGACCCAATACATGTTGATGAATACATGTTGATGTTTTCCCACAGTGAATGATACAGTATCAACTTCAGCTTGTGTTTTATGAAGTCCCTGATGGGAGAAGGACTTTAAGAAAAAGGAACAGTCTAAGTTTAGGAAAGTTACCAAATCAATCACATTTCCTTCCCTGCCTGTGGGGAGTGGGTAAAAGAAGGTCTAGGATATGCAAGTCCTAGATGTCCTATTACCTTAGCCAAGAGGGGTATGCTGGAAGCTTTTAATATCATACATCACCAGCACTGAGGTTTATTCAGGCCTCTGACTGGCACACAGGTAATAAATTTGGGCTTCGTTTTCTGTTCTTTTGTACAGAAGAAAGAGCATCCAGTTAAAGCAACGATCCAAGTCAAAGATAGCTCCCTATAGTTAGTTAGCTTAAATATAATAACAAAATAATAATAAAATAAAAAAGACCCTACCTTCTCCCAGAAGCATTTTATGAAAGAGTAGCATCTTCTGCAATAACATGTATGAGTAACTACGTTACTGTCTAGAAAGCTACAAATAACCTTAGCAACTTTTTAAAGCCTAAATCCCCTCCATATCTGTTACTTTGAGAGTGTATGGAATCACGCGTGTCTTCCTACACACTGAGAGACAGTTCATCTTTTAAAATAGAAACTACTATGTTATAAGAAACTGAAACCGACACAGCAGTTCAGTTAAGTGATGTGTCCAACCCTTCTCCCACCCCTTCCCATGTGATCTGGACAACAACAAGCAATATAAGCACTGAGCTTAGGGTAAATTTACTTTTTGGAGACAAACTGAATAAACACACACACACACACAATCCTTCTGCATTGCTCAGTTGAAAGTTACACTAAAAAAATATATGTGTATATATATATAAGCAGCATTTATGAAGGTTATTTTTGGTTAGCAGCAGTTGGCCACTGTCAAAGTGCAAATTCACTTTTAAAAATCAACAAGGATTGACATTTTGAATGTTGCTATATTTCCTGTCTCAATCTTGCTGTTAAGAGCCAAGTCTCAGCTCCCTGAATGCAGCAGAATGAAACCCAGCTGCAGGTAAAATGCAAGAACCAGAAAGCAGAACACAATGACATAAGTAAGTGTAACACAAAACGTGCCATTGAGCAGTACCATAATATTTACAGTAGTCCTATGGAGCGTGTTAAGGTTCAATTGCAGCTATTACATGCTGGGAAGGTGTATGAGAGAAGACTAGCCAAACCAGAACAGAAAAAAACCCAAACCAAAACAAAAGAGGCTTCTGCAAGAGCAGCAAGATACATTATCTCAGCAGATCACCTGGGAAAGGATCAGAAGAGTAAGCAAGACAGTGGTAAGAGCTATATGCTAAACTCCATGTTTGGCACATCTGACAGCAATGTGTGAATGCAACTCAGACATCAAAACAAAGCAGGGGGAAAAATGCACATTCTAGGAGCCATTTAGTATCTAACTAGACAAGACTCTTCACTTGACTCTGGGAACCTCATGGGGTGGAAAAAATAAATACCAGAAACAAAAGCTGTCCTTGCTGATGAAGATGCAGTGCACAGAGTGGCAAGATCCTGGGGGATGTGTGTGTGTGTCTGTGGGATGTGTCTGTGAAGGAAGGTGTCACAATTTTTCAATAAAATAAGTCAGTAAAAGATAATTTACTGTCTTTCCCATAGCCTTACCCTCATTAAAATATTCTGTGCAGCTTCACAACAAGTATAAACACATGCTAAATGATTACAATTTAATTCTTTAAACAAAATAGCTTACCCTTCTCTAACAGAATTCCTCTAGTACAAGACCACCAGATTATACTGCTTTTCACACCCGAAGTAAGCACTGCACATGAAGTTAACCTACTAAGACTTTTGTCTTAGTATGTATGCAAAAGTCTACAGGTCTGGAATAACAGAGCTTTCAGATCTAAAAGATTTCCACACACAACATCTGATATGTCAGAACACTTGCCATGACTGACTTAGCAGAAATCTAGTTTGAAATGAAAGGCAGCACTCATGAGGAGTTACAGTGTCCAACAGCACCTTCAAGAAAGGGTGCAAGCATGAAATCTTAGGTCTGTAAATCAGACCATAACCATTTCCCCTTACTGAAGGAGGGAGTTAAAGAGAGTAACCTACTCCAGAATGAACACAAATGGACCTATTTCACCCCAGTGTTTCATGCTGGCAATGCCTAGAAAGCTTCAGCTACTGTACATCCACTCACACAATATCATAGTGAAAGCCACCTTTGCGAACCACATTGACTGTGCTCTATAGCAACTCCATCCCATGACGGAGGCAAGTTTCTGCACTGGTACTTGTATTAGGAGGACACTAGGATCTACGCAGGAATTATCCCTCCAAGACTTTTGAGAACAGAAAATTCCACAAAAAAGCTTGAAGAAAGAACAGTTTCAAAACCATAACTGAGTTATATCCAAAGAGTTGCCATTTAAATCTTCCCAAACTAAATATTCTGATTCAAAAAAAAAAAACAAAACCAAAAGCCAACCAAAGGAAAAAGGTCAGTTTGTCAGAAAGGCTTGTGATTCAGAAAGGATGTTGATTTTCTTTCCCAAGCTGCCATTTCATCTATTTCTCCCTCACCACCCTCTGTTCTCCACAGCACGAGGCTCCTGTGTCACATCAAGTATTTCATGATACATTCCAGCTGAACAACCAGAGCTGGTGCACACTGTCACCAACCCTCTCCAGACCAGCTTCTGGATGGAGGAAGTGCAGGAGATACCCAAAGGAAGTTTTATCAACAACTGCAGCCATCTGAAGACTTGATTCATTAAAAAGACATCCCTTCATTAGATCTGAACACTGGTGATATCAAAATGCTGTACTATTATTTATCTGCTCTCAAATTTGACTGGTTCTCAGGTCCCACAATTTCATGAAGAAGTCACTTGGGAAGAAGACAATTATTGAAAAGTAATAGTTATTTTGCAAAGCAGCTATTCCACCTCAATCCCACAGTTTACTTTTGTATGTAAGAACACAGATTGCTCCTCCAGCTCATGTTACAAAGCTAATTGCCTTATAAACCAGAGGTCTGCAATTTTGAAGTCCCCACCTTGAGGGTGCAGAATTGTCTCAGACAGTAAGAGGGACAGCATTCAGTCATCTTTTCCCAAAGAAAGCAGGTAGATGTCAGCTGCTTCCCCTTCCAACAACAGGCTCTCTAGACAACACCCACTTAGCCTTCTGCCCAGTACACGTAAGGTTATTCTGTGCAGAGAAAGCGTGCATCAAAGGATGAACAACTGCCTACACGTCTCATCAGCTGGGCAACAGTTCAAGGGTGATGTACTTCAGTTCAGCTTCCTCATCTGTGATTAAGATTTGTGTCCTACCTGGCCAGCTGCAATGCATTTTAACAAGGGTCCTTGGACAAAAATCCCAATTTTTGATAGCTTCTACAACAGGCTGCTCCTTCTGCTCTCAAGAGATGAGGTAGGCATGCCTCCTCCCATTTAAAAAATTAAGTAAATAACTAAATCAAAGGCAGAAAAGCAAATGATTTATTGCTAAGGCAATAAAGTGAAGGACAATGATAAGCACCCTTGCTAAGGTAACTGCCGAGACATTTCAACTGCATAGGTGCAAGCCTTACAAGAACTGCTCTATGAGTAAACAGATTTCTTGCCCCCGTAATCTCTTAGCTTCAGCCACGCTATTCAAACACAAACACTAGAACACAATCAGGACGCCTGCAATCTCATCCCCATAGTTTTCTAAGTAAACAAGCTTTCAGGAATCATCTCCATTAAAAAACCATCTTAAAAGGCCAAATAAAAACTAGGAAAATAAACTTGTATTTAATAATTTACTTTTTAAAAGAGGTGAAGTCCTGTAGACAAAAACTGGTATGTTGTTTTGGGTTTGGTTCTTTTTTGTTCATTTGTTTGGGGGCGGATTGTGGTTGTTTCGATTTTTGTTTTAATTTTTGTTGTTGTTGGGTTTGTTTGTTATGGTTTGGGGTTTTTTTTTTTGTCTGTTTTGCTTTCTGATTTTTCTTGGTTTTTTGTTCGTTTAGGTTTTTTTAATAGTGTTTTGCTAGGTGTACCATGCACATGACAGTTTTTCAGAGAAGAAATTTTATTCACATGAAAGCTTCAATTCAGAGCGAATTTTAGACTATGTTAGAAAATAAAATTTACAGAAAGCAGATACACTCAAAAGTGCCAGAAATCATCCACCAAACTCTGTAAACAAACTAATTCAGACTCCTCAAACATGCAACTCTCCTGTCCACATTAACATGACAATTGTAGCTTCCAATAAAATTCTATTCAATACATCCTTGGACAAGCAAATAAATAAAGGTAGTACAGTGTAGTTTATGTGATTAGTCACAGTTAGCTGCCTGAAATTATTACATACACGTATACATATGTATATTTAAAAAAATTCTCTAGTACTGGTAAGTGTAATCATCCATGCAAAATGTAATTGGTGATCCACAGAAACTGGCAGGAAACCCAAATCTATGAGGACACCAATGACAAGTGGGGGACAAGTTGTCCTGGGGACAAGTTACCTAAATTGAAAGATCAAAGTTTTGGCCATGGGCTTTGGGGAATTATTTTTATTTTTAAACCAGTATTCTACCTATTTTTGAAGCCAGGTAATGGTATTAATTTCCACATGTAGTCTACATTCTCAGGATACAACCGCCACTCTGAATGGAAGAAAGAGTGAATTAATTAAGAATATACTAGTTGTACCAATCCTCCTCTTCCTCACAGCTCCTATCAAGTAGTCCTGGAACAGTAAAGCTCTCCTCCACTTCATTGAGGACTGCAGAAGAAAATGTCCATCACATTCCTCCCCAAAATTGTACATGAATTGAAGCAAGCATTCCTCTGAACTCATGGGAAAGCTCAGAGATGCAGCCACGCCTTCCTTATCTCTCCTGGCAACATGATTTTTCTGCAAGTAACCAGAACTATAAGCACCAACCCTTTCAATTCTGGAGACAGGCTAGGATTTCCCCTTTCAGAGGAATCCAAAGAGGCTTTTATCACAGCTCCCAGGCTCACCCCATTTATGCAGAATTTAGTCTAGTGATTCACACGAGTGAAACCTCACAACAGTGAGAATATCTTTAGTTTAAAGCCTCTGACTTCTCCAAAAGCAGAGCTCATTTGGCAATAAATGAAACGAACTGCAAAATCTGTTCAAGAAGTGAGGGCTTTCCCTCCTTTCCTTTCGACAATCTTCATGTATATTCTGGATGTGAGAGAGGTATATTCTTTGGCAGTTTCCTTCTAGACTCCCAAAGAATCGAGCAGACCATAGGACCATCTCCCTCGCTCCACCCACAAACCCTCAACAACAAAAAAAAGGGGAGGGGAAATGTAGCGATCCTATATAATTTCACAGTACCACTAGGGCAAGACATATAAAAGATAGCTAAAACTTAAAGAAATCTTAAAACTATCTGGCAGGATGACAAACTTTGTGTTCTTGCCATTGGTTTGCCTGACACCAGCTGACTGTTCCAGTAGTCTTTCACACCAGCAGCAAAGCAGCTGAAATTCATCCCCGATGGAACTCCAGCGAGACTAATAGGTTTCCACAAGAATGAATCAGGCCCTGTATATCTAAAACCAAACCCACTAAAGTTTCACTGAAGCGAAATTGCAGGAGCACAATCTATGGATAACAGCTGGAGAACATTAACTCCCCCCCCCCCCCCCCCTGCCCGGGGTTAAATTTTTTCTCTCTCCCTCTTTTTTTTTTTCCTTTTTCTGTTCAGACAGGAAGCAGTCATATACCATACTGCATAATATAAGGATCCTGGGATATAAAGACAAGTAGAAAAGGACTACAAAGAGAGCTCTAAAAGTTTTTAGCAAAGTTATGCTGCCATAACCCTCAAGCTGCCTCCGCATGGAAGCGACACCGACGCCCCTACATCACGAACCGAGAGAGCAGTTACCTCCCACCTATTAAAACAAAACAAACCAAAACCACAACTAAGAGAATTTTACGGGACTCCCGAGGGCCTCGTCCCGGCGGGGGTCGCCCCAGCCCCAGGCAAGGAGGGCGGGCGCGGGAGTCTCCGTGGAGGGGACCCCTCTCCCGGGCCGACCCTGCCGCTTACACCAGAGCCTCTCTTTCCCCCTCCGCTCACCCTCGCTGCCGTACTGCTTGCCATTGTTCGCGCCCATCCTGCCGGCTTCATGCTCGTCGCCGCCTCCCCACGCCGCCGCGCAGCATCTCTAACGCGGGCCGCCGAGCGACCGCGGACGCCGGAGTGGAGCCGGGGTGTGGTGGTAGGGGGAAGTCCCCGGGAGCTTTCACGGCGACATGTCCAAAGTGGCCCTGCAACCTCCTCCACTTCTTCTCGGGTGGTCGACACTCTCCCTTCCCCCTCAAAAAAACAAAGCAAAAAAAAAAAAACCAACCAAACCAACCCCCCCCCCCCAACAACAACAAAAAACAACAAAGGAGGGGGTGGGGAGAATACAAAATGCGATGCACCGGGGCGCCTTCCCCGTCCCGGTTTCCAGCCGGGGTGTCAGGGTAGGAGAGGCGGCTCCAGTTATAATCCACAGCAGGACGGCCCCGGGCGCAGGCTGTGCAGAGCAGCGGCTGGCGCTGGGGCTCCTCCGGTACTTCAGCGCCTCTCCTCCTTCCTCCTCCTCCTCCTCGCAGCCCGGCTGCTGCCGCCTCCCCCGGGAAGCCGCCGCCAGCCACTTGTTGCCCGGGAGGGGAGAAAAGGGGAGAGCCGTCGCTACAGACTTTTGTTAGCGGCAGGCGCCTCCTCCCGGCGCCCAGCACCGCCGGGCCGGGAAGCGGGAGGGCCGCAGGGAGGCCTCGGTGGAGGACGGGACTGTGAGCCGGCCCCGTCCTTTAAAGACACAGCGCCCGGCCTGCGGGCTCCCCCTGCGGCTCCCCCTCCCCAGCCACCCAGGGGAGCGCCCGGGGACCGCCCGGCCCGGCCCGGCCCGGCCCAGCCCTCCTGCTCTGCCCCAGCCCCGCTGTCCTCCGTCCCTCCTCAGCTCGGCCCCGGCCGGGGGCTTTGCCGGGCCCTCTCCAGCGGCCGAGCCCCGCAGCCCAGGGTGACGGCGGCGGGCTCTGCAGCGGGGCTGCGCAGCACAGCTCGCAGGGGACCCTCCGCTGTGAGACCGGAGGCTGTTTGTCCCTCCGACGGCCGGGCACCTTCCTGGCACCCTCCAACCCTGCGCGGCTCTCAGGAGCTGTCAGAAAGTTACCGTGTGTACAAGGAAGGCCCACAAGTGTGCTGCTTGCCTGACGTGCCCGGTTTCTCTGTAGTTCGAGCTGTTTTCTCCTTTTCTAACAGTCTTCATACAAACACTCTGCTTCAGTAAATTGCTCCTGGCCTTTGTCACCACATCAAAGAATGAAACCTAACTGCTAAACATCCCCAAATTAGTTCTTCAGGTACCCTGTAGGGCTGGAGCTTTCAGATGAGATGTTTCTATTATAATTCAGCTTAAAAAACTGCTGCTTCTTCTTTCTCTCCAAAAGACAGACTCTTTAACTCTCAAGGCCATAAGGATTGTCAGGAAACCAGTCGCAATGTATCTCTGTTCAGCTCAAATGTTAGGGCTGTTCTTACAGACTCCGACAGGGACTCTCCCACCATTACCAAGGTCACCTAACAGGACTTTACGTATCTGGAACGGTGGACTGTGCTCAGTGGTTAAGGGACAACACCGAGGGGGTAAGGGCCTTTCCCGAGAGCAGCCCACCCTAATGACACAACTGGGAATCGAGGTTTTCGTTACTGTGGGAGAGTCCACACCACCTCTGCGTGGCAAAAGGCGAGGGATAACAGGAGATGCTGCCAAATGGGTGTGAGGGTAAACTGCATGTGTGAACAATTAATGCTGGAACTGCCAGTCCTGAGGGGACACTTGGCCCCCAAAGGGCTAACAAGAGAATAACAAAAATAATGAAGTTTGCTGGACAGCTCTTACCTGGTTGAAGTGGTAATCAGGGGTTACCAAAGGGTTTCAAGAAAATAATCAGATTGAAAAGAAGGAAAAAAGAATGATAAAAGTTTGTGGTAGGTGGAGAAACCTTGGTAGAGAGCAGCAGTCCAAGCTGGTTTGACACCAGCAACAGTTGCTCTGCGGGCACCTCACCTCTGCCTCACCCTGCCAGCACCAGCTTTCTCTCTGGTGGCAGGTCAGGGTGTGGTGAGTGGGATCCACACCCCAGGAGTGTGCATGTATTCGAGGTGCATAAATTAGCAGAGAGTCCATCAGACAAACATGTAAGTACATCTAATGCGTGGGTTACACAGGTACATAGAGGAGGTGTGTGGAAACAGGGGGACCCACACCTCCAGGAGAGGGTGGTGAGCCTGTAACCCTCACAGCCTGAGAAGCAGCATGCCCACAGCCATGCATGTGTGAGACTAGGACTCCTTAGGTTTACTTACAGAAGGGTCTTTAGAAGATTATAACTGGTTACTAACATTTTGGAAGTATCTACTATGGTGGTTTATGTGTTGTAGTGTTGATCCTCAGCATACAGCTCACTGATTGCCAGGTCATTACACGTCTGTAATAAAAAGACAAAACCACTTTAATCCCGATCTGATATAAACCATGAGTTGAGCAGTTTTCCCAGCATCTCACTATGATCTTATATATGAAAAACATTGTCTTCCTAAAGATATCACAATTACTGCATGTACAGATAATTCTGAGCAAATTATCCTTGTCAACATATGCAGATGGCATATGAAGCTGCAGAGGCAAAAGTATCAACACAGACAGCACTATGGAGAGAGTTTCTAAAACCTCAAGTTTTGGGATGGGAGGTTAACTTAAAAAGAAAAAAATATACATTTTCATAAAGGACTGAAGGTACTAAGGTACTAAGTACCTGAAGCTAAAATGATTACCAGCAGCACAGGTGACTGACAAGTAATTGGGCAACATTAATTGGGTTCTATTCCCATCAGATACTTGTCATTAATGCTTCCCCTTGTGGAAAAAAGCTTTGGTCCTGACTCAAGATGACTACACACTCCCTTCAATTTTCAATAATCAATGGCCTAAGAATATACTGCCTTCTAGGGTTAGGCTCATCAAATGACCATCATAGGTTTTTTAAAAGAAAATGTGAATTAATCTAAAAATATAGTTTTCTATAATCAAAGGTTGATTTTTAACCACTGATATTATACAAACTCCGTACTGTGCCAAGGCAGGCAGGCTTAGACACAGTGTCTGCTTTTAACATCCTCTATTTTCTTCTTGAAATTTACCTACTCAGAAGGTGGGGGAGAAGCAATCTGCCTTCTGTAAAATGGTAAAAGCCCTCCAAACAATTGCACCTTGGGTGCAATCCCACTTCTACCTTCTAGAAGACTGTGCATTTGTCGCAACAACTTTTCTTCCATATAAGAGAGAAATTTCTTAGGCCAATTGGAAACATAATCTCACATAGACCCAAGTGCATAGCTGTGCATAAATAATTTTATGGCATTCAGAAAGAACAGAGTCTCTGTAAGAAGGAATAGCAGTTTCCCTCCAAACTCAAAATTTGATGCACCACAACTAAAATTAATCCCTTTCCCAAGGAGTATTTTTGCTCACCAAGAACAGCATAGGCTGGTGTTTTGTGAGACAGGAAGCTCAGCTGTTGAGGGAGACAAGTAAAGAATAATGATGTTAGGCAAAGAAGCTACCACTCTGTGAAGTTCATGGCATAAATCCCGGGAATATTATGACATGAACAGAACCAAAAAAAAAAGAAAAAAATCCTACCAAACAACAACAACCACTCCCCCACCCCACCCCCCCCCCCAAAAAAAAACCAACCAACCAACAACAAAAACAGGGAAAAAATGCTTATAGAGAAAAGAACATCTTGGTTTAGGAAATCTTTATTCAGCTTTCAGATGAAGGATGGAATATTTCTGCCTGCACATCCCATTACACCTTTTCTAGAGGACAATGAGGTGGGGGGCACATGGAGAGGCAGTGAAGTACCAAACTCATTTTGGTAGAAAGACATAAAACTCTCAGCAGAAATGCGCTTACCAGAGATGATGCTACTGACAGTGGGCAATGGTTTTGTGCAAGGAATTTAGGACAGTCAGTTTGGAGCTTCGTAAGCCCCAAAGGATCAATATGAACAGAGAAGTTGGAAAATGCTAGTTCATAAAGGACCAACAAGTTTCAGCTAGTACTGAGTCATCTTACAGCCCTTCAGTATTTACCAAATGCTTGTTTCAGTGTGGGATTCATTGTGGGAGGCTGGGAGGCATGTTATGCCCAGCCACATGGTTTGGGACTTTGTGCCATTATGGTGCCTGTGGATGAGACCTAAGAAGGTATTTTCTTCTAAGAGTTTCAGAGATGTTTTACCTGGCAAAGTTATGTAGTATTTTTCTTTCTTTTTTAATCCTTGTCTTCCAGTTGGACAGTACCTCATACATGGAGACTATTCAGCTTGAACTACAAATATGGTGTGTATATATATGTACATATATTTATATATAAGTGCAAAGAACTGGTAGGAGTCTCTTGTCTGTGACTGAGTTAAGCTGCCTGAACCACATCATGTAATTCCTTTGTGAAATTGTTTACAATAACCCTTTAAGATACCATGGCCTTCAAAAGGGTGCAATGAATCTTAAAGCACATCAGTTCTGCCATCTTTTCAACAATCCAAAGGATATGAAGTGCTTTCTGTAAGGACAAGAATAGCTTTCAGGTTTGTTGCCTCTTAATATAAGCAGTATGAGCCCACCTAAGAAGGTAGGAGACGGAGTACTATCAACTACTGGGTTTGCACGACTAGGAAAGTTTCTTTGTTATATGGGATGTGTCTTCTTTTATTGCCATTTTCCCTCTTCATGAGGAGACATCAACGTATTTTAATTTGACTTGTATCCTGTCCTAGCAAGAGGAACTCAGAAATTATCAGGGCTGAGGAAGAACAAGCAAGCTAGGGGCCAAAATGTTGCTATTTGGATGTGTTGCTACAATTGTTCCTGGGAGTGTTTGTATTACATCTCTATTCATTATGGGCCTCCCTCTGTGGTGCATTACATGTCTCATGATGCACTATTTTTCTATTCCATGAATAAAACCACAGTGATTTTGGAAGAAGCAGCCAAAGGGTTATGGATAAAATAAAAAATAAAAAAATAAATTTGAAAACAACGGAACTATTTCCATAAGACATCATCACAGCCATTCCAAGACTAAATATTTTGGCTCTGGAATTTTTTGCCACAGTTCTTTTTGGTTGTGTTGTTTTGTTTTGTTTCTTCAGCTTCAGTTTAAGCTTTTCTCTTTGAGATAATAATAAATAAAAGTCAAAAACTTCAAGTAACTTCCAACTAGCTTTATGTTGAACTTCAATTTAAAAAGCCATTTGTATCACAGACTTTCAAATTCCAGCAAGAAAACTAAGACTAGTTTCCTATTTGGTGTAGGAAGCTTTGATTTTTCATACTTGAGACATTTTAAGCATTTGTTTTTACACTTAATATAAAATAAAAAATGAGTATCCTTTTAAAAACAGCAGAAGCCAAGTAATATTTTTCTAATTAATTCTACTTTTACATCACCATGTTCATATGGCTGCATATATTTTGTGAACTCTCCATGATAATATCTGTGTTGACTGCTTTTGGGCATTCTAAAGTGAAAAAGAATCCAAAAGAAATTTGACTAATATGTTGCTGGCAACTTAAAACAATTATCAAAACCATATTGTTTTATTAACTAGAAAATGATCCATTAATATTACCTACCTCCTAAGGGAAACAAAAATATCTAGATTATCTTCATCATTATGGAGGAAATTTATGGCCTCATAGCCATGTGATCTGAGAGTATGTGCCATTTTATCGTTAGTAGCCATAGTATAATTGTGTGTGACTTTATCTACATGGCTGAAAAGCTGCAGGATCTAAGGATAGCTCAGACTGTGTTTTAAGAGGTAGCTTTTAGTAGAGTCAGTTCTGTTGGCTGAGAACTCTCATAGCATCGCCTCCCTTGAGCTCAGGCTGTTCCAGCCAAGCAAAGCCTCTGGTCCCACAATGACTTCAATAGGTCTGGTTAAAATGTATTAAATCAATGTGATGATCAAATTCCAGGACACTGTGGACTTTAAAAAGTTTGATAGGTGCTGATGGGATTGCAGAGCAGATTAAGTACAGGCAGTTCTACCAAATAAAGATTCAGTTTTATTTTAAACTTCTTTCAGAAGTTCAACTAACTCAAATCTTAAGCAAAAATATTTTAACCAACCTGAGATTTTAAGACCTTTTTCTGATCTTTTTCAGTTTTACGAGAAAAAATTCTCACTCAGACCTGCTTTTTACCTTCTTCCAACAACAAAAGCAATAAATAAAGTTCACATGGTGTTGAAACATGTTTTACATTACATGTAAAATCTGTTGAAAAGAGCAGTGAGTTTGCAAAGTCAAGCTCCTAAGTCTCAAGTGTTAGGAAACACAGGAACGAAGCCTGTGTGCAACTCCAGAATCACCATCCTGAACTCCCCTGCCTTGTCCACAATACACCTTACACAACAGACAAGTCTGGGGCCTACAGTCAACATTGCAAAACTATTTCATGCCCAGAAGCAGTTTGCAATTATGTAAATTATAGCATTATGATGCATAAACACAATGGAGACAGAGTAGGACTGTAGAGGCAAAATTAATTCTGGCATTTCATAGCTTATGCCTGACTTTGCAATTTTAATGTAGGTTTTGTTGTTTTTTTTTTTTTTGTTTGAAACACAGGATTGGATGGTACATTCTCCAAGAACTAAGGAAAGAATGAACTTAAGATACATTGTCTCATCTCTTAGACATCTATAGTGATCATCTGCAGGATTGGAAGCCTTTACTCTGCTAAACAGACTGCTGTTAGTTGGACTGAGAGAAGCACTGATGGCAATAGAAGATTCTCCAAGCACTGTAGTTGTATCTGTGCTGTCCTTCCTCTTGGGACCCTGGCTGCAGTGCACTGGGAAAGTCAGAGCAGGGTGAGATTTGTGCCTGGGCTGCACTTAGTGGGCACTCACACTGTGGACGCTTGCTTAACAGGAATGTGGACAAACTCTGGAAACCCTTTGTCTAGAAACAGCCAGCAGGAATCAACACTGGAGAAAGATAAAGCATTTTTTCAGTGCTGTGTATCATCTCCCAGGAAGTAGGTGTTGTGGGATAACAGGATGCTGGTCAAAGAATGCTACATTAGACTGAGCATTAGTCTATTAGCATAGATGCTTCTGATCATCACACCTCTGTAAGCACTGTTCTTTCTGCTTTGGCCTTGGCCCACTACCCATACAAAGAGTGCCACACCACACACACACTGACATCTCATTTCACATCCTTTCTTCATACCTGACTAGCTTCTTGGGCTCCATTTATCCCAGATACCTCACTCAGCTAAGCTCCCCTTCCACCTTTCTGGCCTTCCCTTCCTGCTTACTTCCTCTACTGTCATCCCTCTCAAGATGGTACCCAGTTACCTCCTGCATTTTCACTGAATTTTTCTCCTCAGCACTAACCTTCACTAGTTTCCCTCTATAGTCATTCTTCATTGTTGTTCTCTGAACCAAATTCTTTCTTATGGTCTCTTGCTGCTGCTGCTGCCAGTTCTATTCTTCTGCCTCAGACTGATGTTAATGCAAAACATCCTAAGAAAATTCACAAGCAGAGGCTCTTGAATTGTTTAGCCCTAATGGGCTCCTCTCCAGTTCTTTCTTCCTTTCATAAGGAGAGGCAGCACAATTTAGACACATGAAGGAGGTTTCACCAAGTTTATATCAGAAAGGTTTTTTGTATTTCAGAGCTTTCCGAGACATCACACCAAAGTGGTCCAGCCTACAGACAAAATGCTTCATTTTCCCTTGGTGCTGTCATTCCATGAACAGCCAGCCTGGACTGCACAGCCAGCCTGGACTACCTTCAGATCCTGGCTTGACTTCCCCTGTTATCAGTGAAGAATTCATGGATAGTTCTGCACAAGGCTAATTGGGGGGGGGGGGGGGGGGGGGGAAGTCTCTTTGATGCCCCTAGATCTCCTTACAGGCCTGAATCAATCATATCTTGCCCTGTCACTGGGCCACCTGACTCATAGATGGAGCTGAACTAGGTTTCCTCTGAGGCAATTTGTGCCCACTGAGAAGGCCCACTGGCCTTCTAAAGGCAAAGCCAACAAATGGTAGCTCTGCTGTC
The DNA here is from genome assembly GCA_025345505.1 of Todiramphus chloris collaris. Classification (NCBI taxonomy): domain Eukaryota; kingdom Metazoa; phylum Chordata; class Aves; order Coraciiformes; family Alcedinidae; genus Todiramphus; species Todiramphus chloris. The sequence continues at coordinate 4,306,953 of JANVCC010000101.1, read as the reverse complement.
AGTAATGCTAATGGCACTCCATCACCACGTCCTGCAGTCCTAACCCAAAACCACAGCTTGCTTTGTAAACAGAAGTGTGGTACTCTGAGAAAAAACTTGCTTGGAGAAACACACACAAGCATCTCTTTCAGTACTGGGATCTGGAGTACTGTGCTGCAGCGCAGGATCAGCGCGTGTCTGTGCAAACATCAGCAGTTCCCTGGTGAAGCAAAGCGAAGGGGTGAACACCAGGCATAAGCCCACAGATGGCAGCTGCACCAGTGCAAAGGAATGGTTCAAGCACCAGCCCACGAAAAGCACATATACCTCCCCTTGCACAACAGGACAGACTCGTTTGGATGCTCTGCTAGGAGGTTTTTTATGTAATAACACAGCAACGTTTCTCCACCTATGGCAAATGTTCCAGTGGAGTGACTCTAGCACTCTGTGCATCTGGTTCGGTGAAAGGCCCCCTGCCCCCCCCAAGTTCCCCCCCCCTTACAGACAGCTTGTCTTGTCCATATGTCCATGACTAATTTGGAAGCTTGCCATAAGGACAGTGTCCACATGTCAAGCCAGAGCAATTAGCATGCATTTGTATTTCCAGAAATGTTATGAGCTATCATCGAACAGGTTAATTTCTGCCTTAATTAAATCAGTCAATTACTTCTGGGAAACAAAATGTCATTGCTTCATTTCTAACATTCAAATCTATTATTCTAAATATTTTTTTCTCATACATACTAAATCACTTGCACATGTCCTTCATAGTTAGGAGAAATATTATAGGGATCTCATTGTAAAGTGAGCCAACAGCTGAAGTATTACTTTTCGACTTGATTTGCATTGATACTTCTGTAAGACACTGCCCTTCACCACACAACATGCCCCTCACTGATGGTTCCAGAAGGAGTCTGCCCATTTCACAGAATCACAGAATGTCAAGGGTTGGAAGGGACCTTGAAAGACCACATAGTTCAGCCCCCCTGCCAGAGCAGGACCACCTAGAGCAGGTCACACAGGAATGCATCCAGACAGGTTTTAAATGTCTCTGGAGAAGGAGACTCCACAACTCCTCTGGGCAGCCTGTTCCAGACTTCTATGACCCTCACAGTGAAGAAGTTTTTCCTTGTTTCTGTGGAACCTCCTATGTTCCAGCTTGCACCCGTTGCCCCTTGTCGTATCATTGGACATAACAGAGAAGAGCCTGGCTCCATCCTCCTGACATCCTTTACATATTTATAAATATTAATGAGGTTACCCCTCAGTCTACTCCAAGCTAAAGAGACCCAGCTCCCTCAGCCTTTCCTCAGAAGGGAGATGTTCCACTCCCTTAATCATCTTTGTGGCTCTGCTCTGGACTCTCTCAAGCAGTTCCCTGTCCTTCTTGAACTGAGCGGCCCAGAACTGAACACAATATTCCAGATGCGGCCTCACCAGGGCAGAGTAGAGGGGAGCACAACCTCTCTCGACCTACTAACCACACCCCTTCTATTACACCCCAGGATTCCATTGGCCCTCTTGGCCACGAGGGAACATTGCTGGCTCATGGTCATCCTGCTGTCCACCAGGACCCCAGGTCCCTTTCCCCTGTGCTACTCTCTAACAAGTCAGTGCCCAACCTATACTGGTACCTGGGGTTATTTTTTCCCAGATGCAAGACTCTACACTTGCCCTTGATGTATTTCATTCGATTTCTCCCTGTCCAGCTCTCCAGCCTGTCCAGGTCTTGCTGGATGGCAGCACAGCCTTCCCATGTGTCAACCACTCCTGCCAGTTTTGTATCATCACCAGACTTGCTGACTGTGCACCCTGTTCCCTCATCCAGGTCACTGATGAATATATTGAATAGTACTGGACCCAGTACTGACCCCTGAGTGCCTCTACTAGACACAGGCCTCCAACTAGACTCTGTCCCATTGACCACAACTCTCTGACTTCTTTCCTTCAACCAGTTCCCAATCCATCTCACTACCTGATCATCCAGACCACACTGCCTCAGTTTAGCCAGAAGGATGCTGTGGAAGATGCTGTCAAGTGCTTTACTGAACTCAAAATAAACCACATCCACTGCACCATCAGCTATCCACCTGGTTATTTCTTCATAGAAGGCTATTGGGTTGGTCAAGCATGACTTCCCCTTGGTAAAACCATGTTGACTGCTCCTGATGACCCCCTTGTCATTGATATGCCTAGAGATAGCACCAAGGATAAGTTGTTCCATCACCTTTCCAGGGATGGAGGTGAGACTGACCAATCTGTAGTTACTTGGGTTCTCCTTCTTGCCCCTTTTGAAGACTGGAGTGACATTTGCTTTCTTCCAGTCCTCAGGCACCTCTCCTGTTCTCCATGACTTACTAAAGATGATGGAGAGTGGTCTAGCAATGACTTCTGCCGGCTCCCTCAGCACTCACAGATGCATCCCATCGGGGCCCATGGATTTATGTTCATCCAGATTGCTCAGATGATCCCTAATCCAGTCCTCATCAACCAAGGAAGTGTCCTCCTCTAATCTGACTTCCTCTGGGGCCTCAAAACTTGGCTCAAAGAGACACCTGATGACAGTACAAAGAATGCAAGAGAAAAGGGTAGATACTTCAGGGTATGATAGAAATTAAGAAGGGGCCTTGATATCAACTGGCAGATTAGAGGACCTGGGATTAAGTACCTGATTTATTCCTTTCCCTTGAACAGAAGATCAAATAGACCAAATAGATGGTGATAACAATCAGTACAGGAGTGGGTGACATAAAACTTTAAATCCCATATTGAAATACTGACTATTACTAGGGCTCTGGATATTTTGTCTTTAGGGTTTTTTCCCCACCCCACTGCCTTCTTTTTATACATCAAAATCTGATATTATACTGCTTAAAGCAATATAAAAATGACTAGTTTAAATGAAGTATGTTTTCAAAGCTGGCATCTCCCAACCACCGTAACAACTACCATGAATAGTTTTAAAGTCTTTAACAGATTTCTTCTGGTAGATTTTGCTCTGCCAGTACTTGATTTTTACAATCCCCAGTACTGTGTCCTGCTTTGTCATAAGTCACTGATTTGTAGCCAAAATGGCTTAAAACCTACTCCTCAGCCACATTTGGCCAAGGTGCCAGGTATTCACTTAAATCATCAATAAATGCAGGTTTGTGTTAGCACACTGAAATGACAGACATCTGGGCAAGTAACTCCTGCTTTACAACAGGTTCACAGGCAGTGGATGGACATTACAGATAGGTGAAGGACAGTGGATATTCAATTCCCTCAGTCCTTTGTTGGAGGAATATGAGACAGAGTCTTAATGTAAAGTAGTTTTTAGGAGAAACAGTGAACTTCAGCTTTCTCCTTCAGGTCATAATACTGCAAGATACTTAAGACCATACATCACAAGAGCAAGTCCCAAAATTAAAGCTTATGATGCCTTTAAAGTAGCTATTCTCACCAGAACTGGTGGATTTTCCTAAAATTCTTTCTTCCAGTCTCAATTTGTCTCTGTCAACGAAGGTTTGGAGGTGCCTACAAAAAAGCCCACCAATTCCACTACCCTGATTGCTAGCCATATTCATGACACATGGACAGTTGTCACCATAATCCTTGGTGTTTTCAAGGGACAACTCACAAGAGATGCTGTTTATGAAGATAGGCTGCTTGTACTGATCGTGGAATATCTGTCCCACAAGTTCAGTAGAGACCCTAGCCCTGCCCAAGCAAGATATTATTCATTCCTCCATGTTCATAATTCCTATTTCTTTCTTCCTGCTCTCGTTCCTGTCTTATCTCCCAGATTAAACACAGTGGGTTAATGCAGTCAGTATTATAACCCCTTGATTTTGTAACCTGCTAATTCTAAAATTGCTCAGACGTTGCATTAGGCTGCAATCATGAGCAGATATGCTATGACAGTCATATGAACAGTTTTTTCAGGTCACTCTTTTCTAATATGATTACTACAAGAGAGGAAGCTTGGATATACCAGTCTTAGAAAAATTACTTTATATGACTGGCTTTAAATCCTGTATCACATAAAATGAGATATGCAGTTTATGTTCTTCATTTATGAAGTAGCAGGATGCTCAGCATGGATAAAAATCCATATGCTGCCTCCCTAAATGACTCAAAAACCCATTTCAGGGCCAATGACACTACTAACCAGTGGAGAGGTCACTCCAGAGTGTTCTGGATAGCAGGGTGATCAGCAAGGACATAGTTTACGCAGCTATTCACAAGAATAGTTTAGCTAGTTCAGGTTCTCACCTAGTAAACAGGAGAAGTCAAGTTCAAATCCCAAAGGTATATCCCAGCTAAGCTTTAGCCTCAGCACACCACAGCCACAGAACATCTAGGTTTTTGCAGCAGGGGAGATGCTATGTTCAGGGAAAGAGTTTACCAAGTGATGGAGCTCATCTGAGAGTTCCCTAAATGTAGGAACTGGGCCACATAGTTTGTGGTAGTGGGGAAGATGTGTTCACACTCATCCCCAATTAAGAAAATAAACCAAATCTGACATATCTAAGTGGCTTTATTTTATTTAACTGAACTAAAATGTAAACAGAGGTTTCTGGTACCAAGTACTTGTGTCAGTCACCTAGCATAGATGTATCAGCACCCTCAGTTACTGTTGAAAGGGATCACAGGTACTCTGCTCATGGTATTTCAGTTTAAAGTCAGGAAGGGGAGCTTAACGGTCCACAAAGGTACCTTAAAGGCACACCCCAGGCTTTGCCTGAGGCCAACTACCCAGCACCCACACAAACCCTTCCCAATCTGCAGCTGCTTATGCAGTTTGCTAGTGTAGCTCATAACAGTGGAGATGGACGTAACTCAATCATTCCAAATCCCCCCAATACTGGAAAGACAAGTTAGAAATGAAAAATGTCTCCCAGAGTTCCCAGATATTCCTGTACCCAAGCTTACCTAGCTGTAATGACCTTTGAAGAGCATGACTGCAAGAGTATGAGTTGAGAAGTCACGTTGTGTGGTAGAGAAGAAAGATGAGGGAAAATCAGTCTCCCATTCTCTTGATCACTTGGTGTGTTTTTCCTCTTCTTCCTGTATGATGGATTTTTCCAGCCAGACTCTTCTTGCAGTAAACACTCTAAGAAGGATCAGCCACATCTGCTTTTACCTCAAGTGGATGAATGGTTGACAATATATTCATGCCACATTTTCCTTCCTGTACTATGATTCCTGTTCATCATTACTGGCAGTCTTCAGCACAAAGACAGCCTTACATCTATACTCAGGTCATTTTCTGTATGGTATACATTTGGTTTAGGACAAGGAATTTTTAACTTTTTATTGTATGGAGCATCTTTCAATATAGGTTGACTGTCATCTCCTACTCCTTCGCAGCAGCTAAAGCAACTGCTTAATCAAAGTAAACAATTCACACTGGTATCTTTTTGCATGGATACTTTCCCTCTTACTGTAGTAAAACCTGGCCACAAACACACAGTGTGTGTGCTAGGAGCTGGACTCTAGGCCATGGTCTGACCATCTTTGAAGGTCTCAGTAGTCCATGCCCTTCTACCTGTGATGGCTTTACACTTCATTATTTGTGCAGCAGGGCATACTTAGTCTGAAAGCCAGAACTCAGCTTGGTAGGGCAAGTGTATAGTGCACACAACTTTACTCAATGCCACTGAACAATCTGGATCATCAAACACCATCACTTTTAAGACATTTTTTTTCTGAAAGTCTTCTACCATCAGCAAGGCTAAACAGTATCCAAAGTTGCATTTTCTAAAACAGAGTCTTCTGTGACTGTTGTCCTTTTACTGCCCCTTTCATTGACAGGAATAAGACTCTGAGGAACTCAAGGCATTTCTAAATCAATTTCTTGGCATTTATGAACCTTGGTGACCGGGCTCAGAATGGTTCAGTAAAATGAATAAATTAATGAATAATTCAGAACTACTCATGGAAATGACCCTTAGCAATTTTCCTTCACATGCCTTGTACTAAGCAGTGAAGACAGCTACAATGGATGGCTTTATCAGGATGTTAAAGCTCTTACAAGGGTCTGAAAGATAAGAATAGCAGCACATGCAATTTCAAGTAGAAGTTACATTATACATGGTGATATCAAGCCAATGTTCTCATGAAAGCATTCATTTAGTGAGCTTAATGAGGGCAATTTGTCAACAATTTCACACACCATTTGCCTAGAATTCTCCAATGCAGCATTTTACTGTGCGTTCCTCCACCCCAAATAAACTGCATGTTGTATACAGTTTTGCCTATCATTAATCATCTTTTCAGCACTGCAAGTTCAATGCCGCTTTCCCAGTAGGAGGCCGAGGGAGCAATCTAGACAAAGGAGGGAAAATTCATGGGAAAAGAAGAATATAAATGTTCACTTCAAAAAAAAAGAAAAAGAGCAGAGTAAAACACCCAGACCCTAGTAGGACCACTGCCCACAGTAACTGCTTCTAACAGCAGCTTCTGGAGCTCTATTTTTTCCATGAGTTGAACATAAAACTACAGAATCCAAATGGTGTTTCTTGCAGCTTTAAAGTTCAAAGCAGAGGCTAAGACCACCAGTCAGTTTAAAAATAAAATAGAATAAAAAAATTAGCTAACCACTCCCCTCTGCCATACTGTTCCCAGTTTCTGGAATTGCTGCATTTTTGGTTGTCAACTAAGTCCAGTTCAAAGATGACTCTTTCTGAAAAAAACCCAAAACCAACGACAACAAACAAAGAACCCGAACGCCAAACCCATTTATTTATTGAAACTACATCTGCAAAAGGCTTGACTTAATAAATAACTAACTTAAGAAGCCATTACTGTTGATTGTCAGCATTTCTCTGCTAACCAAGATGCCTGAGGGAAAAGCAGATGGAAAGTAATTAATAAGACCAAGAATGAGGTTTGCTGGATGTAACTGATACTGTTGGTAAATCTGGGACTCATAAATGATTCTCCTCAAGGAAGGAAGAGAGACAGATGTTTCTGCTATTTCAGCAAAGAGTTAAGAGAGAGAGCAAGTAAAAATGATAATAAAAATTAAAAAAACCCAAAGCACCCATAAATAAACAAAGCAACTGGCATAACACACTTCCTTCCTTCCTCTGACAATCCTGGTAAGTGTGAAGAATTTGAGAAGTGGGAAGAGAGAATCTTCTTAAATTATTTTATTAAAATATTTCATTATACCAACAACTATAACTTGCTGCATCATATGTGGACCCATGTAGTAGGAATATGGACAACAGAACGTATTAAGTTTGCTTCTGAATATCTTAACTTTTAAAGAATGTTGGATAATTGCCATTTCTGCTATATATTGTACCTTATGCTTAAACAATATTGAAACTCTGAAATAAAGTAAACAAAAAAGGAAATAGGTGGAGCTATACATTTACCCTCAAGATAGGATCCCTCACTGTTGAGGGAAAGGCATTTAAGGAAGCCTGTGAGCAGGAGGTGGGGAGCAGGGGGAGCTGTACTGGTCATGTTAGAAGGGGCAAGGCATGACGCAAACTACAAAGCATTTCCACCGAGACAAAGTGCTGCTGTCATCTGCATTGGCAGCATTTTCAACCCAGCAGTGGTCTGTTTCATTAATTGTGCTCTCTCCTGCCAAAGGCATCTGAAAAGAGGAGGTTGTTTTCTGAGGTGCAACAAATCAAGATTTTACTCTTTTGGCCTTCAGCAATTATCAACAAGAAGGTTAAATGAAATGTGGTTTTGTGTACATGCATATCTCTGTGTGTATGTCAAACACAAACCCACTCCTTTTAGAATTCTTCTGTATCTGTTTTAAGGTATGTGTTTTCCTCTGGATACCTGAAACCCCCTAGCTTTCAAAACTATACTTTAAAAAATTTTCTTACGATACTTACACCCGAAGGAATTAAGTTAGGATGGTCCATCTCAGATCCTGTTTCCCTCCAGTCTTCTGAGAGATTTTCATCTATAGGGAGAAAAAAGATAAAGCTATACCAAAAAGTCAGGCATTCTTTTATTTAAATTAACATTCTAACATTGTAATATTATTTTTTTCTTTTGTCAACTGCTTCTTGAAAACTGCTAAAGAGCTGCCACTGATTGGCAGAAGGAAAAAGTAAAAAAAAAAAAAAAAAGCCTGCCTACCTGACCTCAGGTATAAACCTGTTCAGATTAGTCAAATAGAAGCTATTACAGAAAATATACAAATGTTGATTATTATTTATTTATTTGTTTCCATTGAAATTTAACTTCTTTTCTGGCTGCAGTAATACCCAATGAACTACCATCACCACTCTCAAATTCAATAAACCAATTGTTTAGAAGCTCCAGAACTGAGCTTTGCAAATGCACCTCTGGCCATAGTTTACAGTCTGGTCAGAGCCAGAAATCGTAAAAATACATGAAGATAACATAATATTCCCAGCCACAGAAAATTCAGCTTACTCAATTAACAAGGTCAATGTTTTTTCCTTTTCTTTCACTCTGGTGACACAAAATTCAGTGTTGCTGAAGGGCTGCACAATGCATTTCAGGGGAAGAAAGAGTGACAACACTTTACATGTGAAGTCACCCTGTGAACATTCAAGAGCCACCTGAAAAATTCTGGAAGCACAAGGCTGTACTCACTTCTTATCAATGGAAACTTTTGTGCCCTCAAATCCTGAAAGGAGGCTCTGGAAGAGCCAGAGGAAGCTCCAGTGGCTGCTCCACCATCAGCTTCTCCTGCCACAGACTGAAGACACTCCGAGCAGTGGCAGAGGCAGGGTCTCCGTAGGACTGACTTCACTCACAGGAGAAAGACCAAAGGTATGTCTGTATGGAGAATAATCCTCAGCCAATACTCCGAACATGGGATCAAACACTTCCCCTTTGAAGAGTATAGATATACTGGGAGGAGTACTCTTCACATTTTCTTTCTATTATATAGCTATTCCTACATCACCCATCTTTCTGCAGAAGAATGTGATCTGGATCTGAATTAGCTATAGGTACTCGTGTCACAGTTTAGGGTCAGGGCAGCCCTGAGTTAGTTCTGTTCTCAAACAGGGATGACATGTAACACTTGTTGCTTACATACTAAAATCCAGACATCTAAAGATTAAGATGGGAGTGCATCTTGGGAGTGTTTTAGTTAATACTTTGACTAGTTTTGATACTACTTTGTTACTAGCTTTGTTATTTGGTGAAATATGGACACCATCTTAAGGATACATCACATGGAAGAAAGTGGATAAAAGTCTGTAAGGATGATTTTACCTGCATGTAGTCCTGCTGGTAGCCAGCAGAAAATCTACGGGTATGTGTAAATGAAGGGGCAGAAGGAAAACTCCACCCCTAGCTCCATGCACTTCAAAGTTATTATTTTGATGTGACCAAGGTGGAGGAACCAAAACTTTCTAGAAAGAAAATCAGAAAGGCAGGCTCACAAGTCCCTCTCCTGAAAAACCATACTATAGCCCAGTTTTGTGGAATTTGTTGCCAGAGGAGACTGTGGAAACAGATAGCATCAGTGGTTTCAGAAAGGATCACACAAATTTATGGACAGGAGGCCCAGAAACAGAAAGGTAAGAGGAGGGAATGCACCCTGTAACTTCCCTAGTCCAATAGTGGTGGATCTGATGCAATGCAATGGGAAGGGACCAGAGGAAGTGACTAAGCTTGCATGGTCTCAATAAATAGCAAATATAGTTTTCTGTGCTGCTGAAGAGAAAGTGTACTGGGCAAGACAGCTAGTCAGTTTTGTAAAGCATTTAGAGAGTTTATGTACTACTTCATAGGCAGATAAAATCGGTCCTGCTTGCAACTGCACTACCAGGCATCTACATGACATTCAGCAGGCATGCCTTAAAACTATTGAAGTATGCAGTTGTGCTTTCTGTGCTGGATAGAGCTGGGTTAACACTGATATATTATGGGCAGCCCTACAGTTATTTCCTTATTTCAGAAGTCTAAAGAAAAACAGCATTGTAGTTTTGTGTTCTTTTATCCACACTCCTGTCTGTAATGATTGTGGTGTCAGGCACCAGTCTCATGCTTAAATCTAGTGTCTCAGGCCTGTCCACCCCCATATTGCTGTTCCCTAGTGCATACTTGTGACAAACTTGGAACAACATCTGACCTTCAAGTGCTCTATCCACTTCCCTGCTGCCTGCCAACAAATTCTGGCTAAGACTTAAAGAAGATATCTCACCACTGACCTGGCACCCGGAGTTATCAGCCTAGGGTGAGGCCCCTGCAGTTTAGTAAAACAGTGCCCAAATACCCCAAGACTCCTAACCCTGAATGCTTGCACCCCACGTTTTTCGGAACACTGCAACTCAGCTTTATTATTGCATCATTATTAATTTGAAGTATGTGTGATCTTTTGCCTTGAAAAATAAAAGAACAAGTCTGAATTCAAACAGTTAGAAAAGTGCAAGGGAATATAAAAAGTCAGGCTCAACAGTCAAGAGCTCTCTATAAACACATCATTATTTCAGATGGGTTGGTGAAAGCAAAGTAACTGGCCTTACAAACTATCTCAGGACAGGCATGCCCTGAAAAGCTACACCTACACCTAGAGACACATTTCTTCTTATTCAGGATGGTTGTCCCTTCTCCAAGCCTTTCTGAAAATGTTGCTTATATTTTTAGGTAAGACATTTATGAAATTCTTGTAAAATTTAGAAACTTTCACAAAAAGAAAACCAAACCCAACCTAGCACAGCTAACAAATTATTCAGCGTTAAAGTAGATACCCTTGCTTTTAGGCTATGTCACTGCAAGGTTTGGGGGAAAAAAAAAAAAACCCACCACGCTATTTTACTCAGGTACATGAAAGGAGAAACTTTGGTTGTCTCCAACAGAAATCTCAGGGCTGGTAAGAGTATTGGAAGGTCACCTGGGAAAGGCAGAGATTACATGAACTGTGTTGGGCCCATGCTTGTTCTAATGCTGTTGCAAAGACTTTTGGTGATGAAGACAACCTCACCAGTTCTTCAATATCCTTGTAGTGAGAAACTTTTTTCCTAATATCAAACTTGAATCTTCCTTGCTGCACCTCATCAGATTTTGCTCCACCCACCGTGGATATGAAGCGCTCACATATGTGGGCACCGATAGCATTCCTCCTCCTGTCTTCCTGTCTCTGAGATGAAAAAAAACCCATTTCATCATGTCCTTCTTTCAGAGAGATTTTAAGAACTCTGATCATCCTCATCAGAGGTCTCGTGCTTTCTCTCCTTAGTTTGTAAGCATCTCACAGTGCAGCAGCCAGAACTAGGCACAATATTCAAGGTAAAACCTTACCAGAATCCAACTCTCACGTGCAGTGCTGGGGGCTACTTCACATGCAGCCACCGCTCTATTTCTCCCTTGGACTGTGGTCTTTGCCTTTTATGCAGCAGCTCGATATTTGATTTCTGTTTAGCTTTTGGCCTGTCTATAGACTCTGCACACAGGCATAGGCAGCTGTATGCTCTTGCCTGTTTGAATAGCTGTAGCCTTTGTGGAAGTGTTAAGTAGACTGCTGCAGATTTATAGTCGGTTAGCAGATGACTCAAAATTGCTCATACTTCACTGTTATTTCTTCTTTACTTTACCAACAGACTTAAACTCCATAAAGCATGTAAAGTCCACAAACTTTTCTTTCTTTCTTGGACTTCAGTAAAAGTGCAGGTCAGGCAGTGGGGGTCCTTTGTACAGGACAACATTTATCTCTGTGTGTGCTCATATGCAAAAAAGCAGTTTGCATGCCCTCAAGAGCATACAGTTCATATGTAACTACCACTTTTTTGTTTGGAAATACTCTTTTATTTGATGAGGAGTTCAGCTCCTCAAGACTAAATGGTGATCTCAGTTATGTAAGCAAATTGGCCATATCAAGCAACGTAGAAGGAGACTTGGAACTGGAAAGAGAGGTCAGTCTACCCCAAACTATGTGACTTTAGATTAACATGAATAAAACTTAAATTCTCAAAGCCAGCCACTAGCACAACAAAGTCACTGAGACCACAATGTTTCTAGGAAACTATTAACAATTGTTTGGCAGGTAGGACCAAGCATGGAAGCAGTGGTTTTAAGAAGCTCAGAAAACACTCTCAAAGGGAAGTCAACGTATAAAAAGTGAGTTATTAACAGTAATCTTTATAAGAAAAAAAGTAACATGTTAGTTGTTGGAAGGCTTTTTTTTTTTTTTTTTTTCCCTCAAAATACAGAAATCAGAAACTTGCCTAGAGTCAATTTTAAGAAGTCAGAATTTTTAAGAGGCTCAGTCCTACCTCCTTGCCCATTTAATTTCTTATTGACTACTATAGTAAAAAACAGTAGCTATAAAATGCACCTCTAAAAAAGCCAAATAAAATCAAAATCTATTCTAGTTAAAGCATTTAGTCACCTCCATTAGCCTGAACACCCATGAAATTTTTGGCCTTCAAGCAAGCACAGCTTAGGCTAGCCCTGCAAATGCAGTTGCTGACATCCACCACCCAGGCAGGCTGAGTTACTCATGAGGTTATTCTCACGCCACTAAAATATTACTCTGCTATGACCTGTGGCAATGCAGGAGCTGCTTCACAAGAAACTGAACCATCCATACAGCAGAGTTAGGCAGGCAACAAAGCAGGAACAGCACTGGACTTCAGCTGATGTCATGAGTTGATGCCTCTAACCAAAGACTGTGGGGAGACTATCGTGTCCAAAAGAGAGCAGATTATGGTAGAGCAAAATGAGAGAAGGAGTTGCAGTGAGGTCATGGCTACAGGGAAGACCCACGGGCCATCAGTGCTGTAGAGAAAGCAGACCATGGCAAGTCACAGTAACTGCAAATCTGAATAAGAATAGGTGTGTGCTGCACCAGTGGCAGGGCTGAGAGCTGTCAGATAGCAAAAGCTACTTGGTCTTCTGGAGGGGATGCAATTTGATAGCACTCAGGGAAGAATGGGCAGTTTATTTGCATTTTGGTGAAGATAAACTTCCCTCTGCAGTTACCTCATTATGAACTATTTTAGACCTAGCTGCCTGCTCTCCATTTTCAGCTTTCTCTCACCATTCACTTTTTTTCAGAAAAGTAAATGGTGGAGTCCACATGAACAGAAGAGATGGAAGAAAGGCAGAGCCAAGGATGCAAAGGTGACTAACCAAGGGAGCCGTGCCTGTTTGCTTTTATTATGTTAAATAAACTTGTTAAAAAATACATACTCCAAAAATACTGACATTAACAAAAATGATTTACAGGAAGCCTCTAACTATTGGACTGACACCCCATAGAAAAAATAGTCACTAAAAAAAAGTGCTCCAGTATTCCTTGCATCACTATTACTATTCTTATATTAGGGAAGAAAGGCATTCATTCTTTTATTCAAGGAAATTGTCTCTTAATGTGTTTGGCTGGTTGGTTGGTTTTGGGGTTTTTTTTGTATTCTTCCCTGAAGGAAACTGTTTTGCTGGAGATATTGAATCTTTTGCTTGATTGAAAATTACCTCAGTATTGCCTCACTTAGAAGCTTACAATTTAAAGCACGCTGGGTAACTGACCTATTGGAAGGCTGTGCTGGCTCTCAGCATCCAGTTCAACACGCAGAGCTACTTTGATTATGGAAAGCATGTTTAATGGACAAAGACAAGTTCCATGAGTAAGCATTCTCCAAGCCTTAGGTGAAGAGGATCTCAGGGTAGAACTATCACAGCCAAACTTTAATCTTCATCCATCTTATTGCCACAGAATTAAATGCAACCACATACATGATCAGAAACCTTTTCCTCTATTAAAAACTAGACATCAGACATTGATTCATTGGGCTTCACTGACTCAGTGATGGAAGTGTCAGCAATATGTCTCAGAACGAGAGCCAAAAACATGAGGAATAGTTCAACTTATGGGGTGCTGCTGTTAGAAATCTAATTATGTAAATCAACCCCAGACTTCACTGTGCAGGGAGAGAGGGGAACTTGAACATCACCATGCAAAATGATGTGGTCCTAACACATACTCGAGCTTGTTTACTGTAATACCCAATCTGCCAATATTAATTTCTTAAAGAAAAACTTACATCTGGGAAACTACATCACCATCAAAGTGACAAAACCCACATCCTGCTTAAATTTCTTTCACTTGAATGACATTTCCATGGAAAATCACTGCAAAAAGAACCAGAGTTACAACAGAAGCAGACAAGGAAAAAGCACTATGTTTATTAAAACTAAAAGCATGTCTTTCTTTAAAGAAACCAGACCAACATCTTCACTAGGATCTACTCATTAAAAAAAAAAAAAAAAAACCAAACAAACAAAAAAAAGCCCAACATGAAAAAAAAATACAAAACCCCAAAAAAAACTCACCCCAAAAAAACCCCAAACCCCACATAACAGAATCACACAGGATCACTGAATTTCTGTTGAAAATAGAAACCACATTTCTATTGAATACCTTTGATAAAGAAGCTGGCTTGAGCAACACAGTTAAACTCTAGATATCCTAAATACTCCCACCTTTCCCTACAGCTGAAGGTGTCTGCACATAATTTGAGAAAGTTGAATTAAAGGGAAAGAATACTGTATACATAACATGTTAAACTATGAGTATGAAAAGAATGTATGTGAAAATCCTGCATATTTTCTGTTTGCCTTTAATTAGAGATGGATTCCTGATCTTGATTATCCTAAGCAGAAAATCAAGACCAGTCCCTGAAACCAAACAGTCTTCCCTTTGTGGGCCTCCTCTTGATTTATGTAGGGCTTTAAACAACACAAAAGAAAAAAAAAAAAAAAAAAAACCCAGAGCTGGGGTTACTGTTCTTTCACATTAGTTGCTTCTTTTGAGGCTGCAGATGGGCCTACGCTTTAGGATATTTATTTCCTTTACGCCTTACAGTATAAGAAAACAGAGAGCTGGGGGGGGGGGAGTAAAAAAAAAACCCAACCACTACTAAAAGTGATGTACTTTCACAAACATCTTTTGCTAATCATTGTAATTATCTTTTGATTAGTCATCCACTCATTTTAAGGTGTTCGTCATGGCAACCCCTCTTGTTGGTTTGGACATTACTGTGCCACTCTTAAGCAAATCAAATCTGTTGCAGAGTATTTTGTGATAACTGGTGTTGGTGCATTCAAAACAGAAAATACCACCCGGGTAACCTGAACGGATCATTTGACATAAAGAGGCTTCAGTCACTTTGCCACAATAACTGAAGCAATGATATATTTGAGAGAAGCTGCTGCTGTGGCACATAATACTATGACAAAGTCAAACTTCTGAAGTAGGTGGTCTGTGTGGTTCTAGGTTGGTGGGGGAAAGGATAGGAATAAGGTAAAATGAGAAAGGGTAAATTACAATGCTAGGAATAAATGGCATTAACATGGTGAATTAAAGGTTTTAGCATCACATATTTTAGCAGCATGCTCTTTTCATACATGTACAGGGAAATATTTTACTCCTACAGTTCCCCTATTAAACTCTGAAAGATTTAGAGTCCTTTTTCTGCCCTATGGCTACATAAAGGAAAACGGGGAAACCGAAGCCACTGCTCTCCTTTCTGATCACCCTCGTAGGCAAAGGTCTTTACCCTTAGGAGAAAGGGGAGACTGGCTGATCTCAGATGAGCTGCAGAACAAAATTACACTGCTATGCAGCCCACTGGAGGGAATGCTGCACAGAAAATGTTGACCCAAGGGCAGAGGGATGTGGCCAAAGCAGGAAACTCAGATCAAGTAGACAGAGCAGGAGCCTGCTCCAGTGTGTAGCAGGAACTACATTGCTAGGAGGGATGCTACAATCTAGCAACTTGCTAAATTAGATGTACGCGTTGAGTTACAACAGCCAGTACACAAGATACTGAGTGAAAATACCAGGTCAGCATAAGATGGAATGCCTATACGCTGGTCAAATTCTCATTAACTGAATAGAAAAAAAATAGAAAACCTGGTTTGCATTTATATTTTCTCCTAAAGCCTTAGACTAACACATCACTTTATGGCAATAACAATTTCTGAAGTTATCATGAAATCAGCCATTATATCTCATCTCTGTTTTACAACTTTTTAATCTGTTTCACATTTCTCATCTCTTTTACACGGTACTTTCATCAGAAACCTGACCACCATAACTATAGTACTGTACAACTAACTTGGAGGATATTTACAGTTCATCAGCAAGAACATATGAGGAACTCAAGTGTTAGCAGACTGATAGAGTCTTTGTCATGGCAGATTTCACTCTGCACAGCAAGAGCATGTGCACAGATGTGCTATACGAGAGGTCTGTACCAATGGCAGCAGAGCAGAGCATACAACTCTCCTTGGCTCTTTTGGTGATAGGCCCCCCATTTACCATTCTGAGGGATCAGTATGGGCATTCTGGAGCTCACAGCTTGAGCCCAGCACTCAAATGTAGCTACCACACTCCTAAAACTTTTATGAAATTGTTCCCTTAATTTCATTTTAAAGACATGCAGGATGGATTACTTAGCCAGTAAAGAAACTTAACCAAGTAACTCTGCATATGGACAACCTTTCGGGTTTTTTTTCTATTATTTGGAAGTTACTTGCAGTTGCAATTGCTTCTATTAAAACTGTATTTCTGTAGATCTTCAACACTGAAACATCAGATTCTCCTTCAATTACCTTTAATGAGGTAACTAGTACCATTAATCACACCTAGGTTAATTCAATAACCTTGTACAGGCAAGTAACTGAATGTTTATCCTGTCTGCCACTCCCTGACATGCATACTACTTAGTCACTAAAATACAGCTCTGTGAAATATTTCGTATGTGATTAATATTGGTGCATGGGTCCTCAGGGATGGAAGAAAAATGTTTTATGTAAGGATTGATAAAAAGAAAGGGAAAAGATTTATTTGGTAGTAGTAGTATTGGGTGAGGGGAAAATAACAAAAGGAAAAGGGAAGGTGCCAGCCATAATCTTCTTTCAAAGTGAAGTTACTGTAATCATTATGAAATGTAAGTGTGAAAGCTGTAGACTATGCCTGGGTCCTGTGTTGGGCTTACAAATGCACACCACATAGCAGAAGGCACAGGAGAGTGAAGAAGCACTGCAGAACTGCATCATAACGAGTATCACCCTGAAACATTCAAGGTTTGGCTAGATGGGGCTTTAGGCAACCTGATCTAGTTGGACTAGACTATCTTTAATGTCCCTTCTAACACAAAACATTTTATGATTCTATCCCAAGTCTTGAGGACACAGCATGATCTCAGTAATGGATAGACCTGTCTCTTCTAATTGTATTGTGTTTCTCTTCCACAAAAAGACAAAAAGCATCTCTAAGAAATGCTGATGTCATAGATACTTATTAAGGCAATGTTTAAATTGCCAAGTAGTATTCTGCACTCTTGAAGCATTGTTGAGGTGAATGGTCTCAAAATTAAAACCATCTTCTTTGAGTGATTTCTGTAATGCACATACTTGCTTATCTGCTTTTGAAATCACATTGAAACAAAATGCATTCACTGTGCTGTAACAAATCCCTGAAAAAGCTAGATCCTCTAAATTGTATAGTTTCACTCTTAGGAACATGGAACATCTTCAGTCTTAGGAACGTGGTGCTATTTAACATCCTACTTAACATTTTAATTTATTTAACTTTTTTTTTTTTTTTTTTCTCCTAGATGCTTTACTTGAGAGCAGGTACACTAGAGATCAAAAGAAGCATTAAGAGACATTCTCATATCAGAGGCTGGGGTCATCTAACTTTTGCTTTGCCTCCAGTTACTGAGGAAAAATAAATTCTTTTTACTAAGTTTTGTCATGCTGCTTGAAGTGACAGCATGTTGTTAAGGACCCTAACAGCACAGCAGAGTACACCAAAATCAACACTGCACATTTGTTTGGGGGAGTCTGGTGTGTATTTACAGTGCTGTGAATCTAGATGCTGTAAGAGCCTGCTCACCCTAATAGCAATGGAGCTAATGCTCTGATATACATCTTGGCATTTCACCATTGGGCCCTTACATATGTTCTGTGTTCCTGTGCAAAATGCATTAAGTGTGTCTTTTTCATCACCATGTTGATAGGATCACCTTTCCTGTGAAGAGGAGAGAGAAGAACAGTTACAAGACCTATAGGTTGGTGAGGTTCTTGTAGCCTCCTCACTGACTCTAATCAATTGCAAAATATTTGCAACTTGGAAGGAGGGAAAAAAACCCTTCTTTGCTCCCAGGATGATAGGTCTGAGGTAAGTCATGTGCTGTACCACTGTTTTCCAGCTTGAAGAAATTTTTATCCAAGCACAGTAAGATCAGTAAAGTCTAATGTATGTTTCAAAACCAAGTTACTATTTTTCCTCATGATTTTTTTTTTATTTGAGTAGCTCTTTCTTCTTATGTGAATACTAAACACATATGCCACATACCAAGCACACTGTAAATTACTTATCAGATCTCGTTACAGATACATATGCTCTCACTTATTTTAATAACCATGACAAAGTTTGTACACAAAATTGTGTAGGTTTTTTTAATATCTGAAAGAAATAAACCTGTCTCAAGTCTGTGGAAATTATGAGAATGGCGTTGATGAAAAGCAAAACAGGAAAGCATCCCCTTCTCCACTTATTCATACAAAATTCTCTCTATTTTCTTCTTCACACCCTGTTGATCATTTAAATAAAATTACTGTAGTAAAGTTGTTTTTGTGCATCCAGGATATTAGTTGTCTACAGTGGGAAAGGCAAAGTCTCAGCAACAGGAAACAGGTCTCATTGAGATGTTCAGGTTAAACACACATAGTTGGGGGATTTATTAATGTACAAGATTTTTTTCTTTGGTTAAAACAACACAGGCAAAGACTTTGGTCACATTATTTTAATCTCTTTCTGCAGTCTGTGATGGTCAGTTAGGAATATAAGATTAAAGTCTTTATTATTAATAATAAGCTCTGGGAGCAGATCTTTTTGCTGTAGTTTATCTGGCTCCCATGGAGTTAGTGCATATTCATAATAGAAGACATCCTTTTACGCTTCCAGGGCCTCCAATCTTCCAAAGTGCCCCAATGCAGGGAAGGGCAGATCATTAAATTTATGTCCTGGAACCAGCGCATTTGCTTTCAGCACAGGCTTTTGCTTCCACAGGATAGCCCAGCATTCAAAAGTATCCACAAGTCTCTACAGGAATAGGCATGAAAGGTGAAACCCAAAATGATGTAAATGTCACAGATCTGACCATGGCATTCCTAACTTGTAGGTGTCTGCTTTCCAAGGACGGATCCAAAAACTAACTCAGATTTTAAGGCTTTTTTTACAGCACACTGCAAGAGTTAAAGAGCTGACAAAAGAATCCTGATTAGTCGGCCTCTATGTCAGAAGCTGCCTGAAATCAGACATAGAGTTGGGGTCACTTAAGACTACCTGATAAAATGAGTACTCATGAAAGAAACAAATGAAGAGGGGAGTGGAAGGAGAAGGTCAAATTTGCTGCTTTCTGCTGCTAAGATGGCTTGGCATCAGAAGCAGATGGCTGCCTCTACCCAAGAGCTGACCACAGGTGCCTCCTGAGGTGAGGTGCCGGGAGGGAGCAGAACAGCAGATGTGGCACCATAAACAAAATACCAAGTGGTTCCAGGAGTAGGAAGTTAAGCACACAACTCCCTGCTCCATAGAGTAGCTGCTTGATATGACCTGTCACAACAATCCCATCAAAGAAAAAAGCTTGTCTCAAATCCTAAAGAGGTTTCTAAAAGCTGTTAGATTTGCTTTAGGTGAAAGAAAAGTCTTTTTATTTTATACTGTTCAGCTATTTACAATTAAACATCTGTCTCTATATAAAATAAATTAGTTGATAATTACCAAAGAAGACCAATGAGCACTCCTGTGAAGATATTCTCAGCTGTGAAAAAATTAAACTAGATAGACTAGCAATGCTAGATATTTTAACAATCCCAAAAATGAGACAATCTAGTGGTCTTGACAAGAGGAAATAAAGGTCAGGAACCTGACTCAAGCAAGCACTGATGACCTGCTGGCAATATACAGAACATGCTGTCTTAATGAATTCCACTGCTGGGACAAAAACTTGGTACAACCAAATAACCACATTTCTTTAGCACAGCTCTGGTATTCTATGTAATCTATCTGATGATGCAAGAGAAAAAGAGGTCAAAGCATACTGTGTACAGAAATGTCATTATCATAGCACAAATCCATTCAAATAATTTCTTCCTGGCTAATCTAGTCCTGAAGGTGTGAAGGCATCACCCAAGTTTCTTTTCTATGGGTTTCTTTACATTTGAATGGAAATCAATCTTTTGCAAGATGATTCTTTTTAAATGTGCCATCATAGTTTCTCTTGCATAAAAATCCTTAAACCTCAGGAACAGTTTTCAACAGCCTTGTTTAACCCAGTCACTATGCAAGAGTTACACAAAGACTTAGCAATTCAGTGTTTAAAAACTGACAAGTGTATTGTGCAGTACAACACAGCCTGAGGTTCTGGACATGTCATAAACCTATCCCAGTGTTACTCAGAAATTATTGTCAGTTGGGTCATGCACGTACAACTTGTGACGCACACAATGGCCAGCGCTTGTCTCGTGGTGCAATGATAAACTCCAGACACATGAGGCATCTGGCATGCTTATGTTCAATGGCCTGATTAGCTAAGATTTCCCACTGTTGCTACCACTATCCAAAATTAAACACGAAAACCATAGCTTGCTGGTTTCGAACCATAGAAAGTACCAGAGCATCACTGTGGTCTAGAAAGCTTTGCTTCCTATTCTAATCATCATGAACTACTAATGTTACAAGGTCAAGGAGTCTGGGAAAATTGTGAGAAGCAATTGCAGAGTCAATTTGCTGGAAACAATGAGAATTTCCAATGATTTGGTAGCTACAATAATAGCATCGGCACACATGGTCAGCTGTCAGCACAAACGCAAGAAGGCAAGTGTTATCTACTGGCTGGTGCATGGGAGGGCTGCCATCGCAACCTTGCACTCAACAGCCTTGGCTCATCTCCCTGCTTCACAATTTTCTCACCTCCTGTTTTCTAGCCATTTGATTTCATAGTAGCATAACTAAAAGAAAGTTTATCACATTCGGCCTGCCACTGTTGATCAGTTGCTTCTTAAATGGTTATCATGTTATTTAGTGAGGTATTTTATGCAAAATAAGATATTTAAGCCTATTAAAAGAGTGAAAAAGTAATATGTCTGTCCAGCCACATATGAATTTTGATCTTGGGTGTTTAGTGTCAAGGTGGATGAAAGAGGTAAAAAAATGGAGGAGAATGCAAAAAGAGGAAGGAAAGACAAACAAAGGAAGAAGCAATTGGGAGGGAAGAAGAATTAGAAATTAGATGAGAAAGCAACAAACAAATGATTAAAAAAAAGATTGTAAGGGCTTAGTTGCCTCTCATACACAAGGTTCCCCAGATTCTGAAGAAAATATGAATGTTATCTGCAGTTACACAGGAAGGCTAAGATCATTGTACAGGCTGCCTCTCACAGTCCTGTGCCCTGGGGAGAGCCAGGAGCTGCTGGTCTTTCTCAGAAGCAGGAGGAAGCAAAGTTTGTCTACCCCAAAGAAAGGGGTGACAGAAAACATTGCAGAAGAGACCAAAAGGAAGGAGTGTGTCCTGACACCACCACAGGAAGATCTTACAGTTTAGCAAATTACAATTAGCAAAGGTATGACAGTGCTTGAGATGGAGCTCTGAGAGGGTCAGACCTTTTCTAAACCACCAGACACTTATCAATGACCAATGGCTACTGCACTCATCACAGAAGCTGAGGACTCCAGTGAGCATGAAGAGATACTCCCTCTTCAGCAGCTGGTCAGAAGTGTACACAGTTATTGCCCACATCCCACACTCCACAATATTCCCCAAGCAAACAACAACTGGTTGAGCATGCTAAGGAAAACGAGGAAGAAGGCTGATGGGCAGGAGACTCCAGTGCCTACAATCAGAAGGGGGACCCATAGGTTAGTGCCCCAGTGGACTCATTGCTGTGAGTGCAGGAGGCAATTGGAATCTGCCGGGGCAAACTGAGTTCTCCAGAGCAGCCTTTCCCTTAGGATAGACAGCAGAGGTACTTATTAATAGAAAGGCCAATCCTTTGGCTAAGCTGAAAATGAAGCTAAGTATTGAACTTTTCAGGTAGAGAATTAACACAAATGCAGTAATAAAAGTCTATTTTTTTAACTGGGGAAGGGAATAAATATATTTTTCTACCCTTTTGTAACCATGAGGACAACCAGAAAATGCTTCCAAAATTGATACCATACGTGCAGATTAAAACCAGGC
Source organism: Todiramphus chloris collaris (assembly GCA_025345505.1). Taxonomy (NCBI): domain Eukaryota; kingdom Metazoa; phylum Chordata; class Aves; order Coraciiformes; family Alcedinidae; genus Todiramphus; species Todiramphus chloris. The sequence goes on along the minus strand of JANVCC010000101.1, from coordinate 4,284,781 downwards.
TGCAAGCCAAATCCTCCTCTTCAGTTTCACTGGCGGAGCCCAGCAGACTGCCACAGAGCTACACTCGAGCAGCAGGGGAAAGAATTTGACCCTTTGACTGCTGCATCAAAAGCAGCTAACTTCCCACTGTACTTGGCAGCCTCGATATTAAAAATTACAAGTGGCTTTGTGCTCAGAAATGTATCGATTTTCTGCTAGGGTAGTTATGGTCTGATGTCCTCCTTCCCTGCTCTCTCTGAAATTACATTCCCTCTCCCCCAAGGCAGTGTAACTGGCACCCCTCATATTGACCCTGTCAAGCTGTGGATGTATTGGACTATATTGGTCACCGATGAAGGAAGTTCCTCCATTTCATCGATACATGAATACATACAGTACTCCTATGTAAAAGGTAGGAAAACTAAGAACACTAGAATAAATTACTTGGTTTGTGTCTTTGCCACCTTCCTTTCCCTCCATTCACTAATCATTCTCCCAACATAGATTATCTGTCAAAATAACAGATCACAGGATCATAGAATGGTAGGGGTTGGAAGGGACATCTGGAGATTGAGTCCAACCCCCCTGAGCAGCATCACCCAGAGCAGGCCATGCAGAAACATATCCAGGTGGGTTTTGAAAGTGTCTAGAGAAGGAGACTCCACAACCCCCCCCCGGGCAGCCTGTTCCAGGGCTCCATCACCCTCACAGTAAAAAAGTTTTTCCTCATGTTGAGGTGGAACTCCCCATGTTCCAGTTTGTGTCTGTTGCCCCTTGTATTATCACAGGGCACCACTGAAAAGAGACTGGCCCCTTCTACTTGACACCCACCCTTCAGATATTTATAAACATTGATAAGACCCCCTCTCAGTCTTCTCTTCTCCAGTCTAAACAGCCCCAGGTCTCTCAGCCTTTTCTCATAAAGCAGATGTCCCAGTCCCTTCATTGTCCTCGTAGCTCTCCATTGGACTCTCTCTAGTATTTCTCTGTCCCTCTTGAACTAGGGAGACCAGAACTGGACACAATACTCCAGATGTGGTCTCCCTAGGGCAAAATAGAGGAGGAGGACAACCTCAATTTTTCAGTCGGACTATCATTTAACTTCTTCATTATTCCAAATGGTCTACTTTCATACCTACACACTCCAGTATAAAATGTGCTACCAGTCATTTTCAAAGTCAGGTGATGCAAATGTTAGTGTTTCTCTCATGATCACAGCTGGTTAAGGTTAATTTTTATGGAAGAGAAGCTACATATTGTATATATGAACAAGAATGTAGGTTCCCAGAAGAAGAATATACAGTACTTGTGGTAAAACCAAACCTTGAAACGCAAACCTTAAGTTAGTGGTACCTATTTATATAACGAGATTCTGGACACTCTTGGTAAGGACAGAAAACTGGACTATCTTACTCAAATGATAGATATAGAAAGTATCCCCAGTGAAAAAAATACATACTCACAGCATGAAAATAGCTGTTTTCTTACCAGACAAATGTTGTTGTTCTTTATAAAGAAGCTCACACTGAGTGACCTTCACATATAACCTTGATTTTTCCCTTAATGCAGTAGCATACAGACTTAGTCTCTATCAAGCAGTTTAGGGACAGGCAGGAATGCCACTTACCCAGACCTCACATCAGCTGATGGTGAATTCAGCTTGCAGGTGATGAATTCAGTAAAATGGGAAGGGGACGGGGGAGAGCAGGAAAGAGCACTTTGATGCTCTGTTTTCTAATGCTGTTTTCCCTTCTGCAGCCACAAAACCTTCTTCAGTTCCTTTTCCCTCCTCAGAGATCTTCACCCTCCAGCCCCTATCCTTTTCTTCATCAGCTCCCATCCCACCCCCACAGACCAGCTGTAGCTCATGTTTCTGCTAGACCTTCTTCACAGGACTGGCTCCTCATCTGCTTGCTGAGCCAAGACTTGCTTCCTTCTCTGTCACCAGGAACTTCTTTTAGCCCCTGTCTCTCCTTCCTGGCAATGTTTGAGGCAGTGCTGCTTGGGTACTCACTAAAAGCAGAGGAAAGGTTACTATTTCCCAGCTTCGCCCAGTCCAAAAAGGCAGTGCAGAACAGCTCCAACCTCCATCAAGAGCAAGTAGACAATTTTCTCCATGGCTGAAGCCTGGTACATGCTTTTCAAGACATGGCAGATTCCACCTGGAAAAAAAAAAAACAAAACAACCAAACAAAAACCACAACAAAACCCTCACCATAATTTTAATGTACTACATTGCTTATTTTACATAATTGGTTTATTCTTGCTAAGTTCCATTTTTAGGTATGATTAAAGTTTTGTCTTGTCCTGAACAATACAGTACAGAGCACCAAGATAGAAAACTGTAGATCAGTTTTTCTCTTTTTGGCAGGGGCAAAACTGTATGTAACATCTCAAGAGATGAAACTCAAGCAAACTCCAATGACTGTAATCTTAATATGGTACCGGGATACAAGAGACAGGACAATCTGGTAAAAGAGATGCTTTGATAACTTTTAGAAAGAAGGGTGATACTCATAGTGCTTAGGGAAACAGTATGCATGGGGCACATTAAGCAGCCAAGCACCACTATGGGCAGTGCAGCTGGTTAGCATTTCCACTGGTATCTGTTCCCTTACAGTCCTGGGAGCCTCCTGCCACAGGGGAGGCCACTACAAGATGAAGTAGTCCATCTCTGGACTCTTTCTGTACATGATAAGGCAATACAATCTCATTAGGTCCTAGTATAGCCAAAAGAGTTTTAAGAATGTAGTTTTTCCATGTGTTTCCAAAAAAAAGTCATACAGAACATCACATTAAGATGACAGCATGGCAAAAGGACACTTATGGAGGATGCTTGTAGATACACAAAAAAGGCTCAAATGACGTGACAGCAATGATTATAATTGATGATTTTTCTGGTGACCAAGATTTTCACAGAAGGTACTGAAAGCAGGCAGGTCTTAGAGTACCTTTGCACAGTTCTTTTTTCCTAGTCAGTGCTCTTTGGCATCCTTAGAAAGCACTCTTATATCTTCAGAGAAGGGCTGAGCTGGAGTAATGTGCCCAGTTATAGCCACCGCAGTTACAGATTTTTATGGATTGGTCGGAGGAGTCCAGAAGGGCAATGAGGATGATCAGACAGAAAATAGGGCCTATGAGGAAAGATCAAAGGCATGAGACTGTTTAGACAGGGAAGAAAGAGACATGACCACCCTCAAAAGTTAAAAGGTAAGTTTAATTAAGACAGACAGCAATCTTGGATGCTTACATATGATTAAAATGCGGAGAGGGGATTGAAACAGTGAGGAGGTGGCTTGTCCAAAGCACCTCAGAAAAGCCAAGAACAAAATTCATGCCTTTTCATGATCAGTCCCATGCTCTCATCTGTAGCCATTATTTCCTCTATACTGTTTAGGTGACTGGCTCCTTTTGACTGGAAACTAATCAATGACTGTCATTCTACACTGAGAGCAAAGTTTCTCCCATTGAATCTTACCTGAGACCTTTTTGTCTTTATACTTAACAGTTTTTTTTTTTCTTTCCAACTATTCTTATTCTTATTTAGACTATGTAAATCCAGCTATCTAATTTCTTTCCCTATAAAACAACAGCAAGAAGAACATCCTGAAAACCTACTTGTGAAGGGCAAGGTAGGCAAGTGATGAAAAAAACAATCTAGCAGTCAGGTTTCCTGTAATCTGGTGGGAATCATCCTTCCAGCTTTCATTTCCTAGGACAACATGAACAACACTCATAAATCACAGTGGTGTATCTAATGCAAGTGGTATTTCCCTCACTGTATTTTTTCTATCAGATCTGAATTGATAGTATTGTAGTGTGAAACTATAAAATAAGTTTATGTGGATCATCACAATATTGATGACTGCTCCATAGTTTTTGAAAGGAAGGTGTTCCTAGTCTTGAGGAAGAAAGTCCGCTTCCTGGGTACAAATTTGTACCTGCAAGTTTGAGCCTGGGCAGGGAGACTGCCTGCAAGCCTATTCAATTTGCTATTGGTTTGGAATTTGCTACAGCTTACCGAACCTTCGTTAACAGTATGTTTGAAGAACCATCTCAAACCCTAGAGCCATGGGATGACAGATGCCCTGTCAAAGCAGAATCCCACTCACAGGCACATCACAGATGCAGCACTTCATATCTTTTCTCACTACTCTAGAAGTACTCACTGCACTGTTTGCAGGAACAGCCCTTTGAACAGTTCAGCCAGCAGAGTGATATGATGAGCAAAACACTGCTATTCAGCTACATCTGGCTTCTACAATGGGTAGTGGTTTTTTAAATGAAATCAGCATGTTGAGGATGTGCCAGCTGGACACAGTAAAACAGGGATAACATTCTGTTAAGCAAAGAAAGAAAAAGGAAGATAGATATTCAATGCATTCAATTCAATGCAGATAGTCAGTTTGAGCCTCTGTTTGAAAACCCAAAGGTGAAAGTAGCTGTTTACAAGAACATCTCAGAAAGAGAATCTCTAAAGACATGGAAGTCCACATCTCTGGTCACCCAAACAGCCAGCTACCAATCTCAACATGTTGCAGATAATTTGACTGTAGGTAATGCATTCTGAAAGTTGTCTATCCAGTAAGCAAGCTGCTTTATTTAGGTGCCAAACAATATCAAATCCAAATGGAGTTAGGATGCTCAAGCATTTGGAGAACACACTCAGAAAAGAGAACAGTGTTGTAAACCAGGCAGGACTCCCCATTAGCTTTTTTGTTTGAGGACTCAAACTCTTCTATGACCTATGAAGAAAAAGCCCCAGAACATCATTTCTCCAAGTGATGTCTTGTTAGGCGCTATGTGCAACAGACCAAAATGGAGAACAGTGCAGTAAGTCCTGGATCACCATAACCACGGTCCTTGTTGGCTCTCTGGATTTTTTCTTAGACTGCACATGATTAGTGTAAGTTAATGATATATGCAGTTACTTTTTTAGTATAAACAAACACCATTGGAGAGGGAACATCTTTTAACAGATGGAACTGCCAATAAGCACTTTATTTCTTTATTTATTTTAGAGAATAACCTCCTCTTTGGCACTGGGAGTAGTATGCAAGAGAAAATCATCATTTCATGTCTTCACACTTTGCACCTGTCTCTGACAATAACTGTATTCCCTTGCATTGCGTGCAAAAATATTACCATTTCACGTTTGATATCTTTAAACAAAGTTCTGTCATCGTAGAGAAAGGTGAGATTTAGAATGGTCTCTGGCTTTGTAGGTAGCTGAATTCTTAATTTTTAATGCTTTCATGATGTTCTCAAACTAGAGGTGCCATCCTTGTTCCAGATTTTTTACAAAAGGCTTCAATTTTTACAAAAGACTTCAATTCTCAAACTTTGCACAGTGGGGTGAGAACTAACTCCTTAGGTGGGGTGCTTACGGGACCAAACTCTGACACTATTTCACATACGGAGACTTTAATAGGAGGCATCCTTAAGGTCAAACCTAATAATCAGAGAGGACCTGCATACAATGACGGCAGGTGACTGTGACATGTGCATGGAACTCAAGTGGGGAAAGAAAAATGGAACATGGGAATATCTGAGAGTTTTCTCAAAGATATTGTACCCTCTGGCAAGTCTGCCAGACATCTGAACCCAGTGTGTGCACAGAATGCCACATCCTACTGAGGTTACTGCGCTGTCAAAGGTATAACAAAAGAGCAAATAGAAAAAGAACAGAACAAAACACATTGTATTATTTTTTTTTTTCTCATAAGAGTCACATATTAAACAATGTAAATATCTCAAAGTTCAAGTTCTGGAGAAACAAAACAAAGCAAAATAATTCCCCCCACCCCATAACATCACATTTTGTTGCTTTCCAAAAGTCCTGATGTAAACACATTTTCAGCAAGCAAGCAACAAGCCAACCAAGCACTGGGAGAGTTTCGAACCATGACAGGGTACCGATGTCAGCCAGGAAACATAATTCACCAGGAATTAATAAAAAAGAGGGGAGAGAAGATACTGTCAGTAGTTTTTAATCATTTACAATGAAGTAATACAAAAGAAAAACCAGCAAGAGAACAGGAACTCTAGATTTTTTCATTTTATACTGCAAGTAATGTTGACATACTCTGTACTCTACAGGTTTGATGTCCAGGAAGCTTTATTGTACAAAACTCGAAGTGTACCAGGAATTCTCTGGGGTACTTAGCACTTCTAAACCCAGGCTATTTCTCCCCTTTCACTGTCCAAACACACTGGCATCCTGTCATATCCTAAAAATGAATTGCTGAGATTGATGCATCCCATGCTCTGGCTGCTTTATTTTTTTCCTTTTGTGTCATGGAAGCCACTGCTGAGTGATAGAAAGTTAATTTGGGTCCAGACTACATTTAATCAATCTTAGTGTTAATCTCAAATTTAACATTATCACTTTCCAGGGAAAACAAAACCAAAAAACCTCTAATACTGCCTCCCAATTAAAATAACCTCTCTGGCTTGAACATCAACATTAGAGATGAGAGACCAAATGAATATGCTTTGCTTGGCTGGTTATCTAAGTCTTTCCACTGGCACTTTCTCAAACTGACAGCGGTGGAGGAAGGAAGGGGCAGCAATATTCTGGGGCTTGCTGTCAAGATGGGAGACAGGAAAAGGCAGCATATGGTGCTATGAAATGTGTTTGGGAATCACTGGTGTATAACTGGTCTTGACTGAAATGTTTCATAAACATACTTAACTCACAAAATATTTAGTAATTTCCTCAAATACCCCCCCCCACACACATCTCTCCCACAATGGACTTAACGTGCAGTGCAAACGTTTCCCTCTCACTTGCACAGTGAGAGGGTTTTGACATGTGAAATTTCTGGACACTATTGCAAAGTTATATGCCCATGTGGCTCTTCTGCCAGAATGCAACTGGCATCAATAAGGATACAGTTTACATTTAAAGGAGTTTTTAAGAGAATACTGGCTTGACCCTCCTCTGGGGAAAGTAGAAAGTGCCTGAAACTGTAACGACCATTTACTTTGCTTTTCTGCTGAAGACAACTGCTAAAGCCACCTAGCTACCATCCTGGACAAGTAGTGAGGTCCAGAGTCAGGTCAGAGAATCAGTAGCTGTATTTTCCTGCAGTGGATCCTGCTACCTGCCATGAACTCTTCCTCCCTCTGCCAGTCATGCATCAATTCACCCCTTCAATTCACTAGCTTCTCTTCCCCTCTGCTCATAGTTTGTTATTTCAGCTCTTTAGAAAGTGCAGATAACATGGAGGGTTAAATACAGTCTATCAGAAATCTCCCTTAAGATGATTATTCAGCAACTGCCTTCATTTCTTGTCTCCCGGAAAACTCATAAGAAGCCTTTTCTGTGCCACAGCTTGCCAAACACAGAAAAACCTCCTTGTGCTCTTCACTTCTCTGTCCACTTTAACCTTTGCACACCAACACCAGAAGCAATTCCTGCACACCAGGGGATGTGTCCATCTCAGGCACAGGTATGGTTAATTGTCTGTTATATATATACACAAGTATATATTTTATATATATCTATATATATATTTTTTTTTTTTTTTGCAACCTGCAGGTTTCCCCAGTGAGAATAAGCTGACATTACTGACATTTTCTGCAGCCATCCAAGTCCTCTACAGAACCATTCCTGACTGCTCAGCTCAAGAACCTGAGAAAAGATGGAAAATGCACCCCAGTAGCAGAGAGGGTTATGAATAGATCTCGGTCTTTGGACACAGCTACAAGAGAAAACAGGAGAGAAGGTGGGGAGATGAGATAATGTGCATGATTTCAGGCAGCAGGATGCTGGGCAGTAGAAATGGTGAGAGGAGAACATGGACATTGGTGCTGGGAAAAGTAAGTAATGATCAGTCAAGCAAACTGTTGAGAAAGCCCCATCACAACACGGTACCAAAGAGGACAGAAGAAATTTGGATATTGGTGTAGAAGGAGTCAAAGCTATACTGAGGATTGGGCAGAGCTGGGAACTTGTCCATTTGTCCCAGAAAAGTGATGCATTCACATTGCGTGTGATTCTTGCATGACTGTCCCCATCACGCGTGTCAAAGAGTGTGACACCTGCTTGGGGGAATTAGCCAAAACAGCCCTGTGTCAGGAACTGAAGAGTCACCGTCCCAACCCCAGCTCAACCCAACACTCAGGGTCTGAGCTCCTGCCATCCTGCTTTGCTTCTCCTGTTGAGACCTCTTCACTCTTCCTTCCTGCAGTGCCTCTCCCTCCTGCTGTAGTAAGATCTCAGCCTCTTTTATAAAGGCTAACAAAGGAGGTGATGCTGAACACATTCATGGCTTCATAGTTGAAAGAAAAAAAGCACTGCAAGCATGAAAATGTCAGGGAAGAGGCGGGGGTAGGGGGACAGGTGATGCCAAATCTGTTGGTCTCAGCTCCATTTACTATATCCCTGATGTTCCAAGGAGATGGCAGTTGTCAGCTGAAGCAATAGGATGGGGCTACATGGGTGTGCACAGACACTAACCATCTCACTCTTTGGGCATTATAAAAAGGAAAAGGAGAGAAACTTCTAAAGTCCTAATTTTCTCTGGCATTTTATGAACCCCATGACTGGAAAAGACAAGTTTTAGATGCTTTTGGCTTCTAAGCTTGAAAAAGCAGAACATCATCCCAATGAGTAATGTACCTGGATTGGTTACCACTAAGGGAGTGAGAAGGGAGGAGAAGGAAGGAAGAAAGAAGAAGATAAGGAGAGAGAGAGAGAGGGAGAGTACATATCAGTGGCAAGCTCACTCTCCCTGGGTAAATTAATGCAAAATCAGAATACTTTCTGCACCTCCAGAATTTCTGAGGTGGTTATCCACAGGAGATGTTTTCTTCTTCAGAGGTCTATCCGCAAGGTTAGAGGTTTGGTTTTGCAGCATTGTTGACAAAGACAGCACCTGATTTTTCTGCTTTTTTGGGTTTTTTATTTACCTACTTAAGAATCATGAACCCTGTCCACAGATAGCAACCTGAAACTTCTGAAGTGGATCTATGATTTCAAGTGAACTGACACCCTACCCTGTGCCTCACTTTAGGCCAACCTCCAGGAGGAATCAATAAGTCTGTGTTACAGAAAAGTTCAGAAATCAGGACTATCCCTCCTCCTTCAACGTCTTCTGCAGTGCTTCCTTTAAAAACTTTCCAAATAAGTGGAGTGGTTTGTATTTCTTTGGAGAAGCTATTCCCAACTTGCAATAGATTCCAAAGTAGCTTTCCTCTACTATCTTCTGCTTCCTTACATCACTTTCATCCCCTAAAAAAGGATTTCACATCCTGCCTAGAATCTGAACAGGTATTACGTATCCTCTCCATGTAGCTAGCAACTGATGTTTTAAAAGCCAGGTTAAAGACCTGGAGGAAGTATCATATACTGCCAGATAAGTGAACTGGATCAGTCACCTCAGAAAGTCTAGGCAGTCTAACTCACTACAGTATCTGAATCCAAACAAGAAACTTGAATCCACATCACTCACAAGCTGAGAATGAGAAAAAACATTTAAATATTGATACATATCTGGATTATTTCTTCCAGGTCTGATTAAACAAATATAAAACAAACTGAGTCTGCTTTCAGGCCCAGCTGACACCCAAGTGAAGATGTTGGCAGGAGAGCCTGTCATGAGATCCTGGTAACCCCAGCTCCAACTCCCAGTGCTGCCTGGGCTAGTTTCTAGGGTTCATTTTGTTCCTAAAAAAGTTATCTTGTTGTTGCATTGAGACACCCACTTCAGAGGCCAGTGGGATTCCTCCCCATAAGCCTTTCCTGGGACTAGGAGGAGAGGAAGTAGTGACATGAGAGCACAGAAAACTGAAGTGGCCACAATCCCAACTCCATGCAGTTCAGAAAGGGGAACAGGTAAGCACTGCTGCCTGCCTCATCCTCTCTCAGGAACCAGAGGAAGGAGGAAGAGGACAGCTCTCAGAAGGAAGGCTTTGATGCTGGCAGCAGGCAGCAGGAGTGGGGACAGAAGGGACTCACTTGCTCAGCATAGGGTAGTGGCAGTGGTCATGCTGCTCAGACAACAAGGTGACAATTCTCTCCCTGTGCCACTCAAAAATAAGATTACTGTTTGCTTCCTCTTCTGCCTGGCTGATTTATACACATGTAACCTTAGAGCTCTCAGGTTCCACTGCAAATAATGAGATCCTGACAGATGAGAACGTTTCCCCTTGTCCCTTTCCAAGGGCACAGCTGCCAATCAGTGGAACTGCAAACCTCCCAGCCTCACCATTAGTAATACTGGAGGCAAATTTTTGGCAACATGTTTTGGATAAATTTCAATCATCTCTGCTGCTGGTTTAGTGCTTATTTCTCCACTTCTACCGTGGTCTCTTACCCATTCGCTTCTACACACACAGCCCTGACATATGGCCTGAATTAACCTTCCCTTCAATGCAGGATTTAAATGGTATCACCTCCCCAGCAGCCTTCCATGGACCAGCCGCAAGAACGAGTCACCTGCTGGAGCCCAGGGAGACCACACCTGAGTATGCCAGCCTATGCCACACAGATGTCAGGGCCAAGCAAACTCAAGAGCTGCCTCCCTGTGGGACACACAAAAGGAAGACAGAAGCTAAATGATGACTTTATCCACTGCCCAAACAGATTCCACTTTCTTGAGAGAGACACTGAGATTTGTTCCCCCATCCTTTTGTAGTTTTGTTTTAAGTTCAAAAGACTTTAGAAGACTGTCTACCAAAAAAAAGTAGTGGCCAGTCTGCTCCTTTTACAACAGGACAGCACAGCAGATTAGTCTTGGAAAACAATCAGGATAAAGAGGAAGTGAACAGTTATTTAGGTTTATAAATGTCAGTGATTCCTGAGGGTACTGCATGTGTATGCGTGCCTCAGACACTTCCGAAGATTCTCAGCCTGTATTATTACAGTCACCTCCTGGGTACACCCATATCTTTTCCTCTCTTTTTCCTCATTTTACTCATCTGTTTTCTGGGAAAAGAGGCAGAAAGGTGCAGTTTCAAGTATAAAATTGCAGATCTGGGACCTAACTGGAACACCAAGGCAAGGATGGAAGAATGTTTTGGGCAGGGAAGATAGACAATCTATGGGCTTTCACTGAATGAGAAGACACTGCTCATCTTTGTACAAGCACATTGTAGATGCATAAATAAGGATTGCCTTCAACTGTTTACGGGGCTCCACTCATTAGTGTGGGACACCAAAGACATATGTGTTCTCTAAAACTCCCAAGCAATGAAACAAAAAAAGGACAGTGTCAAATTCCGTTACATTATTTAGGTTACAACAGCCCAGCGATGCTGCTTCCCTTATGTGAGAATTCCTTAGGCAATTATATAATCATATACACCACAGGTAACTCAAAAAACAGGTCCAGCTGTTTGTTTCAGTTTTGTCTGCAGTGATCACGGGGAACACTCATGAAGAGAAAACTGACATTTGCCTTCTCACCACAGTAATCATAGAATCATCAAGGTTAGAAAAGACCTCTAAGATCATCAAGTCCAATCTTCTCTCCAACATTATTGTGACCACTAAACCATGTCCTGAAATGCTACATCTACTACTGGGCACACTGCTAGCTCATATTCAGAGGTCCACGTGCCATCACCCCCAGGCCCTTTTCCGCAGGGCAGATTGCCAGCCACTCCTCCCCAAGCTTCTAGCATTGCCTGGGGTTGTCATGACTGAAGTGCAGGACCCAGCACTTGGCCTTTTAAATCTCATACAATTGACCTCAGCCCATCCATCCAACCTGTTCAGATCCCTCTGCAGAGTCTTCCTACCCTCAGTCAACATTCCCATTCAATTTGGTGTCATCTCTAAATTTACCAAGGGTGCCCTTGATCCCCTCATCGAGATCATTGATAAAGATACTAAACAAGACTGGCCCTCTAAACACCACTTGTGACCACTCACCAAGGGATTTAACTCCATTCATCACAAGTCTCTGGACTTGGCCATCCAGCCAGTTTTTAATCCAGCAACGAGTACACCTGTCTAAGCCATGAGCCACCAGCTTCTCTAGCAGAATGCTGTGGGAGATGGCACACAAGGCCTTACTGAAGTCCAGGTGAACAACATCCAAAGCCCTTCCCTCATCCACTAGGTGGGTCACCTAGTCATAGAAGGAGATCGTTGTAGCAACAGCACAGCACATGTGGAACACAGCTGATGAACAAGCATGATATCCAAAGGAAATGCTTCCCAGGTTACATTCTGACTCAGCAGAAATTCATAAAGTATTCCAGTCTTGAGTTTCTTTCCTTATGTAGGAAGCAAGAGCTGCCATAGAATGGCTGAGATTCCTCAGAAATATTTCAGCTGGGCTGGTTTATTCAACAGAAGCATTCTGTGGGAAGTCTCAGAGTGGAGCTCGGACTGTCACTGCTGGTGACTTGTAGTGGAGCAAACAACGTATCTGACAGTAAAAACCTATTCTAGGAGATGGATGCTCCTAATGGCGGCATAGCCTCCTGCAGGCAGGCAACTACTTCTTCCTGACTTCCTCATGGAGGTCACAACCTCCAGGCAGAATAACTGCTGTAGATGATATTGCCTTCATCTGGCATTTGATGGGATTGGTCCCCAAGAGTAGGTCCCAGCATGAGACTTCACAGTTTCTATCAAAAAACTCTGGACTATGCAGAAATACTCTAGAACTGTAGAAATTGAAATGGAGGAAGAAGTCCATCCTATACTCAGCAAACAAAAAAGAACATTACTTTAGTTCAAGCAATTTCATCTGTCCCTCTCAAATTCTGTGTCTGTGGTTGAGGGGGGTCAACCAGAGCAATCACAAGTGTCAGCATGTCCTAGAACAGCATGCAAGGACCCAAGGAGCAAAGCATCCCTCTAGAAAGCCACAGAGAATAATTGCTTAAAGGCAGAACAGTCTGGTTCCCTATCCAAGGTGGTCAGTTGTAGATATTTGGGAGATGCACTGGGTCTTGTGGAAAGCTATATATTGACCAGAAAAATGAGAGATGTCATCTTTACCTATGGATCTAAAAATCGGCAAACTTGGTTTGCTTGCAAACTGTGCTTTATGCCACCAGGCTTCCTGTAAGTCTTGTGAAAATAATACAGCCCAGAAAATACTTTGAGCCTTCAGGATTTGCTACACCCAGACTCAAATTCAAACATATATTTATAAATTCTGTAATGTTTGTGGCTAGTCTCATTTCATCAGCCACTTAATTAAGCATGTTCAGTTTTTTATAGAGCTTAAAGGCTGGGATCCAGGCTCCTAAGACCGCTTTTGAGAAGGCTGGAATAGTCTTGTGCATGCAAAGATAAGGAGATGGCAGTCCAACCAAGTGACTCAAATATTATGTAAACAGCTGAATGTTCGGACTAATTTTCAAGAGTCTCTGTTCCTTATCATTAGCAATATTCAAATAAAGTCTAACCACTTAAAATGCTCTTGCATTTCTCTCAGACTAAATAGATTTCAGTCCCTGCTCTACTGGGAATGAAACTAAACATTAAACAACTTAATCTTCATCTAAATGGGTTGTAAAGAAGCTTTTCTCCATAAAAATGTAAGCTACTTAAGAAACTAAGTGTTCAGGTTAATACCATGTCTGCATGGCCACATACTTCTGCCACTAGCAAAACATCACCTCATGTCATCTCTTCTCCAGGGCAAATTCTTATGCACCGTGACAGGAAATTCTGCTTACAGTTTGAGGGTACCAGCTAGGCCCATGACTTTCAGTGAAGTGTTCTCTCTGAATCACAACCATCTTCTCTGGCCTTAAAAAAAAAGTGTTTAAGAGATTAAGTGTGCTTAATAGCATATAGCAAAGAGAGGATTTCATGACAGGGCGTGGTAGCCATCCAGATCTGATATAAAAATAACTATTTTATGCTCTTAAGGAATAAAACAAGTACCTAAGACAGTTCAGATCATTTAGATTTCATCAGCTACTCATGATAAAAAGTCAAGGAAGGACTTGAAAAAAGGGATGCTTTTGTGTTTGTGGTCTCCACCCATCTTGCATTAAATCACCATAGTAACTTGACTTATTTTGCTCCAGGGATTGCCTACAAAAAACAGAAGGAAACCCTGACCTATAGATTGTGCTGCCATCTGGGAGAATGGTGGGGGCCAGCAGTCTGATACTTTAATTATATCTATTTGTTTAAAAAAGACTGTGCTGCTCATTAAACAGAGCAAATCCCTTTAGTTTATCCATCATATAGGCTACTTAAGTGGCTAAGACTGGCCCAGACCTGGACTGTAAGTTAATGCTGCCCTAATTTTCCACTGTCTTAGGACTGCCTTACCTCCCACTATCCTGAGAGAGTCTATATTTCTTACTGTCCTCAGTCTCTCATCAGCACAGCTCCCAACTGTAAACAGGCTGTAAGAGCCCAGCTGGCTCGGTAGAACTGGGATCCAGGAATTGCTATCTACTGTTCAAAAGCCAAAAATAGCTTTGGGGAATGTAACAGAAGTGACCACAGCTACTCTCAGATTTAACTGTACCACTGAAATCCAGAGAACTCAGTAAGGAAATAACTCTAAGAAAAGCTAAGGAGACAAAAGAAGAAAAAATAAAATCTCCTGTTTGCAGATGCACAGGCTTTTATTTTCAGTCTGGAAAGAAAATCTGCTGGTTTGATTTCTGCACATCAGGTAGTGAAGTTAACAACTGAGTGCTCCAGTGCATCACAGTGCCCTTTTCATGCGTGTACTAGCAGAACCCTTCTGTGAAACTTCATCTTTTGTGTAACCTGCGCAAGAGCTGCCTTTCAAATAGACTGAGGAAAAACGTGATACTGGATAAGGAAGGGTCATACCCTTTTACAGGCAATTAAAGACCATAAGCACTTATAACATGCTAGACACCTGCAGGTTTTTTTCCTGAGTTGGTAGTGCACTTGATTGATCCCACACAGAGTTCCTTTCACCCTTAAACCGTATGACCTACTTTGTAGCTTTTTTTCTTTTGGTACAGGTTTTAGAGTCACACAAAACCTCAACAAATCATTCCTGACCATTCTTAATTAAAAAAAAAAAACAACCAACAAACTCCTTTAAGGCTGCCCCAGAAGCAGAACCTTTATTGTGCCTCTATTGCCTAGGGCAGTCTTTGCATCTCGTCCTAGGAAGCAGTTGAAGACCCAACAGCACCATCTACCGAGACTAACCTCTGGGAATCCTCGTATGCCTTGCAACGTACAAGAAAAGAGAATAGTCACCAGGTACAAGTACTATGTTATTAGTGACAACCTGCTAAGTAAAAAGGAGAAGGGAACTTCATTTGCCATGAAAACTGTTAAACTTTACCTACGATTTCCTTTTTGCAAAGATGAGGAAAATACTGCTCTCAGGCAGTATTAAGGCAACTTAATCTCAGCAGTTAAGGTTAAGAACAAAATCCATTACTGCTCGTATAAGTGATATTTCATGGGTGAGATGCTTATCCTACTGCACACACATATTAAAACAAAACAAGAAATCAATGTAGTTGTTCCATCTTGGCATTATAAAAAAATCTTCTACTGAGTTATACAGTCATTTAAGCAAGTTTTCCACACAAGTAAATAATTAAGAAACTACACTTTTTTTTTTTTTCTGGGTAGGTGGTGGTTTGAATCATCTCCTTTGTAGACTAGATTCAAGTGATGCATAACAATGAAGTGTCTGAGAAGTGGCAATCAGATGGCATTAAACCCTAGATACCTTAGATATATTAGCTTAATATAGCAAAGCATTTTTCATCACCCTTTTATAGTTTACAATGAAATTTCTTTTTGTCTCATATCAAATAATCAGTCACAACGTGGCAAGATGATTTTTTAGTATCTTTTTTTTTTTTTTTTAATCTCATATATATTATTTTTATTTCACCCAGCTTAATATGTCTTGACACTGTCTTTGAGCCAGTGCCAAAAAATGCACACTCTGCCTGGCTGGCTGCCTGGCTGATTTGCTTAAATCTGCTTTTAAGAAACACTGAAGTCATTGAGATTCTGTCTCACTTAAACAAATAAATAGAGTCTGCTTTGTAAAAAGCAGATACCAAGTACTTCCTCTTCCTCTTCTTGTTCCTGTTTAATAGGTAGGACCTGGAGACTGAGTAAAGAAAAAAACAAAACAAAACCCAACAAAAAACAAAGAAAAAGAGACCCATAAGGGGTTTTGAAGATGATGAAGCTAGATTCATGTCTATAGCAGGTTCTACAGAACTTCACTGTCTCTGCTTACTGCTTTTCTGTGGTTTGGTACACCTTAGGCTACAGTAATAAACTGATGCATGCTGATACATGGCATCTGAGAGACATTCACTTTAATCAAACAGCTGAAAAAATCATAGAATCATTTTGGTTGGAAGAGATTGTTAAGATTATCAAGTCCAACTGTTAATTCAGCACTGCCTGGTCACCACTAAACCATGTCCCTCAACACCACATCTGTAAGTCCTTTAAATCCCTCCAGGGGTGGTGACTCAAGCACTTTGCTGGGCAGCCTGTTCCAGTACTTGATATTCCTTTCTGTGAAGAGTTTTTTGTAAATATCCAACCTAAACCCTGGGTGCAATTTGAGGCCATTTCTTCTTCTGTGATTGCTTGTTACTTGGGAGAGCAGACCGACTGCCACTTCCCTACAACCTCCTTTCAGGTAGTTGTAGAGAGGGATAAGCTCTCCCCTCAGCCTCCTCTTCTTCAGGCTAAACAGCCCCAGTTCCCTCAGCCGTTCATCAGAAGGCAATGTGTCTTTCCTAGCACGTGGCACTCCATCATCCACCTCCACTGTGTGGAAGACCGTCCCTCAAACACTGCTGTGCTGCCTCCAGGCTTAGCTCTCGTGAGCCTGGTTTTGTCCCTTTTCCCTTCAAATCTTTTGATGAGCCCTGCCAACTCCTGTGCAAAAAATCCTTTTCCCTCTTTGAGACAGGTGGACCCTGTCTGTCGCCAGCAGGCCTGGTGCTGTGTAAACTGACCCATGATCAAAAAACCTGAAGTCCTTCCAGTGACACCAGGACTGGAACCAGGTATTGATGTGGTGGGTCTTCCTGTTTCTTTCCTCATTATTCTATGCAACTGGAGAGATAGAGCACTGCTTGTGCTCCTGATCCCTTAACTGGTCATCCCAAGCCCCTGAAGTTTCTCCTGATTGTTCTCAGATTTCTTGTTTTGACTCTGTCACTGCTTACCTGAAAATCAATAATGGATAATAATCTGAAGGCTGTATATCAAGGTTTATATAAAAAAAAACAGATGGAACTCAAACCCCCTGATGGCAATTACATCACCATCACCACAGATGCTGTGGAACAGGCACTGAGGAAACCCCAGATGGGACTCAGTGGCAGACAGGAGCCAGATTCAGGAGTTGGATTCTGATGCTGGATTCAGAAACCCACAGATCAGGATCGCAGGCAGAAGGGACAGAGTCCTGTTCGGATGCCAGCCATTGAAGCAGAGCTTGACCCTTGTGATCCCTCAGCTTGGTACTGAATATGAGGTATATGGGATGGAGTATCTCATTGGTCAGTTTGGGGTCCCCTGTCCTGTCCACTTCTCCCTTCAGGTGTGGTCTTTCACCTTCTGCACCCCCAAATGTGTCACACAAGACCCAGCAGTGGCCTTGGTCTGCACACCAATCCCCGGTACTAACTCTAACCATGGAGCGTTATCACTGCTGGAAGCAGACACTGCTTGTGAAAATCTGTCCTTAACTTCAGGCAGTGCAGTTAGTTAGAAGAACTGAGCTGAAAAGTAAAATCACTGAACAGAATGAGTTCTGTTCTCACTCAAACCAGGACACTGTACCAGGGTACAAAGTTTTCTCACCACATCTTTAACCCTGGCCCCAGGAAGGCCGCAGACTTCCTTGCAAATTGTGTCTGGTCTATGTAACAGCCTTCTGCTCCCTTCAGAAAGGAGCCACCCGTGACAGTGACCTGTGGTTTTTCCCTTGTAGAAGCAGTTTTGATGCAGGACACGGGTCAAATTAACCTCTGTGACACTTCCAAGATAGGCAAACCATCGTCCTCATTATCGTTTGGTTGCACTTGCAGAGCCTTGTACTGGTTATGTAAGGGCACCTGGGAGGGTGGGGTTGCTGCTGAGGGGGCTCACCTGCTGCACCAGGCAGGAACTTATCTCCATTGTCCCTTCTCTCCTTCCTTTCAGTGTGTTCACTCAGGTGGAGAGGAGAGCAGGGATATTACGGATCTTGTCTGACTGTTGGGCCTGTCTCAGGGAAGGCAGGATGGGGTTCCAGCGGCCCGTCTCCCTCTCACTCCCTGACGCTTCTCAACCCACTCCCCTCCTCCCGCAGCCCTGTCCCTCAGCGGAGGATCTCCTCTGCCGGGGTGCCCGTCCCTCGGGGTGCTCATGGCTGCCACCCTGCAGCGCTGCCAGGGCCGGGCACAGCCTGCGGCTTGGCGCCGGGCTGGCTGCGTGTTCCCGCTGGAGCTACGTCTGGGGAGCTGCATCAGTCGTGCTGGGTGCAGAGCTTAGAGAGGCCATGGCTTTCTGCTAGGTGGAAACCATTGCTCCCTGGTCAGAGCTGGCAGAGCTTTCAGTGCCCTTCCTGCGTGCCCTGCCACATGAACTGCCGCCCTGCTCTGCTTGCCCATTCTGCTCACAGTGCAGCTCCCCAGGGGCTCCTTTTATAGGTGTGGGGGCGGTCACCATTGCCCTGGCGGTGCCCAGATCTCATCAACCTCTCCTGCAAGAGCTGCTGGCTCCTCGTGGGTCTCTCCACTCCTCTGTCATTTCCTTACCAAAGGAAAACATCAGGAAACCCCCTGTAGGATGAGATCTACAGCTCTGCTGTGGGTCAGGCTGACTCTGGAGCAGCTCCCCTCAGCGACTGCCTGTTGGTTGCCATTACAGAGCATTTCAATGTGTTTAAATGCAGGAGCAAGAAGGGAACCTAGCCCAAGAATGCAATTCCACCTACATTTCCAGGTGTCCTGTTTGCATTTGAACCTGGAGTACGGTCAGCTATAAATCTGGATCTGCACTGCAACTTTCACTCTCACCTCGCTATCTTACTTTCCTGCCTCCTACTCAGTTGTTGCTGTTTTTTGAGGTTTTTTTTTAGCTTTTGGATCTGAATTTTAATGTTAATCAACATTAATTAAGTAGCACTAGGTAGCTAGGTTGACACTATAAAATCTCTGTAGCTTCATATGCAGCATTTTAATACACATACAAGTCAGGATGATTTGATTAGCAAATGTTACAGGAATGATGCAGCAATCATGTGCAAATTGCACTAGACTAGTCAAATTTGATTTCTGAGGTTACTAAAACAAGTACGGCTACCAAGTGCTGCCCCTGGGCAGGAATCTCTGATGCAAGGATACAGGCTGGACCCTGCCTGGCTGGGAGCAGCTCTGCAAGAAATGACCTGGCAACCTTGGCAGGCATATGCTTGGTATGAGCCACCAGTGTGTTCTGGCTGCAAGGAAGGCCAGCAGCACCCTGGTCTGTGTTAAAAGGGGCACAGTTAGGACATGAAGGGAAGGGAGTCTCTCCCTCTGTGTGGCACTTAGAAGATTTCATCTGAAATCAGCTGTGCGCCCCTGAAACAAGGTGGACATCAATAAAATAAAGTGAGATCAGTGTCTGGGGGCTGGAACATTGTCCTA
Source organism: Todiramphus chloris collaris (assembly GCA_025345505.1). Lineage (NCBI taxonomy): Eukaryota > Metazoa > Chordata > Aves > Coraciiformes > Alcedinidae > Todiramphus > Todiramphus chloris. Next base: position 4,265,221 of record JANVCC010000101.1, on the reverse strand, counting down.
TGAGGAGGGCTGAGGTACTGGAGCTTTTTCAGCCTGCAGAACAGAAGATGTTGGAGGGTCCTAGTATCAGTTTTCCAACACATACAAGGAGGTCATTGAGAAGATGGAGTCAGGCTCTTCACAGTAGTGCACAGGGTAAGGATGGAAAGCAATAAGTGTAAACTGAAACAAGAGAACTGCATATGACAATGCAGGAGGAGTGGAACAGATTGCCCATAGAGATTGTGAGGTCATCAACAAGTATCACCACTTTAGAGCAGTAAGTTACTGTCCCTGTATGCACCTCCCTTCTTTCCTTAACTCAAGTACTCCACAGATTGGCATTAGTGCCTCTTCACTTTTCATTTTTACTCTATAGAAAATATGAGCACTGACACCTTTTAGCTATCCATACACAAACCTGTGATAAAGTTTCATGAACATACCAAATCTAATCACAAAACAGAAACAAACTCTCTCCATGGCTGCACATACTAACAGACAGACAACAGCAACACCACTGAATCATTTTACATGCATGGAGTTTTCCTTCAAGTTTTATGATCATGGAGATTGAAATATTGAAGACTTTTATTACTAAGATCAGGATTTGTGTTTACAATATGAAAAACCTCTTAAACGTTGTATTATTAACGGAAAATGAAGGCATTATACTTAGCTGATGTTTGAGAAAAAACCCTCCCAAGTCTGAGGTACATCTGACAAAAAAGAATTCCGTGTGGCATGCAAATACGTTGTGGAGGGTTGCTCTTGGAAGCAGGGAACATCTATTTGTGCTCCAGTTGTGCAGAGCCTAACACAACAGACTCCCCATCCATGACAAGGGCTCTCAAGCACTGCAGCAACATAAATCCAAGGGTAGGCATAGTACACTTATACTAGTGTGCGTTATGAATAATGGAATGTGTCCCTTGGCAATAAAACCTGTGTCAGATAACCATCAGGCCGTGTATGTATGTAATTATGCATACAAAAATGGATCCAAGTTGAATAACTGCTTTAAAAATCCCCTTCAAGGCCACATTTTTGAAGTTCTTCAGTTTCACATCAGAAAAGGCACACAAGAAAGAATAATCTTTACAACTGCATAGCTGTCCAAGTCATTTATATGAACAAATGTGGGGGTTTTTTTTCTAGCAGCATCTTGTCTGCACTGTGGGCTCATTAAAACACTTACAGAAAAACATCAGGAAGGTGAACACGAACATTGTATGCATGCATGAGTTTAAGGCCCTTTCAAAGCTTGGCTTTAAGATCACTAACAGCAGAAATTTTGAGAAATCCCTTCCTGTATGCTGGTTAATGTTAGGGTATGTTTTCCATTCCTGAAGGATCCTGCCAAATCTAAGGGAAGGGAGAAAGGGGGAGGAAAGATATAAAGTACTCATTGTTCCTGCTAAGTTTCCTTCTTGGGTTCTTGCATTTTATCATCTACAAAGACTATTGTTTTACTTCAAAAACTATTATACAGTAGGGAAGAGAACTTGGATTCTTAATGCAGCAAGTGAACTTTATCCAAGCTTTATGCATCTGAACAGTTCCTGTAACTGTAGTGTAACATTACAGGTTTAAGTTGAGACATTGCAAAACATTTTAACTCAGATCTATGTGTACATAATGCTCTTTGAATTTCTTTCAATCACTTCTGTAAAGCATTTGCCCCACTCACTCCAGTGTACTGGAAGGGAGGTGCCAGCATTACTCAGAAATTTATTCTGTTTGGATCCTAGTTAATGCCAGTATGGTTTCTCCCTCTCCTTCCTTCCTCTGTGCTTGGCACCCTGTATAGGAAGGGTGGGTCGGGGTGGGGGTGTGGGGGGTGTAAAACCAGCAGGATCTTTGCAGTGGGTGAGCAATGGAAATAATGGAAACAGCAACAGAAAGAAATACTCTGGTCTGAGAACAGGTGTTTTTTCTGCCTTCTTTCTGCCTTTTTCTCCCCCCCCCCCCCCCCCTTTTTTTTTTGTTTGTTTGGGGTTTTTTGGGTTGGTTTTTCTTGTCATTTTAATAAAAAAGAAGCATGCCTTTATCTTTTCTAAAAAGGATGAGACAATCCATTTTACATACGTGAAGCTCATGGTTATGAGTTGAAAGGGAACTGGAGGGAGTTCTGGCATTGGAGTTAAGGCTATGGACAAGGACAATACCAGAGTCTGAACAGTGGGACAACAGGACCAAACTGAACTGGCAGGAGGAAAGAGGTGAGAAGGTGGAAGCACGGGCAAAAGCATCAATTTTACAATGGAATGAAGGAAAGGGCAAAACAAGTTCAACTTTCCTGATAGGAAAGATTGAGCAAAGCCACAAAGGCAGGTTATGTAGTTGTAAAATACTGCTGTCAGAGCAGCAGGGTCAGTGCTCTGTCACCACAACACTGGGAGTGAGATATCTGAGTTGAAAGCAGAAACGCTTACACATGCAGGTCACTAGATCACACAAGATTGAGAGCAGGTACTGGAAGGACATTGTCTTGTTTGGAAGATATCTAAATAAACATAACTGTTATCAAAAATTAGTGATAGTGAGACAAGCACAAAATTGCAGCCCTCATGCAACCAAGAGCACAAAACAGAAGACAATTAAAAACAAAGAGGTTTCCGGGGGGGAAATAAAAATATCTTTCAGTAACAGAGAAAAAAACCCACAGTTGTAGCAAGTTCAGTCTTGTGATGTTTTAGATAGTCTTCTGGTCATAAGTTCTGCACTGATGCACAGAAGAAGCTGCCTGGGCCCGAAGAAACTATACTAAGCTCATGTCAAGCTAGCAGGGGTTTGTAAGTCCAAATAGGTTCATATTGTGCCAGGACTGAGATGACTATGACCCTAACCACTCGATGCAAACCCCACATACTATTCCTTGTGCTGTCGGCAAATACCCCGGATAAGAATAAACTAAAAAACTACACATGCAGACAAGATCATGCTTGAAAGCTTCACAAAAATATTTTGTAATCACAGTAACTGACAGTGTAATAATATAATTAATGATTCTTTATCTGCTCTATTTCATCACAAAATTTATAGCTCATGCATTCCCTTCAGCTCCTCAAAAACACAGGCTGGATACAGCTGAGCAGTCCACTAGCCAATTACATCTGCGGGCCTTGAAGCAGGAGAAAAGATGGCACATTACTCAGAAGCCATCCAAGGTGTGCTTCTCTTCATACCACAGGCAGATGGAGAAAGGGAGCTGCTCCCACATCACAGGACTCAATCACATCTGTACAGCCAGGCGGACTCATCTCAGTTTGCATGGGGTTTTCAGTTGCTCAAAGTTCAGAAAAAGGGAGGATGAGGAAAGCATAGTTGTCATGAAGACTTAAGAGCAAAATATCAACTTAAGTCATGGAAATACAGCCCTGTGAAACTGGCAGTTTTCCTCACTGAACTTTATCAGTGATCTTCTTTCTCAAGTCTCCAATAATTAAAGGTGACATGGGAATATGGACACAGATATAACACATTTTAAAAAAAAAAAATGTTTATGTCTCTTTTCCCCTTGCAGAACACAATTTATACTGATGATTTCTTCACAATAGTGCCTACTCTAGAGTTGGCCCAAAATGTTTTCTAAAATTAACACTGCTATTCCAAAAAATAACATGTTTGAAGTATTTCCATGTTTATTAGGTTTCTTCCAGGTATTCTTTGACAGTATGAAGGACGGAATTAAGATGTCCTTGTACTCCTACTAAAGAAAAACAAAACAGCATTTGAACGACCTACTTTGCCAGAAATGTGCCTTAGGATCAAAATTAGTATCCATTGTTTTCAGCTTTCAACTAATTTCTCAGAAAAGGTAAAAAATTAGACAATGTGATATAGATGTAAACAGTCATCATGTAAAAAGACTGAGAAAAGGTGTGGCTGGCCCAAGCAGTCACCCTGCAGGCACTAAAACTGCTGAAGTTGTTACCTCTGTGTTTCTGCATAGGAATACAGGTTGGAAGGTAAGATTGGAATTACTGTCCATAGCTATTCAAGTGGCACAGCTTACTCCTTAGCTGTTATATTTAGGCCAAATATTCAGTTTTCCAGGCAGGATATGCACTGAAGAGAGAAAATAAGGATCTGTGGAGTTCATGTCTAAGGAGAAACTAGGTCTTATACACACCTGAAAAAAAGTTAATTTCATTGTATTCTACCCAATAGGGATAATATACGTGTGGTGGAGAGTGGAAATTTCTCCTGGGGCCACAGGGGCTTCTCTGCTGGGGCGTCTGGAGCGCCTCCTGCCCTCCTCCCGCACTCCCCCCGGGGCTCGCAGGGCCGCTTCTCACACCGCTCCTCAGCCCCGGCTGCCGGGCAGCGTTTTGCCCTTCCTTAGCCAGGCTTTCCCCGAGGCTCCCTCCCCATGGCCGAGGGGCTCAGCCGTGCCCTGCAGTGGGGCCGCTGGAGCCGCTGGGACCGGCTGTGTCCGGCACGGCTGCCCCACTGCCTCTCCACACACACCCCCCCAGAACCTTGCCATAAACCCGGTGCACTTGCTCTTACCAGGTCACATTGTTTGCAGGAGTCTGTCCTTGAAGACATTCCAAAGTCAACTGGACGTGGTCCTGCGTACTCTTGTTGGCAGTGCTCTGAGCGGGGCCGGTGGGCTAGCGGCTGTCGTTGGTCCCTCCCAACCTCAGGTACTGTGCGATCACACGGCAAATGCCGGTTGTCTTTACGATGAGTAGTCCTCCCAGTTAGCTGGTGGAACTTCACCACTACTGTTAAATGAAACACTGTAACAAGGCAAAGCCGTGACTTCTGAATTTGGGCTGAAATGCTGAACCTGCAGCTTTCTATTTATCAGCTGAGCACCAACCTTGCAGGCCATTCAGTGCAGAAGCTACTTCATTCATCTTGATGCCATGGATACACAGAGGCCTACCCTCTCTGAACAATAACCTACGGCATTTTGGATGGCAGTGAGGATCTGAAGGTGGGGGGCAGAATGGAGAGCAAAGGGGCATTATGAGAACACTGACTACATTTAAATGGGAAAGCATCCAGATAATTACTAGAAAATGATGTATTAACCTTGCAAAGTTATTTATGCATACAAATCAAACTTAATTAAGCAACAAATGCTTCAGTTGAAAGATCGAGCAACAGCAAAAATTATCATATTTGCCTTCTAGAGGTGACATTAATTTAACTCGACTCCCAGATTTAATATATACCATTATTTTAGATTGGTAGCTTATATTTCATTGACAGCTTTTCCCCAAAAGGATACCAGTAGGGGTTTAAACTTATCATTACCATTTTGAAAGATGTGAAAAGCTTGGCAACACCAGTATGGTCTGTGCTCAGCATTCAGCATAACTTGGAAAAAGCAATCCTTTTCCACTGTTTGTCTTCAGACCTATTGCTCTGACCAAATCTTCCTCATTAGTTTAACTGATTTTTTTTTTCTTCCTCTGAATTATTGTGCAAAATTATTTGTACAAGCAAACGTTCTACATGTGAAGCAACTCACCTGAGAAGAAAATAAAATCCAGCATGCTCTAGAAATCTAGCATCTTAAGTTACATGTCACCAGCTTGCCAGGAGCACCGGAGAGGCTGCTGCGAGGGGGAGAAAGCAGAAGGGAGGTAAGCGAGCAAATAGCAGCTCGCAGTGTGCATCAGCTTTTTGTGTACACATTAGCCTTCATCTTCAGACATGAACACTTCTGAAAACACACTCCGGAATTTTTCTTAAGTGGTATTGAATTCAAGCAGGATTAACAGAAATAGTTAAATATTTTAAAATATAAAATCTCTATGTTGATGGTCTTAAATTACAGCAGATTATGGGGAAGCTTGCAAAGCTTCAAAGTTAAGGGACCAAGCTTTTTGCATTGAACAGCACTGCATGAATTTTTTACATTTTGAAAAATATCACTTTGAGGCAAACATCAGAAAATAATAGTTTTTTTAAAGCCTCAGAAAATAAAGGGATCTGAATGTTAGCTTTCCTTGAGTCCAAAATTCAATACCGAAGGAGACTGGGGAGCACTGTGTTCATATTGAGCCAAAGAGATCTGTCTTAAGGAACTCATAATAGTCACAGCTGAGGCAAAACCTCTCTGCATCTACGTGCTCATTTCTCCCTTAACTTTCAGTCTACTGTTTTGGGTTTAATGTCACAAAATTTCAGATCGTAACTCTGTACATTTATGTATTTTACAATGTCAAAGCCTCTGTCAGAGGCTCAGAGTTGAGAAACCGTTATTTAGTGTCCAAATGTGAACACACATACCACTAGGAAAAGGATCTATGAAAGTGGTTATGGTCCATTTACTTTTAAAATGTTAATTTAAAGAGGTACCTATACTATGGATGTAATAATGAAAATTATATATAATTTTAAAATAGACATCAGCTGGAAAAATGATTTACAGATTGCAGGATATTATTGGTGAAAATATCCAATGCCATATGGAGACTATTTATGGACTATATTCTCAATAATGGTACTGTATGAGAGAAAAAAAAATCACGGTGAATTATTTCCCCTTTCACAGGTATAGATAATATAATAATGGAGCTTGATTTCACTTACAAACTAACAAGTATTAACCTTTATGAGATGCTGTTGTTTCCCACTGTAAAAGGAAACTGAAAGTTCACATTGAACAGAAATGTCATTTTAAAATGAAATGTAAAAGGCAGTAATTTCAGTACTTTAGTGACAAGATTCAAGTTGGCTTTCCTAGATGATGAAAAAGACTTTAAAAAGCAAAAGTAATTATGCTTTGATGATACAACTGATGATAAATACAACTAAGTATTTAACTAAGTAATTAACTAAGTTAAATTTACAAAGTTTTCACTGATCAATGTGACAAGTCTGGTCCCTTAGCTTTGAAGCTCTGCAAGTTTCCCCATAATCTGCTGTAATTTAAGACCATTGATATAGAGATTTTATATTTAAAAATATTTAACTGTTTCTGTTAATCCTGCTTGAATTCAAAATCACTTAAGAATGAATGAATGAATCTCGCTGATAGGGTTATTTAGGGATAACTCTTCTTACACTGATTTTCTTTTCAAACACCATGAGATTAAACTCATCTCAGGACCAGAGGACTGTATTTGGCTCCTTTCAGACCTCATAATTACAGCATCAAAACCAGAATTGTTTCCCAAACTCGGGACTACTGTATAAAATATTATGTGCTTAAATTAATTGCATGAGTTTACCTATGCACCGAAAGTTTATAATGAAACTTTTAGATGTAGAAGTACCCTTTAGGAGAATTGATAAATCGTGTCATTTTGCTCATATCTGGTTCCCAGAGGTTTTAGAGACTGAAGGGAAGAAGTAAAAGTGTGCATTGCAAACATACAGAGAAAGCATTTCCCAGGCATATGGTTATTCACAAGGAAATCTTGTTCTAATTCTTGACAATATGTACATTTATACTGTGGTAACACCAAACATGTTCTGAGAGTAAATCCCTTTCCAAAACAATCTCAAGACCCACACTGTCATCTAAACTAGAACTTTTCCTGGGCTAAATGGGTAAAGCTGGAGCCTGCTGGCAGGACCAACATTAGAGAGAAAGAGAAAAAATGAAGAGGCTAAAGTAACCACAACTGATTAAAGAAATGTTTTTGAAGAAAGATGAAGACAATTTGGAAGGAAACTTCAAGATGTAAATATTGAAAATTGTCAAGAACAGCCCCAACTCCTTTGCCTTGAGGCTAAGCACATACAGCAACAGAGAGGACACACTCTCCCAGTTTATGGCAATACAGGTATTGTGTGGGACATAGGGAGGAAATATTTCAGAAGACCCATCCACAAATAGATTTGTATCTTCCTAGTGATAAAAAGTGAAATTAAAGTTCTTTTCAAGCCTGATTGGGCTCAATATTTCCCTCAGAAAATAAACTCAGTAGTAGATGTAACTGAAAAGGCCTGTGAAACACTGGCAGCAGATGGCTCTGAATTCCCTGAGTGAAGCGTTGGCTTTATGGGCCTCATAGGCAGTCACAAGCCACCTGCTGATGGGGTTGGACAAGACACAAGTTGTCAGGAGGCAAGCAAAGAATCAGATTCAGACTGACTCAGCAAGCACTGAGAAGTGCAGCCTCATACTCATACCCTGAATCAACTAAAATGTTGGGGTACATCATAGTGTCTGCTTAAGAGAATAAAAGAAGCCAGGATGAAAAGGTATGTTCTGTAGGATCTCATGGCCAGTGGTACCCAAGCAAACCAGGCTGGCAAATCCTAGATGTAAACAAAAAATCTGTTATAATTTTTGGGAACAGACGTAGTAGGTGATCAACAGTGCAAAATGCTCCTGATTTTCCTGCGGTAGTCTCATTTCCGGCACAAGAACTAGCAAAACAAAGCAAGGGCTCAGAATAAGCATGTTATCTTTTCCTCAGGTTCTCCTTTAAAAGCAGTGTTTACATATTGAATTTTTATATACAAATGTACAACAGCACAGCAACACAGCTGGATACCAGAGTTAGCTTGCTGCAGTAGATTTATCAAATATAGTTTGTAGCTTCTGTTACACCAAAACGCTTATGTCAAAAATGCCGTAAGAAGCTGGAGGGAGTAAACAAGGGCATGTAGCAGCTTTTTCAGACTTTCTACTGTACTGCTATACATGTCTTGCACTGACTGTTTACATTATCTCACACTAAATATTCTGGTCATACAAATCAATTAGCAAATCATAACTCAAGAAAGCTATCTACTTCGTAACAATTTAAATATTTAAAGCAGTTGTCCCCCACATATATATAAACATCAAAAGCTATGTAAATATATGGGGAACATAAAGCATGTGAAAAGTTGCAGACAAAGCAATAGACTTATTTGTCAAAGCAAAGAAACTCTCAAGTGTCCTCAAGCTGTAACCCTAACAAAAGTATATCTTGGAGACTGAATTCTACCCCATACTTTCCCTCTTCCCTCCCCCAAAACAGCAGAGAAGATGAGAGAAATGACATCATAGGTTTTGCTTTTTGAAAAGTCCCATAGGCAGCTGAAATATTACACAGTAGTTTTACTTAACTGCTACTGAAACTGCGACAACATGTTCCAAAATAGTCCCAAGCACTTCTTTGCAACTGAAACAGATTTTTCCTGCTCTGAGCTCATTTCAAAAGGATTTTTGTCTTCCCTTAGCACCATGCACAGTCAAGCCGAATGACATAAGAAGACCAAACAGTAAGTTTTCATCTACCACTAGCAGCCCATGAGAGAAAATAGACATTTAACACTAATACCAGTTAATAAGGCTGTTACATAAAATTCAGTAAGCTCAGTGGGGAGCTTTTCATGTATGGTTCCTTCAAACCACTCATTAGCAGAATGTGCAGGGCCCCTGCATTCTTCCTTTTATTGGAGGGAAGCAGCAGGGTTGATTTCTTTTTTAACATACTGAGATCAGCATCAGTCAAGACAGGTACCAAAACCCATTTGTTGACAATCCACTGAACCCCTGTGCTGATTCTTGTGCCCATCTTTGATGTCTGTGGGGAACTGCAGAACAGAGAAGGAAAGAAAATTATAATGATCTTGCCAGTATTTGAGTGCCTCTGAATAACTTTCTTCTTTTTATTGGTTCTCAGAGGGCATACAATTGGGAAACCTGTACTTTAAATTCCCTTCCATGATCTGATCAATCTAGATGGACAAAGGGCTGCATGGAGCACAGCTGAAGTCAGTGAGTCCTGGCAGGAGCCAGTAGCTGCCCTTTCATGCAGCAGCACAGAGGCCATCTTGTACTTTTTACAGATGTGTCAGGAAACGCAAAATGTCATTCAACAGTGCTGTAGAAATGTAATAAAATACCATCATGGATATGTTTATTGTTTCCTTCCTCAGAAGTTACTGCTGGCATGCTTCTAATCCCTCCAACTGCACTCTGGACAGGCTCATCAGAGGTGACCATCAACCTTCTCTTTGCTTCAACCTGGTCCAGCCACAAGCTTTACTGCTTCTCAGAATAACACCTCCCCCTCTACTCTGCGCTGGTGAGGCCCCACCTGGAATACTGTGTCCAGTTCTGGGCACCCCAGTCAAGAAAGACATAGAGCTACAGAAGAGGGTCCAGCACAGAGCCATCAAGAATATTAAGGGAGTGGAGAATCTCCCTTAGGAGGAGAGGCTGAGAGAGCTGGGTCTCTGTAGCCTGGAGAAGAGGAGGCTGAGGGGGGATCTCATTAATGTCTATAAATACATTAAGGGCGAGTGTAGGGAGGATGGAGCCAGACTCTTCTCAATGTCATCCCATGTTAGGACAAGAGGCAATGGGAGTAAGTTGGTGCACAAGAGGTTTAGGGTAAACATAAGGAAAAACTTTTTCACAGTGAGGGTGACAGAGCACTGGAACAGGCTGCCCAGGGGGGTTGTGGAGTCTCCTTCTCTGGAGGTGTTCAAAACCCGCCTGGACACGTTCCTGTGTGACTTGCTCTGGCAGGGCGGTTGGACTAGATGATCTTTCTAGGTCCCTTCCAATCCCTAACATTCTATAATTCTATGAAATGGATACTAGGAAAAAATATCTCTATTTCTTTTTAAATATGAAAGTTAAGCTACCACATGACATCAAAATGCATAGTATCCACTAACGTATTTCACTGATTCCCTCTCTCCAAACAATTGAAACTGAATTTTCTGTATGCTTTCACTAGGGTACCATCTCTGCCCTCATCTCCAGCAGTTTCTTTCCTTGTAATAAAAAGATGTTATTACCAAGGCAAAATTGAAAGAAGAGAATTTATAAACCAATTTTTTTAAACATTTGATTCCTAAAAAGCTCTCAAATTCATTTATATCTATCTCCTTTTTCCCAAGTGTTCATTTTACCAAATATCACTATGAATATTTATGATACAAGAAGTTATTTTTTATTTTGATAAAATCATTTTCATTTAGATTATCAGTCAGAAGTGACTATCAGGGTTATCAGACTATTGCAAGTGCTGCTCAAGGGACTAGAAAGGGAATGCTAAGCAGAGAAGATAGACATTTTCACCCTCATTATGCATGTTGAAGACAGACAAAAAGGCAACATATATATTAAACAACAGAAGTCATATTAAGTTGGAGGGCTTTTTACCTAAAGAAGTATTCACTAGGTTCTTAACCCATACCTGCTGTTTTCAGACACACGTGTCCTCTCTTACATCCCTTAAGACAGCATGAGACAAGTGTGTGTTAATATACGTGTATTGACTGTGTGTTTTGCTACACACAAGGAATTAACACTTATCTAAATATAGTAGGTTTAGTTCAATCATAACTTATCTCAGAAAGAAAATAGCCAAATATTCAAATGCATGAAACCTGTCATTGAAGTCAAGCATTTAGTATGTCCTTGTCCCACAGCTAATTTTTTTGTTCTTCAGTGTGTATTATATTCAGTCTGGCATTTCGCTTTTCAATATCAAATTATCACAGATCAGTGGTGGAAGACTGTATTCAAACAAGATAATAGTCTCCTACTCAAAACTTTTCTCAATCCTCCCTTTTTCATTCAGACACCAACAATATTCTCAGAAGACATGAAAAATTATTCATCTTCCATCACTGTTTATAAGGTTTAGGAAGAAGCTTTGAAAGAGATCTCTCAAAGTATATTAAAAGTACAACATGTCAAAAAAAAGACCAAACTGTTCAACAGGAAGTAAAGCATTAACAACCTACTGAACTTTAAACTCCTAACATGTCATTTTTCCTGGACTGTTAATCTCAAAAAAGTAAGGATGGGGTTAGGCAAAACTATGATGTACAGTTTTATAAGTTGACCTACTCTTTTGTGAGCTTTCAGTGCAGTGACAGACACCCTAAACCGGAAACTACCCCTTTGCAGAATTTCATGACAGGGTTATAGCACAGCATGGGAATCTCAGATCCTCAGTAATAAAATGGAAGAGAAAAAAATCTGGTAGTGCTAGCTAAGAAATAGAGGCACCCCAGTTCCAGCCAGCTACTCTGGAGAACAAAACATTCCTGTTGTGATTACAGGGTGCATGACAATGCGGTTACAGCTGATTAGTTGTCATGTAACTAGACCAAACAGATGCTAGTGGCAGCAGCAGCAAAGTAGAAAATAGCATAGGTAAGGAACATCCCAACAAACTAGGGGAGAGATAAAGGAGAAAAAGTTTAATAGCAGACAAACCTATAGCCATAATATCAGCGACACTGCAGATGAGGGCACTGGCCTCCATTGATGACACTGGAGATCAAACATCTGCTTTGTTGAAAGACCTGATCTCTCTTGCTGAGAATTAAGGTATTATCTTGAGGGACCATTGAGTGAAGCTAAGACAAGAACAAGATAAGCCTCCTTTTTTTTTTTTTTTTTTTTAAAACGTGTTGCTCTAATCATTCTCTATCTTTTGCACCTAGCTTTGGAAAAACATTTCTATGCTATGCACATGTTATTGCCAGCTGTAAGTGCCCACTGGTAAAGGATTTCACCATACAGTGGGTTACTCTAGGTTTGCTTTATTTAACAACTCAGAGTTGGGCCATCACCTCAGTGAGTGGCAAAGGACTTAAAAAATTCAAACACATACATATATTCTCTTAACACAATATTAAGTAATCAGTATTCTTATTAAAAGTCCTTTGAGTTTTTCCCAAACTCTCAGTTCCCAGTCCATTATTAATCTTCCATCATTCTTCGCCGTCTTGCTTCAGTTCCTCTTCAGATGTCACAGGTCATCACAGTCTCTTATCTTTAGACATTTGCCTTTAGAATTCTGAGAAAGACTTGAGTTGTTCCTTTATCTCAATTTATCTTGATCTATACCTTACCTAAAAGTAGTTAACCTTTAATAAAATGCTTACCCTAAGTTAACTACCCATCTATTATCATGTCTTATATATATTAGAAAATGAATCTATTAATAACCACTATTGACTCAGCTGGACTGGGTTTTAAACCCGCCATAGTAGGGACTATATGAGAGACAATGAAAAGCATTCCCATGGTCTTAAGATATTATTCTACAGCACCTGCATTCTATTAATCTTCCATTATTCTATAATGTCCTATTCTTCTTTACCTTCTAACTTAGCTAATCATCTTAAGGGTCTATATTCCTTTCACCCACATACCAAAAATGTGCCCTTTTCCCTGACAATTTCAGTTTTAACTAATCATCACTGTCTAAGGTAAGGTTCTTTAGGCTCCCATTTCCATGTGGCTCTCGCCAGAATCTTTAGGATGCACTTCCCAAAATGTCATTTTCCATCCAAACTCAGAAAATACCAGCAAGCATTAACTTAATGTAAAATTCCATGTTCTTCCTGCCCAGTTAGTTTGGCAGTGTTGTGTTACCCTGGAAATACTTCGCACTGACCTGTAACACCTGTTTCCAAAGCTCTAGTGCAGTTCTTCATTAGTTTTGGGTACAAAAAGTCCCAATTCCTTTAAAGATAAATCCATTTAATATTGAGAACTCCACCTAAATTTGAATTCAGGAATGGGGAAAATTCCAGTAGAAACTTAACTCTGAGTAAGGGCTGCAGAACAAAGGTGACACTCATTTGGCTTGTATTGATAATGAGGAGATTAGACAAGCTATTTTTGCTCTGTCTTGGAAAAAAAAAACAAAAACGCACTGTCTGTTCAAACGATAAACCAGGAAGCATTCTTAGTATCCTTCCATTTCATCCTACAAATCAAAGCAGTCCAGGGACTCACTGACAAGAATTCCAAATTTAAGTAAGCAGTAAAATTTCCTCACTCATCACAGGCCCTAAAAAGGCCTATGGCTTTGTGTTTCATACAACTGTATTTACTTAGGCCAAGAAAAGCACCAGTGCAATATCTCACTGTGCCTATCAAGAGTCATCTGAATAAGAGTGGTGAAGGATAACATAGCTGGAGAACTGGTGCTTTCTGTAAGATACATGTAGTTGCATAACAGCAATTATTCATATTGGTTGCAGATTTATATGTGTAACTCCTTTGCTTAGTAAGAAATAAATAGGTCCTATAGATCCTATGTAGTGTCATCACTACATAAATACATTTAGTGTCTTAATGGAGAGAGTATACAAGCACATTCTGCATCAGAGAAAGACAGAGATGATGAAGAGTTAAGCAAGGGCTATGACAACTGAAGGTAAAGCAAGAGAAAGCAACAAGTGAAAGAAGCTAACAAAAACCCCAAACAAAACAAAACCAACCAAACAAAAAACACCCACATAAAAAAACCCCAAAAGACAACAACAAAAAAAAAAACACAAAAAAACACACACAAAACCAAACGAACAAAAAAAACCCCAAACCACAAAACCCCCACAAAAAACAACATATGAAATTGCAACCAGGTAAAAACCAAGTGAAAGAAGTATTTTGAACCTAAATATTGTAAATTCTGTCTCTTTTTTTTCTGTCTGGATTTTCACACTTCTTTCACAGGTTATTCCAGAACCATGAGTAGGAAAAGAAGTCAGTAGCTGCAGCCACAATAGGAAAGGGTCATTTGAGATTTTTGGTATCTCTATTTCTTATTCGTCTCTAGCAAAGCTACGTTCAAATGATTCGTCTGTAGTGCAATTATCCTGTAAAATATTTTGATATGGGCAAAAATCTATAATGGAAACATTTTACTATCTGCCTAGTTTCCCAGTTGCAGCACAGTTCCTTCTTCGATTCTTTGTTTCTTCTTTAGGTAGAAATTGCAAAAACTTAACACATTGTCTGAAATTTTATCAGGTAGGCAGGTGTTTCAAATCTGCCCAGGAGACAAGATACAGGAAACTTAATATGCTGTCCAGGTTTTGGTTGAAAAGTCTGATTTACAAAGTAGAGAAGCCTTTAAATATTTTGAAGAGTCCTCTCCAGTCTGATTACACAAGTAGAACCCCAAATCATCTTTTTTTCCACTATAGCCAAGGTTGATACAGTGAGATATACAGCTTCTCCCTGTCCTATAGACTCAGATCCCCACTAGTACATTCCATGCTTTATCACGTGTTACCACAGGTCTTGGGCTGCCTATTGAGAACTCCAATTTTGAAATCTGCACAAAAGTATAAATGAAAGTTTTACTATATTTAGTATGCATACTTTGGTAGGTAAACAATAAAATCAGTACATTAGAGCTTCTATCAGCCCTGTTCCAGCTGTGTCTGATGTTACACTGTGTTACTGAAATGCTGAATGTGGAGCAATATTACATGACACCCAAAATACTAAAGAAAATAAATATTCATTAAAAGAACATTCACTGTTGCATCTAAGGTGATAATAACATCTTACAATTTATTTTACTTGCTAAAAATAACTCCCACAAAATACCAAAGCAACATGAATAAATGTTAATTAATTTAATCTGAAACTACAAGATAAAACTAAACTTTCTAGGTAAGTTATTAAAAATGGAAAAAAAAAAAAAAACACATTTTTCATCGCAGAATGTTGCTTTCTCAAAAATTGAAAAGGCTCAGGTGTCCCCAAATCTTACTAATTCATGAACTTCATGTTCCAGCCACAAAAGAAAAACAAAGATCAGTACCACCTAAACCAGGGTGACAGAAGCTTGCTTCCAGCACAAACATTGTCAAAACTCCAACTCTGAAATCGGACACATTCTTGGTTACTGTTATCAGCCTGGTTGTTACACTAAAATGAATTTTCACTAAAAAAGAAATGTTAACTTTAGCCTTCAAATATATCTTGAATGGCAGAAAAATTCCAGGAATAGCAGCTCAGATCTCTTATGGCCAAAGAAGAATCCTGCTTATAATAAAGATTGCTAACAAATGTTAATGGTCACCACACATGCATGACAACGGAAAGCAGCGGGAATATTTTGAACATGAGCTGTCTCCTGGGGGCACGTGTTTGTGTTATAATTAATGGAGCACACACTTCACCATTACTAGAAGCATCTGTCCTAGGACCATTTGGAAACTGTTTGAAATTTAGTCCTTACCAGCAGTTAAAACATTTGTTTACGTTTTATTTCCACAAAAAAAAAAAAAACCCTTGCAGTTGAGTTTTGCTTCGAGATTGAAATAGTAATCTTAGAGACAAATTTAAACAGCATTAACACAGCTTTAAAAAAAAATTTCTGCCTTCTGATTGGAATTTTCCTCTCTGATACAGTATTTGCCTGTATTTCACAGTATGCATATGTATACACATATGCAAAAAGTATTTTAACTTAGCAATCTGGTTGCAAAGTTGATATTAATTTGTTTCATCCTACGTTTTCCTACATATATGTGTGTTTGTATATACATGCATGTATATATGTGTGTCTGTGTATATATGGGTACTGTACTGCATTACATCTACTGACTGTTTTTTCCACAGGAGGTTCACCAGACCAGCCATGGGTGACCAGTATTCCTTTACAGAGCAGTCAGTCAACATCTTGCCTTTCTCTTGCTGCTCAGTGCATTGCCCAGTACTCTATTTACTGCACAGTATGAATTTTTTTTTTTTTTGTAATATTCTACGATAGTGTTATTACTAAAACATGAATAGATCATGAAAAAATTATCCCTACCTTCCAGAGGAAAAGACAACACTGTAAGCACCAGTTAACTCTCAGTGCTCATGCTCCCACTGCATTTCATACGGTGTAGTAATTCAAAGTCAGGTGTACTACGCTGTGGATATGAAACACTAGCATTTAAATTCTTCAGGTGTCTGCTCTTGATTCAATTGACTTTTTCATAGTCTTTCTGAAGGTCTTGTATCTTAACCAAGTAGGGATTACCCTCCCTAGATGAGTAAAAGAATACTTAGTTTGAAGGTATCCTCCTATTAAACATCAAGTCATTTCTTCAAAGTACAAGGCTGCTAAACTTTAAGAAAGGAGAAGATATTGTCTCCTTTGTTCTTTGAAATTGTTTGTAGTCTTCAACAAAGAAGTTCTAGCCCATTCCCCCACCACACATTAGAAAATCCAAGACACTCAGAACCAGGGTGACTGCAAGTGAGAGGGAGCCTGAATTTGAAAGCTCGGTGTTGGGTATAGGTCAAGGACATAGCTGGGAGGAGGCATAATTCAGAGCTCTCTGTAGAGACTGAACAGCACCACTGTCTTATGCTTACCCAGAGGAGTTTGCACCCTGCCCACATCCTGTCTTCTTTTGAGAGGTACGTGGGGTTTTTTAAAGGTTGAGAAAAAAATGTCCGAGTCTTGGATAAGACTTTTGTCACATACATTCCTCTGGAACTGCAATACAGTCTATCTGCCAAGAAGTGCAGGATCACCACACTGGAATTTTGTCAAGGATGGGTTGTCACAGAATCTTAAGAAAGCTTTGGCAGGAATAAAATAGTAACAATTAAAAGACAACAGGTGGAAACTTGATTGAATTGATCATTACTCTGTTGGGTAACATCTTCTCAAAACATAGATACAACCAGGCATGCAGCTCACAATCTCAGCTTTCTTTTGTAGGTTGCTAGATCTTGTGAGACCTGCTGCAGTCCTGAAAGACTATTCTCACCCTGGCTGTGAAGCTCATTTATGCAACTAGTGCAATAATCAGGGTGCAATTCATCAAGCAATTCTTGACTATTTCAAAAAGCATACTAGTATTTCAAGGTGGGAGCACAGAACAATGATTTGGGACTTTACAGTGAATAAAAGCAGTTTGTAACTTTAAGTCTAGACTGGCTGCCAATCGGCATAATATGATATGCTCAAAAAGAATTAAAAAACACTGCAACGCACTAAACCTTGCATTTGAGAGGTGAAAAGCCACTTCATGTGTCACTTGTTAAAATCTGTTTAAGGCAATAAATTACATTATATCACATTTTTGCTATAGAAAACAGTGTTTTGTGTATAGTAGAAGGCAACAGAACCCCCACCTCAGGCCTGTGGGGGAAGTATGAAACGCTAACTTTAGCTTGACTGCTAATTACTTATATTCCCAGTAATCTGTGGTACAGTGGAGGGGAATATAGATCTGTCACCATCACCAAACTTAATATTCCAGGCCTTAAGAGACACCAGAAAAATGTTTGATATTGAAGGCATAGCCCCTACCCTCAGAGTCACACCATGAGGTGTCAGCACAGAGCAGTGAGGAGTCCTCTAACCTCCTGTATTATGGCTGCATCGGGATGCAGGCATCTTACCCTGCTGGCCTGCATCAACTATCTATCAGCAACATTTTTAAAAGTACCAATAATAACCTCCTGACAACAGCCACTAAATGGGGCCTTCCTCATGAGCACACTGCTAGCCAGTAACTGCTACGTAGGCAGCTTTTCACGGTGTGTCACACTGAGGGTGCCTAATGCAAAAGGGAAGAATTGTTGAAGTGAAGCATTTACAAAGCCTTTTCATGGAGTAAGGGATAGAAGCACGCATGAACCAAAGACCATATGCTTAAATTAAAAGATCCTTTTCATTATTTTACAGTCAGGTTGTGTTTTACAGCCTTATTTAGATTTATGAATAGTCAATTCTATATTTATAACTGTCATAAAACTGAGCAGCTTATTGTTTTTGTAAACCTAATATCACATCTAAGCCAAGAAAAATAAAACTAGAAGCTTTCTAAAAAAGGGAACATTATTCTTACACCAACAGAACAGATATAAAAACAAAATGTCTAAAATGAAACGGGCTTTCCCGCTTAAGGGAAAGTAGTGTCATGCAAAGAAAAAACGTGGTTCATAGTCAAGTTTGCCACCTGACCTTCTGTGAGGCTTCTAATCCTCCAAGGTCCTTCCTTCAGCTTAGCTCACTCTAAGGATACTAACCAGGGGACAGAAGTAATTAAGCTGATATGCTTCCCTCTGTGACTTTATGGGAAACATTATTTATCACTAGTAGCTACGACAAATTCAAGAACTTACATCCTTGGAAAGCAATCTGTTCTGTGGTTAAGCTGCAAGGCTCAGGAAAAGGGAAAGTGGATACTCTTGGTAATACAAGTACTGGACCAAACAGGAGGCTTGGTTGGAATATAACAGGCTTCTCAGTACACATGCAGATTATTTAGTACAGCATGTACATCATGCTGAAGTCAGAAAAAAACTTCCTATATTTCAACTGCCAAAAGCTACATCAACTATTTTTCTTGTACTCAAAAGACTAAAAAAAAAAAAGATTGTTAGAAGTATGTAAGTCCTACAATTAAAGTAGGATCCTGGTATGCTGGAAAGAGTACTAATATCTTCTACCATAGCTCATATAGTTACTGCACTGAAGCCTTCTTGGAGTCTTCGGAAAGTGATGAGAAAACCCATCAGAGAGTTCTGGTACAGACAGCAATTATTTACAGTAGTGTAGGGATAGACAGGTTCCCTGAAAAAGCAGCTCAGCAGACGTCTCAGTAAAACACAGTGTCCTGGTTTGAGTGAGAAGAGAACTAATTGTTTGGTGATTTCACTTTTCAGCTCGGTTCTTCTAACTAACTGCACTGTCTGAAGTCAGCAGCCTGTTCTCACAGACAGTGTCTGCTTCCAGCAGTGATAACACCCCATGGTTAGAGTTAGTACCGAGGATGGGTGTGCAGACCAAGGCCACTGCTGGGTCTTGTGTACCACATTGGGGGGTGCAGAAAGTGAAAGGCTGCACCTGCAGGGAGGAGCGGACAGGACAGGGGACCCCAAACTGACCAACGAGGGATTCCAGCCCATATACGGCATATTTGGTATAAAGCTGAGGGATCAGGAGGGTCAAGCCTCATTCATCTGGGCTTGGCTCTTCCAGATTCTTCCTTGCTTCTTCAATGGCTGTCATCCAAGGAGGATTCTGTCAATTCTGCCTTTAACCCTGATCTGTGTGTTCCTGAATCTGGTACCAGAATCCAGCTCCTGAACACAGCTCCTGTCTGCTGCAGGGCCCAGTCTGGGACATCCCCTGTGCCTGCTCCACAGCATCAGTGGTGACAGTGATGTAATTACCAGCAGAGGGAATTGGGTTCGATATTGGTTTTGTATATATTCCATTTTTATTACTATTTTTCATTAAAGCTGTTCTAGTTTCCTTTTCTAATCACTAGGTCTCTCTGCCTTATTCCCTTCTCTTCCCCTTTGGGGATGGAGGGGGGTTAACAGAGATTGTCTGTTACAGGTCTGTCAGGCTGCCCTGACCATAAACTGACACAGCTACCAAATTTTAATATATACTATACACATTGTAATTAAAATGTTAAATATCTGAATTTTAGAGAAGGAATTTATGAACTTTTCTAAACCCCTGAAATTCACAACTTAGCTTGAAAGGTTTCCAAGTACTCTTTCCATTGAGGCTATCTCTCTACTAAAATCATATATATTCTAAACACTGCTATTGCATTGCAATGAAGCTGCTGCACACTAGTGGCTTAGAAGGACGTCACATCTCAGTCATTCTACATTTCCCAGGAGAGATGAGGCTCACTTACCTCTATTATGGTCACACCACTTCCCAGATCCCAGAGCTAACAACAACTGGACTCTTCTTCTGACAGTATCTGGAAGGCTGACAGTAAGGAGAACTGCTGGGACATGGGGGCTGTTCAGACTGGGAGGAGCTGGAATTCAAAAATGAAAGGTAAATATTCAGGCAGGACAGGAGACTAAATAAAGAGAAAGAATTTGGGGAAGAAAAGGAGGCAAGGAAAAAAAACCCAAAACAAATGGTCAAAACAGCAGGTGCAGGAAAGAGAGAAGGGGAGAGCAAGGAAGACATTAAAATGTTGTAATATTTGAACTACTGATGGTCATTTTAGTGGTGAAGGGCAATAACACATCATCCCTTTCTCCTCAAATTCAGATTCTACTTACAGGTTCTCCGCTGTGTGTGACCTGAAAGAAATGGTTAGGAAAGCACAGAGAAGGTTGCAGCATACGTGCCACTCCTAAGAACTTTTGAAAATCCAACCTAACCAAAATTAGAACTGCAGGTCACCAGTCTAGACTTCTCCAAGAGTCAGCAGTCACTCAAGCTTTTAGTTTAAAACTATACTAGTTTTCTCAGCAGCAACAGAGAAGCATTTACAAGTAAGAGCAGAGCCAGACTACTCATCAGGATACACACTAGCCAGACAACTCATCAGGATATTTCCATCTCCCACTACAGCTCATGTCAGAGCCCTGCAGTATCCCCAGCTGCAGACTGTAATAGTGATGAATGAGTTATGCAGCTGATAGAGAAAATCAGAGTACACAGATTGCCTTACTTCATCATTCCTCAGATATTTAGCATAGCTTTCCCCTCCTACCCTTACAATTCACAGAAAGGCAGATGGCTACATATTTCCATGCTTTGATGGAAGAAAAGGACTGTCAGCTGTTTGTCTTTATTTAATAGTTGTTTCAAGAGCTTTTCAGCAAAGGGGGGAGGGGGGAGGGGTGGAACGGGACACGACAAAAAGCAAAAGGAAAAAAATCTTCCCAAAAAGCAAGCCACAGCAATATTTCCAAGCCAGAAGGCACAATCTGATTAGACCACTTAAATGATGGCAAGAATTTCACTCTTACCAGTGGATCCTTTGACACATAAAGCTAGGTCAATCTTTCAGTAATGAGGTGACTGGTAATAGCGTTTATGTATCAAAGTTTGGACGCTATCCTCTCAACACTAGTAGGTTTTCTTGTGGTTTTGCTATGTAAGGAAGATCACTTCTTTGCTTCTTTTGGCATTACTAAATGTGGTTTTGGGATGAGAAATGCAAAATAGACATTTTTTTAATCAGAAACATACTGCAGCAACTACATTACTATTTGGTATTTTTAAGCAGTCTACTTAGTGACAAAGCAACTACCCATCAGTTGCCCATCTGCCTTGGAGCTCAGTGGAGCTCTGGTATGGGAGTCATCCCATATTCCAGAAAGCTATACTCAGCAGGAGCGGAAAGGCCAGAGGATTCTCAACCTTAGTAAGGCAAGTTCCCAGTGGATTAAGACCTATTCTTCTCCTTAAAGGATGAATGTACGTATATATCCCAGTGTTTCCATAAAACATTTATAGTTCTAGAACAGCAGAGCAGACATGGGACAATTGCAGGGATTTTATTGTGTTTGCCTTCTGCAGAAATGTGAAATCTCAATCATTCTTTTTTACAAGAGCTTTTGCCACATACACATGTGCCTTGCTGAATTAGCAGTGGTACTGTCTGGAAAACATATGTAATTAAATTGATGTAGGGAAGGAAAAAAGACAGTCCATTGTCTGTTGTTCCTAAAAAAAACCAACTCGTGTATCTGAGAAACAAGATCCAATGGATCAAGCTCTTGTTAAACAGAGGACAGAGAAAGTAAAGACAGCATAGGTTTGCGCTCAATTTTCTGCCTTCCAAGGAAAAAACACTGGGGGGTTGTAAAGGCTTTGAATGTTGTAACTCTTCCTGCTTTAAGGTCAACTATCACTTTAAGGCAGTGTGGAAATGCATTTAACTTTTGTTAAATAAAACATGAGTTTATGGTATGGTTTTAATCTCCAAGAATTGATGAGGCAAAACCAAAACAAGCAATTCAATTAGTCACATGAAGTATCCAACTAGATTTATCTCCTAGCTGCCCTTATAATTAATGGAGCAACAACCTAGGCATAAGAACTTCAGATAATATAAATCAAAAATTAGTGGTCTAAAGTTTGCATCATCATATTTGATGAGAAGAGGGAAAAACATCCTTCAGCCCTATCATCTTTCTGCAAGAAAGAATTTTTATATTCAAAATTCTCCAAATTCTATATCTCCAATAGCTATCTAAACAGAACAACAAAATGCTGAGGCCAGAAAGTCAAGAAAAGAAGAAGCAAGTATTTGGTGGACAAGCATTGTTTTCCACCTCCCAGCAGGATTGTTATCGCAGCATGCCACTTGCTACTCTGAACCAACCAACACATCAGGGGCTGAAATGGTACTTCTGAGGAATTGGTCCATTCTATAGAGACACTCTGGCTCTCTAGTATGTAGGTTTAACAGGTTCAGGTTATCTGGGCAATAATCATAAGACAATTTATCAACATACCTGTTCACTTGGTTTAAGACTTTTTTCTCCCAAATATACAGCCCACTTTATTTCCATAAGCTGAAAAGAACAAAATATTTCGCATTTAAGTGTAAACAAAGCTAAGTGTTTCTACTGAGATGCAAGACAAGTTAGCTGCAATTTCTGAAAGGGACAGTGATTTAAAGAAAAATCTCTAACGTGATTTAAAGAAAAATCTCTAAAGGAAAAGCAAGCATTTTGTCTGACTGCAGTTAAAATTGAAAGTAACTCCACAAGAAGCCTGTTTCATTTTAGAGCACAGGTGAAACAAAACCTAGACCGTCTGTTCTAGGAAAGGATGAACAACAGGATCGAAAGCTGTGCTGGTTGAACTTTTAATTACTACAGATGGACAATAAAGCAATAGTTACATAGAGTAGTTCTACAGAAACATGGAAAAGGAAAATTGAACTAAAAAAATCCCAAACATTTCCCTTATATTTCTTTTGCTTCATGGGAGGCCATTGAATGGCCTCCTAACAATTTGAAAGCCAGAACTGGTGCCATTTTGACATTGTCAGTCAGTATCCAAGGTACATTGGGCTGTTTTCTATGCAGAGATTTTCCTCCCTTCTGGTTTTTTTTGTACTTCATTGCTCTTCCACCCACTCAGTGCAGCTTCTGCCCTTTTGCCACATCTTCTCTGAGACTCCAGGACCCTGCGCCCATGACAGTGGAGTATCCACCCACCAACAGGTACTGTGGATTCCTTCCTAGAGCTGCAAGGAAAGGAAAGACAGCAGCATTTTGCTTACATTTCCTCCTCAGTGGAACAGAAGCCACTGGTTTAGCTCTCCTTGATCTTTTCACCACAAGCAAATCTAGTACCATGCCCATAAATTCTTTTAGCCAAACATCATGATCAGAAAAATGCCAGATGTTGGTGCCTGATCATATTTTTTCTCTCTTTTCCACTACTGGCCACTGCTGAAGCCTTTACTGGTGGTCAAACATTGGACATGACAATTGTGCATCACCCTTATACTAGCCTTGCTGGCTGTTGGTATGGGCCCACTGCTGGGATATCCATCACAAGCAGAGTAGAGGGAGTCACCAAAAGAGGGAATTTCCCACTTGCAATCTGTGAGGTGATAGAAAAGGTGCTTGTATACTCAGAGAAGGCAAAAAATTGTCCTGTAGATATACTAGCTATTTTGGACACACCAAAAAAACCCACAAAAAAAAAACCAAAACCCAAAAACTAAACAAACAAAAACAACAACAACCAAAACAAACAAACAAAAAACCCAGACAAAAAAAAAACACAAAACACAAAACCCAGATGAAACAGGAAGATTTTACCGTGATATATCAGGGCTGCAACTGTATCCCAGGCATCAGTTTGTGAAAATATTTCAGCCTTCACTTTACATATTATTGTAACTATTTATCTCACTATAACTTAAAGTAAATAAATAAAAAAAAAGTTTAAAAGCTGTATTTTTTTTTCCCCCTACTTGCTTGCACAAGCAGCAAGCAAACATCCAATACTTTGAGTGACAGCACTGGCTATGCATACAGTGACACAGTGCATGGACCTTTTATGACCATCAGTGTCAGCCTGCTGAAGACAGGTGACAGCTCCCATTCAGCCATTTCCCTCTCAGCAAGCAGGGACATCACACAGTCTGGTGGCAACCTGCTCATCCTCACCTTCTTAGCAATTTTACTAGAGCAAACAGCTGACTTAGCAATGGTAAAGCTGTTGTCCTGCAGAAAACAAACAAATAAAGCAAAGGAAAAAAAAACCAACACCTTTTCCTCTCACATCTCTGCAAGATTTGAAAAAAGAAGAAAAAAGAAGAAAAAAAAAAAAAGGAGAAAGAAACCAGCTCCCTCCTTCCCTCCAGAAGAAGATCAGAGGGGTCCAGAGAAAACATATACATTTCTGCAGGAAGCTGAACTCACTCTCAGCCTGCCCTCTCGTTCCTCTGCAGGGCAACTCTGACTTTCTCCCTTTTCTCTCGCCTATGCCTCTGAGAACTCTGCCCCATGCCGAACATTTCCTAGCCCTCCTTTTTCTGTGGTCTATCCCACCAGGCGGCTGTGGGCGACGGCTGTTGAGGCGCGGCAGGCGTGTTTCCCAGATGTGACATACGTCTGCGTGCATTTGCCACTAACAGACTTTCACCCAGATCGGCCAAAGGGAGCAGCGTGGGGACAGTGGTGCTGTTTGGTTTTGTGTGTGCTGCGTGCCTCTGTCCGTGCAGAAGAGTGAGGCCAGCCACATGCACGTCTGTGTGGCACAGAGGTGTCTGTCTGTGTGTACCTACCTCTTGGGAATACATGCTTATCCTCGCTATTGATTGGACTGGGGGACTTGGAGCTGCAGCAGCCTCCCTTCTATCGAGCTGCCACATTCAGAATCCCCATAGTACCCTCTGGTACAGGAAGTGTCAGAAGCCTTTTCTGTGTTTCCCTCTTTTTGGGAATTTATATATGACCAGTAGCAACAGTGTTCTGGAGAGCAGCTCCCATCGACTTGTCTTGACAGGATTCACACCAGGACACTGGGGTTGACAGTCTCCTGGGACAGCCCTAGGAAAGGCCTTGACAGGGTGCCACCTTTCTCTGAGTCCACAATATGGGTTTCTGCCAGCCTTTGACCCTCTAAGCTTGTGGAGATGGGCCTTTGGTTGGCCAATGGCTCCTGGGGTGGGTCTGGGAGTAGCTGCGGCGGGGGATTATTTGTGGTCTACCACTGCCATTGTCACGCTATGCGTCTGTGTAAACTTAACAGTGATACCTATGAATTCCAGTCCTTGGATGACTTTCAAGACTTTCAAAGTGTGGCAGAATTTCTTGATCTCTCTGATGCTTAGAGGGTTATATATGAAAGTCTTTGCACCCTGAGTTTCAAAAGAGTAAGTCTGACTCTTTATTATCCAGGGAAAATTTTAATCAATTGTTTAGTTACAGTCTCAGTTTTGGCTGATGCCAGAACAAGTTTTTAACTGAAGTGGTGTTCAGCACTACTGAAGAATCCTGATGCTGAACAACAGTGTCTGCTCAGAGCTTCAGACCTCTGCGGAAATACTTACAAAAGAAAAAAAAAAAAAAAAATTCGCTATTGCCAGACAAGAACAGAATTTATTTGAATAGAAATTTTTTGAAATGGGAAAAAACCCAAAAAACACCAAAACCTAAAAGACTGCATTTTGTTTACAGTCAAATTACTTTCTGTTGTTTAGTTTTGTCCCCATCTTAACAGACAGTAATAAAAAGTAAATAAGAATGTCTGCATTCTCCAGTGCATTCTGTGCACTTCATACATTTTTAACTGCTCTGTTTCCTAAAGACAGTAAAGAAAACTTCTAAAACTTTTAAATAAAACTTAGGTTGAAATCAAATGGGTAAAAATGCCACAAATTTTGGACAAATTCTAGCATTGCCTAGAATATTCTCCTTGTCCCAAATTCATGCAGATTAGGAAGCAAACTCAATTCTAAGTGGTTTCAGAAAATCATTATATGGCTTTTACAAAAGGACTTGTGCTTCTGAACATCAGGGGCATTGAAACAATAACAAAAAAACAGGCTGGTATTCCTACAGGGCTTTCACCTCTGCCCACTCTTGGGACTGCCTTTGCACAAGATCTAGGAGGTCAGAGCATGTACAAACCCAGAGACTCCTTTTACTGCTTTTGGCTCCAGCTTTTGCCTGGACATTAGAGATCATCTTTCTCTCCTTTTTTTTTCTGTACATTTTAATTCTCTCCCTCATTTTTTGTTTTCTTGCAAAACACAAGAAAAAACTTGCCTATCTACTTTGCTTTGCTGTTTAGATGTTCCTTGAGACAGGAGCTGAATGTCATGCAAAATGCTCCAGTGACTATTTCTCAACCAAAAGTGAAGAACCACTTTTGGTCACACTACAGGCAGCTCAGGCTCCCTGCACCACATGTGAAAAACATGGTGTTCATCAAACCCCATCCCCAGAGCCCTTCTGCTGCTTTGTCCCAATTAGGACTCTGCCTGCATCGCTCCTGGCTCCTGCAGACTCAAGGCTCAGCCTCTTGCCATGAGCAGGAGCCTGTCACTGCAGCCCAGCCAGTGAGACCTTGAGGGTCCTACTGCCAGGGCTGCTGTTAAGAACAAGGTGGGATCATATGCAGGAAGTGAGGCTGCCTTCAGCCACATCATCTCTCAACTGGCTATGAACCTTGGCAGGCAATCCTCCCACAACCCCTCACAATGAGTTACACATTGAGACTACCAGGAACAGAAGACAGAGTACCTGGCTAATGAACAGGATGATGTTTTTGTTCGCTAAATATAAGCTATCCAGACACCTGAGCTTCTGAATCACTGCCAGCATTCTGTGATCTAAAATCAAGCAGGTAAGCAGCACAGTAATTCTAATTTAAATTAGGTTTGTGCCTCACAACCTTCTTTTTATAACCTTTCCTTTAAAATACAACAAATGGACCCTGCTGCTAAACAGCCTCTCACTTCTGCTACAGAAGGATCTTACAGAAACTTTTGTTCATTTCTCTGTACCAGCTAATAAAACTTCAAAGAAGTGATTTTCCTCTCCCACAATACTAAAAGCATCTACTTCCAGATTAATGTTATCTCTAAGGCGTGTTACTTTTTCTAGGAACAAAGTGAAAGCATGGCAAGGCTGTATAATGAAGCCACCATCATTTCCATTGCATCCGTTGATTACTAACCTAGTGCTGCTTCTCAGGGTTGCAATGATTGTTCATGCTAGCTCCAGCACACGAGATGGCACGTTGGGCTGATATGGAACAAAGAAAACAGACTTTCCCACTCAGGTGTTTCAATGTGGCCATTAGGTTTGCCAAATCCAGTGTCTCTTTGTTGAATGAACATACAGCATGAGATGAACAGTGGTGTGTTTCTTTGAGTATTCTGCATGCTAATCTTTGTGGCAATAGTAACCAAGTTGGCAACTTCATTATTTCTCAGCCTTCACCAGAACAAAGAAGGTCCTAAAAAAATAAACCCAAAACAACAAACAGGGCAAAAGCAGCAGCCTCTTCAGCAAACCTCATTTCGGTCTCTAATAGCCCTTAGAAGATCAGAAGCATTTCCTTGACCAATATCTTAACAAAATTAGGACAGTGAATAAGCTTTTGTCTCCACTGTGTCTTCAAATATGAACTCCTAGACATGGGATAGAAGCCACTGTCTTCAAATTCAGAAGTCCTACATCCTAGAATTCTGTTCACAAAACCAGGATTTTTTAAATTGGCACAGATATTACAGATTTGGTCAGTCAGCATCAGGATTTTCAGTCCTGAGTTAGCAAAGAAAATTTCCTTCTGCAGGATGATTCTAAAATCAAGTGTACTTTAATACAAGTCAAACATAAATCAACAATCCCTCTGTATTCAGCTTCTCGAGAAATGTGTGTTTCATTCTAGCACTTTACTCGCCCTTTATCCCAGTTTAGAAAACAAATAATAAAATGCTTCTGAGATTAGAGCAGCCATTGCAGTACTACTCACAAAAATAAGCTTTCTAATACCTGTCTGTGCAGAGCAATACTGGCATCCAGTGGCCAGCTGAGTGAACGCTTACTGGCTGCATTCTGAGATGGCTTGTCTTTGTACATGACAGCAGATGCCTCTACAATCTCCAATCAAATATGGTAGGCCCATTCAGTTTGTCACAACTGCCTATTGACTCCCTTCTTTTATGATCACAGCTAGCTATCAACAAGTTTTAAGAAAATCATTACATTGAGCTGTACATTTTGTGCAAGAGAAAATTTCCAGTCTTTTGAACAACAAAGGAGTTAGTTTGTGCTTTGGAGCTTTCTTGGTTTTTACTTCCTCACCTTTATCACTCCATCCAACAGTGGCTCCTTCAACAATTGCAGTGACTAACATTATCTTTTCCATGTTTTTTGCACCATCCAACAGCACTGTATTGTGTGGCATCTACATCACCTCAATTTTCATTAGCAATCATGAGACTGAAAGAAGTAACCGAGCATTCTAGTTTTGTGATTTAAGTACTCAAAATTAGACACCACAACACCACAAGTTAGCAAAGAATCAACTGTTTCCTGAGGGAATACCATATAAACAGAGAAGTTGCCAGCTCTCTCTGTAAGGTGTCAGGTCAAAACTGTTGGCCTGCAAAACCCAGCTGAGTACTTAGACTCATGAGCTGAATATCACTGTGTATGAGAAACTGCCTGTATCCAAGTTCAGAACATAACTAATTTCTATAGCTGAAACAATACAACTGATTTTGGTACTTGAGGTCCCACTAGACCTGAGGTGGCTTTCTAGGATGACAACTTTAATTTCCCTGCCATGGGAGCATGGAGTGTAATGCAAAAATAATCTGAGCGGAGCTGGGCCTTAGCTAAAGCTGATGATTCCAGATGACCCAGCCTCTCCAAAACCAGGTAGGTGACTTTATGCCATTCTGGTGCACTAGGAGCACTCGTATCATGTGTCATTCTGTACCAGTACCCATACCAGCCTTCTAGCTAACACTGCATTCGTCAACCTGTGAGACAACCCAGCATCCTCAGACTGAGAAGCTGTTGCCTTCAGTTTGTTCTGAAGATCTCAGAACACATGCAGCCAGGCACACCAGCCCCCTGACGATATGTATGCTTTTGTACTGCAACATCTATGTTACCTGGGCTTTCCCTCACTGGAGGACTTTTCAGCACCACACAATCTTTGGCAGACAAGGGTTGATTATCATTTCAAAAAGCTTGACCACGTGAAATCAGTACCAAGTTAAGAATTAAACACAGACAGGTCAAGTGTTATGGGACTACATCAGGAATTAAACACATGGAAGAATTCCTGCCAAACTCCAGGCTGAGGCATACCCAGTGAGCACAAACTTCTAGATTTAATAAGGGTGACAGGAATGCCCACAGAATGTAGGAGTGACGAGTCACATCTCCAACACAGAGACAGCCTCCCTTGGCAGCTCCCACCTGGCAGTTTGATAGAAGCTTTTTGAAACCAAAGCTTGCAAAAGCTGAAGAAACAAGCAAATACTCATTTTGCTAGTTTTTAACACTTGCAGAATTTCAGTTTCACACTTCTCCCCCACACCCCAACAAAATTTAAAGACAGACACCCAACACAGGAGCTTCAAAATATGTTAAGGAAAAATTTGTTACAAGAAGGTTGGTGATGTTTTTTTCACATACAATTGCTATATAGAGGCAGGGCATTTCAAGATTTAACTACTTTTCTGACACAGAAACCAGTCAGAGGTATGTATATCTCTACATAAGATGCAAGCATAAAACCACTGGTGACAGCAAAACTAAGTATCATTGGTAAATGAAATAGAATCATAGAGTGTCTCAAGTTAGAAAGGACATACAAGGATCATTGAATCCAAGACCCTGTGTTTTGCAATACTGCCTAAAAATAACCATATGACAAAACACATCATCTGTCTTATTTGGTGATATCAGTGCAAGTCAAATGGACTCACAACACAAATTGTGCTTTCTCAAACGCAGCCAAAAAAGGCTGAGCAGTTTCTCAAGGAGCACAGAATGTCTGTGTCACAGGGGTGAAAGAGCACAGTAATTGAAGTATTTCTGACCTATCAGAAAGCAAAGTACAAATATCTTAAACCTTCCCTAAGAAGGCAAATAAAACCACTAGAAATATATGCTTTACATAATGATTAGACAAATAGCTTCTGACTATTAGAGTCCTATGCTAGCTGCTCCTGTCTTGGAGTAGCTGCTTAATATACCCTCTTGTTACTTGTATTGACTGCTTGACCCGCAACCCCTGCTGTTAATTAAGACAAGAAAAAACAACACCAGAAGAACAAGAAACAGAAGCAGAAGATACATGTTGCTGTTACCTGAATTGAAGAGGGATAGAGGCACAGACTCAGGTAGCTTTTCTAATGGCAGTGACAAGTACCATGCCAGAACCCACTACAAATGTGCAGCCTGTCGGCTCCATTTGAGACAAGTACATCTCCTGCTTTCTTTCCCTAGCCTTGAAAAGGAGGAGCACATTATTACATACTTAATGCTCACAGAGAGCCTTCCCAGCATGTGCTTTGGTAACAGTAGTTTTGTTGCTTTGCTTCCCTGTAAATTCTTCTTTTGGTGCAGAATACCTAAATCCCAAGTTGTAATATGATATACACCTTGGCTAAGTCATCTTACTGTTTGTCAATGAACAACGCACAGCTCCTGCTGACGGACATCACATTTTCAACTCATTATAATGCCACTGTATGTTGATACAAACTGCTTCACGACATGCTTTTAGCTTACTTCTGTTCACAGAAGTTACAAATTAAGAGATGGACTGGATCACTTGGTGGAATTATTTCCCACATTCAGATATTCATGAACAGGTTATTTTGGTTGTCCTTTAAAGAAAAAAAAAAACCAACAAACCAACAGAACATTTAAAACTGATCAGTAAAGTGTCCATAAACCTTCAATTTGTCCTAAACAATGCATTTTCTTGACATAGTCATAAGGCTGACAAGTGTCAGCATAATGGTCAGCTAGTCTAGTTCAGTCACTTCCTTTCCGAGGAAAGACTTTAGAAAGCCACCATGACAATAAGCTGCTTCTATTTTTCCTTGAAGTATTGGATCCCCCAAGCATTTTGCAGAAGCAAATCTGTCTGGAAGCCTTTTTGGTTCTCAAACTTTATTGCAAACATTTTATGGCAGGTTCTATTAAAGTCAACTAGAGTAAAACGCAATTAGCCATCAACAATAACTTGCTCAGACCTCATGACCTCTCTAGAGCATGCTTCAAGCACCATTTCCAAAAGCTTTAAAAATTAACATTACAACTACAGAGTTAAGTCTCTTTGACCCTATTCTGAATCCAAAGACAGAGATAATACCACTAGTATATGCTACTGAAATTTTATGGAATACCAAGTTGCATCAGGCATCCTTCTAGGTCAAATCAAGTTAAGCCATATTCTTAACATTTTTGGACTGTGCTTCTCCTACTACAAGCAAAAAGCTGCCCACATGCTCTTATTCCAGACAGGGTATGTATTACTTTTGTCACCATGCAAGTTCTCCAAAAACCTCCCAGAACACCTCTGCTTTGACACTCAAGCCATACTATGCAGAGGAATGCAAAGAAGTGTCTTATGCATTCTTTGCTTCACATCTGCAGTTGAAAAGGACCAAAATGGCTTTTAAGTGCTTGGTCAGTTATTTAAACTCTCTGTGCAACTACTGCATAGCTTAAAAACAAGCCAACAAACCAACCTCAGCATGCAATGTTTTTCTTGTCTCTGTTTACAGGCATACACACAAAGTGTTTGTAACTGCTCATGATACCAGAGCTACAATTTTCTGCTTTAATATTTTAACCTGGAAAGCCCTTCAGAGTTGTCCTTTTCTACTTCTGCCAGACACCTCTTCCTGATAGGATTGGCAACCCAGTAATAGTTGACCCATATCTTGCTGTCCTTCAGCAGAGTCATTCTGGCAGAAGCTGACCTATATTTGTGCTGACAAGGAGGATGCTAAAGCTTTTGACCAGGTGCAATCATACTTTATAGCAACTCAATGAAAAGTCATGGTGATTCGAGGATGCTCCCAATACTGTAGAAAGTCAAATGTCATACACATCTTAAAGAAGGATATCAAAAGACTCTTGTGAGCCACAGGCCACTAAGTCAAACTCCAGTCCCTCAGAGTGTTATTGAACAAATATTTCTGGAAGCCATTTCCAAGCACATGGAGAATAAGACAGTGAGGAAATGCCAACATAGACTTAATAAGGGTATATTATGCCTGATCAATTTGTTTGCCTTCCAGGAAGCAGTAACTGACTCTACAGAGAAGGGGAGAGCAGTGAATGTTGTATACCTTGACTTCAGTATGGTCGTCAAGCATGGTCTGCCACAGTAACCATGGAGCTAGTTTGTGGGGACATGGACTCCATTAGCTTGCAAGAGAGAGCTGGTTGAGAAACCTATGTGAAAAACCCAGCATAAAGGGTGCAAACTGGCATCACAAAGCCCAACAGGCATCCATGTAGCAGGAACATCTTGTGGTATAGTCAGATGATGGTCATATAGCCAGAGTGCACTCTCAGCAAGTAGGTACAAAATACCAAATTGGGAGTAGTAAATATACTGGAAGGGGCTGCTACTCAGGGGAACCTGTACAAGCTTGAAAACTGGCCTAGCAATGAAAATTGAGACGTTCAGCAAATGAAGGAGTCAAGACCTGCACATGGGATGGAATAGACCCACACAACAGTACAGACAAGGGGCTGACAAGCTAGTCTGGTTGTGCAGCAAGTTAAAAAAAAGAGTCAGCAGCATGCCCCTGCAGCAGAGAAAACCAATTGCATACAATGATGTACAATAGCAGGCTAATAGAGTTTGGTTTTAACTCCTACTTGCAACATTTAAGGTAGTGTGTCCAGTTTTGTGGGGTTTTGTTGTTTGTGTGGGTTTGGGGGTTTTTTTGGTTTGTTTTTTTTGTGGTTTTTTTTGGTTTGTTTTTTTTTTGTTGTTGTTGGGTTTTGTTTTTTTGGTTTTCTTTTTAGGGCAGAAAAAAGACAGAACCTGTCTTCTTATGAAGATTTTATACTGATGCTCTGTTCATTTCTCCTTTTCAGATTTAATTTTCTTACTTTATTATACTTAAAGAGATTAATCAAAGGTAAAGGAAATGCTTTCTATTCCCATAAAAAAAAAATGAGGAAAGAAAAAAAAAAAATCTTTATTTTCCTGGAATCTTATACCTGCCATGATAGTTGATGATATCTCAAAGAGTCTTTATGAATTAGGAGCTTCTGTTCCCTAGATACATCAGCACAGACTTGTCACAAGTGTAGATAACATAAAATACACTTTTGAAACCTGAGAAATTTATGAAGCGAAAAATAAATCTTTCTGTTCCACCTGGATAATGGTCTGCTTCTACAGTTGTATTTTACCACAGGAAAATCATTCCTTATACATCAGCATTTAAAAAAAGATAGTTTGTACTTTTACTTCATACAAAGGTTGGTAGCTTCAAGGTTTGTTTCTTAACAGTCACTGCACTTAGTTAGCTTAGTGGGCTTTCTTTATTAAAATGTATTATTCAACAAACATTAACAGCCCATCTCAGTTCCATTTTGCAGAAGGAATGCCAGTTGTTGAACTAGTTACGATGCAAGTGAATGGCAATAAGTACTTTGAAAAGAAAAATATTAATAACTGAAAGAAGCCTTCTTTAACAATACAATAGAATTTCAATTTCCCTCCTCACTTCCCACAATAATTTTAAAGCCACTGTACAAGACAGCAGCCAGTAAACAGCTTTTGTATCGGTTTCTCACATTACTGTCTATGCAAGAACACTGTCCAATATTCACAATAAAGATATACAGCAAATATGGAGCTTTCTATAGCTTTCTCACCTGCCTCCCAGTAACAGATTGTGTGAAACAAACACCATGGAATTCCATTAGGTTGTTTTTTTGTTCATCTTCCTCACTCCAATCACATGAGGTAGTTTGGTGACATAAATGTTAAAACTCTGAGAATAACTTAGCAGTTCTATACTGAAATGTCAAACCTCTTTAACAGAGAAGAGGGAGGAAGTGCAGAGAGGAAAACAAATAGTCCTGTGTTGGCCATCACCTTCTTCTCCTTTCTCCTCAACAAGCTCTGTCCCAATAGATGAAGAGATTTAACCAAGTACAGTAAGTATTTTCTCCAGATTTTGTAGGTAGCAATTTTGGCTTCATGTGCTCTTCCAAAAAAATGTAAATTAACATTTGAATTTCATGAAAGTCAGCTGACAGAATATGGTCTCATTCCTAAAAGATTTGTACTGATAGACCAACCAATTTAATTGCACCATCATAAATCACTGTGAGCAAATTACTACCAAAACAAATAAACCTTTGAGCTCCTAAGAACTCAGAAACCCTTAATATATTTTCCAAAGTGACACAACAGATAAAAATTGAATTTTATTACTGTGAGCAACTTTCTTATTTCAAAATTCACCTTGCAGAGTAAGAGATGAGAAACTGAAATACACATCAGCTTCACATCACATCCCTAAATGCTTATTTAAGGTCTCCCATTTAAGTGATATCTAACTTCGCAGGATCTTTCTTTCCCATCTTCAAGAAAGATTTCATGACAGCCATATACACTAGCCCTATACAAAGCCATGAACATCTGTTCTCAACTGTGAGCTCATTGATTGTTGTCAGGAAGCTGTGGCAGGCTACTCCTGCCCTGCTGTTGGTATCTTTCCATGGACTTTCCCCAAAGA
Organism: Todiramphus chloris collaris; assembly: GCA_025345505.1. Classification (NCBI taxonomy): domain Eukaryota; kingdom Metazoa; phylum Chordata; class Aves; order Coraciiformes; family Alcedinidae; genus Todiramphus; species Todiramphus chloris. The sequence goes on along the minus strand of JANVCC010000101.1, from coordinate 4,230,052 downwards.
GTCCTGCCAGTTCTGTGGCTCCAGCAGTTGAGATCACAGTAATGAATGAGTTGCACTGTTGTTCATGCATCACCATTTCTTTTTCTTCTTCTTAGTAAAAAAAAATTCAATCATTTTGCTGTATTACTTAATACAATATATTTAGTCATCCAGATACTTCTGTTCTCTTGCTATGAACTTTTTCAGCTACATCCCTCACACCTGTAATACCCGTAACAACAGAATTCACAGTAATGGGAATGTAATTGTGCTTGGGAGCCTCAGCCTGTGTTGGATTGAGATAGTTCTTCCAGAGCAGATCATACATTTCTATACACTCCCTGGTATCAAAACCAGCTGGATAAAGAGTTTAAAAACGGATTTCCTATAGATCATATTACACATGAAAAACTGATTTTCAAAATTTTTGTCTGAGATGCCATGTGTTTAGAAGGCAGATTTTTTTCAGATCGATCTTCCTATTTCTATGCATTGAAAAAAGTTTAGATTCCTTGTCTATGTGTATTATGACAGACTTTTATTGTGACATTCCAATCAGACTGCCTTCTGAGACAAATCAGAGCTATGTAAAGAGTTTCATGATGTTTCACATGCTCAGTTTTCACAGAAGTTAAAACTTCTGTAGGAAAAGAGACAAGATGCTGAAAAACAGAATATCTGAAAAATCCAGGCACCTTCTGTCCCAGGCTCTGAGCACTGCTGCAGGTACTCATCCCCCAGCTCAGAGTGTTGCCTGGGGTTGTTGTGACCGAAATGCAGGATCCGGCCCTTGGTCTTGTTAAACCTCATACTGTTGACCTTGGCCCACTGATCCACCTTGTCCAGATCCCTCTGCAGAGCCTTCCTACCCTTGAGCAGATCAACACTCCCACTTAATTTGGTGTCGTTTGCAAGCTTACTGAGGGTGCACTTGATCCCCTCATCCAGATCACTGATAAAGATATTAAACAAGACTGGCCCCAAAACTGAATCCTGGGGAACGCTGCTTGTGACCACTTGCCAAAGGGATTTAACTCTGTTCACCACAACTCTCTGGCCTTGGTCATCTAGACAGGTTTTAACCCAGAAAAGAGTGTACCCATCTAAGGCATAAACCACCAGCTTCTCTAGCAGAATGGTGTGGGAGATGGTGTCAAAGACATTACTAAAGTCCAGGTAGACAATATCCACAGCCCTTCCCTCGTCCACTAGGTGGGTCACCTGGTGAGAGAAGGAGATCAGGTTGGTCAAGCAGGATCTGCCCTTTGTGAACTCAGGTCAGCTGTTTGCCCTACACATACTGTGTGAATGCACTCGAGATTAACTGTTTCATAATCTTCCCCAGTACTGAGGTCAGGATTACATGCCTGTGGTTCCCCAGATCCTCCTCTGGCCCTTCTTGTAGATGGGTGTCACACTGGCAAGCCTCCAGTCATCCAGGACCTCCCCTGTGTCAAGATTTATGGTCAGGGCAGCCCCTTGGACCTATAACAGATGCTCTCTGTTAACCTCCCTCCCCAAAGGGTAAGAGAAAGGGAATAAGGGACAGAGACTTAGCGATTAGAAAAGAGAACTGTAGCGTGCAGGGACGGACTCCAACAGCACAGCCAATACGATTGTAATCAGAAGTCACTTTATTAAGTGCAACAGGCTATATTTGTACATGAGACAATACTGATCATGCACCCAGGCCACTTCTAATTGGCCCCACACTCAAACCACACGCACTTCAAACACTTTTAATTGGCTGGCGATTCTCTTGGTTTTCTTCCTTCAGCACCCTGTTTTTCTCCTCTTATCCTCCTGTTTTGCCAGGTGTTTCTGCTTTTCTCATCCTTAGTCTTATCTCCTCAAGGTCGGGGCAGTGTTGGCTGTTTTTCGGCCTTGCAGGCCTTATCATAACTACTTCTAGCTAACAACTATTTCTGTCCTACTCTTATCAATCCCTACAGAGAACTAGAACAGCTTTAATGAAAATAATAATAAAAAATGGGATATACACAAATATATACAAAACCAGTATCAAATCCAACCCCCTCTGATGGCAATTATGTCACCATCACCACTGATGCTGTGGAGCAGGCACTGGGAAAGTCCCAGAACGGACCCAGCAGCAGATAGGAACTGTGTTCAGGAGCTGGATTCTGGTACTGGTTTCAGGAACACCCAGAGTGGGATCAAAAGCAGAATGAACAGAGTCCTCCTCAGATGCTCAGAGGAAGAAAATGGAAGAGAACCCAAGCCAAGACAAGCAAAGCTGGCAAAGCAGGACAAGAGGGGTGAGACCCTCCTGATCCCTCAGCTTTATACCAAATATGCTGTATATGGGCTGGAATCCCTCGTTGGTCAGTTTGGGGTCCCCTGTCCTGTCCGCTCCTCCCTGCAGGTGCAGCCTTTCACTTTCTGCACCCCCCAATGTGTCACACAAGACCCAGCAGTGGCCTTGGTCTGCACACCCATCCTCAGTACTAACTCTAACCATGGGGTGTTATCACTGCTGGAAGCAGACACTGTCTGTGAGAACAGGCTGCTAACTTCAGGCAGTGCAGTTAGTTAGAAGAACTGAGCTGAAAAGTGAAATCACCAAACAGAATTAGTTCTGTTCTCACTCAAACCAGGACACCCTGTTAACCAGAGCTGCTGATAAATGATGGAGACTGTCTTGGCAAGTTCCTCTGCCAGCTCTCTCAGTACTCTCAGGTGGATTTTATCCAGCCCCGTAGACTTGTGAGTGTGGAGGTGGTGCAGCAGGTCTTTAACTGCTTCCTCATGGGTTACGGGGGCTTTATTCTGTTCTCTGTCCCTGTCTTCCAACTCAGGGGGCTGAATACCCTGAGGATGACTGGTCTGTCTGTTAAAGACTGAGGGAAAGGCAGCATTAAGTACCTCAGCCTTTTCCTCATCCTTGGTGGTAATGTTACCCCTCTGCATCCAATAAGCGATGGAGATTCTCCCTGGCTCTCTTTTTGTTGTTAATAAAAGATTTTTACAAATACCTTATCTCTTACAACAGTGGCTAGAATGAATTCTAGCTGGGCTTTTGGTTTTCTGGTGTTCTCTCTGCATGACCTAACTAAATCCCCATACTCCTCTTGGGTTGCTTGTCCCTTCTTCCAAAGGTGGTAAACTCTCCTTTTTTTCCCCCCCTGAGTCTCAGCAAAATCTCTGTGTTCAGCCATGCCAGTCGTCCTCCCCACAAGTTCATCCTCTGACACACAGGGACAGCCTGCTCCTGCACCTCTAAGGATTCCTTCTTGAAGGATGTCCAGCTTTCCTGGACCCCCTTGACCTTCAGGACTGTCTCCCAAGGGACTCTGGCAAACAGTGTCCTGAACAGGCCAGACTGCCTGACGTTTCATCCAAAGTTTGCCTGATTTGCATTGCAAAGGGTTGGATTGTTTGGGTTTTTTCCAAAAAGGCTGTGATTATTAAACTTAATACTAGCACCATTTTAGACCTACCCATAAGGAAACCTGGATATGGAATTCAAAACATTTCTGCATAGGACTTTTACTGTAAGAGACACAATGTCTCTAGTTGCCATTTGCAGCTGAACTTTGATAGACTACAGTCCTGACAATTCATCTTTCCAGTACAGTTGGTGAGTTTGAAGTAATTCCTTCAAGATTTCTCAAACCAGCACATCAAAAAGCAGTTTTAATTAAACTGATAGTGCTACCTAAGGTGCACAGCTGCAGAATGTGCATGGAAAAATAAATGGTTGGCCTCAGACAAGCTACTTCCTTTACCAAAGGTGAACGTAACTGTCTGCTTGCTTCACGTGTTGTGATTTAACACAAGACTGAGAAAGCTAAATAAGAAAAGAATGGCAAAAATCATTAGCCCACAGGTAAAGACAGGTTCACACTCTACTTGCTGTCATTACAAGAAGAATTTGCCAGTGTTGCACAACACTAAGACCAACTCAAGCTTTTGTCTGTACCATTCCACAAGTTGCGGCACTTCTAGCAAACTATATTTTGTTCTGCCTTCCACATTATTAGACCAAAACAACAGCTAATATGCAAGACCCATGTTATTGAGCTGAGCAGCTTTCAAAATGCCACCAGGATGCACAGCAGCAAAAGAAATCAGACTACTTGCTTTCAGTGAAGTGTGCTACCACCGCCTACAAGAGAATTTTAATTTGGCCTCTTTGGAGTATGGTTTCCTTTTAAGAACATACTAACGTTATGTATAAAAGTAAATATCACATTACAGGTCCAGCTATGTAAAGCATAGACAGTCACATAAATTATAGAGCACCATAGCACTAAGTGTTTCCCTTTAAATAAATGACCTCAACTTGTGACTGGAACTGTAATTAATTTTTTCTCTTCCAGCAGTTTGAAAAATTTATCCAGTCGGGCTACCTCTGTATAGCCTCAAACATAATTAGTCAAGTTTTACTTTAATTAAAGTCTCTCCTAAGCCTCTTTTATTAGCATTTACCACACCCTGCCAGCTATTTGACTGTAGTAAAAAGCAGCTTTACATCAACTGGCAACCCCTCTTTCAGACCAGCAGAGTTGGTGGCAGATGCATGCCTTTCAGAACTCACAGGAAGATCTCATATCCAAGAAGGGAAAAAAAGCTGTCCAGCATGAGACTTGCAGTATTTTCCATATGCCGGCTTCACAAAGAGTTTGCAAATAGTTCATCAAAGTCAATAGGGGCATATTTTTTGCCCAAGAAGACCCTGCCAGTTAGGTGCTACCACGTGCTGTTATACTTACACAGTGCTACTTGAACCATATATTGTGTCACCACAAGAAAGCATGTACTCAAAGAGACAAAGCCAAGCTGTTTTTCAGGGCCTTTTTCCTTGTTTGTTTTTAAATGATAGCTGCAAATTTGTAAAGCTGCAATGGCAGCTGCTTACCATGTAATGACAAATTGAGCATGCTGTCATTAAAGCAGCTCAGAGCTGGTAACTCAGAACAACCTTAACAATTACTTCTGGGTGCAGTGATCAAGATTACATGCTTCTCTTCATGAAGAGGTTAAATATCTTTTCAATCTACACTATGTGCTGGTAGACTGATTTGAGTTCACCCTGCTCTAGGCAGGAGGTTGGACCAGGTGACCTCAAGAGACCCCTTTTAAGTCAAATAATTCTGTCATTCTATGTGGGAGAGAGAAGCCAAATCTATAATTCTGTTATGAGTTTTGTAACAAAAAATAATAGATTTACCACATGGGTGCTAACTTGGGGGCGAGAAAGTGATTGCCTGCTTCTGAACTTCTCTGGTAGAGTATATGCTGTAGACTGAAGCTTTCAGGAACACAGTTCAAGTGTATGTAGACTGCAATGCATCTTGCAAGATATACTCGAGACATTTTTAATACGTTTACTTCCACTAGAGTTTCTAAGACAGTTGTAGTGATGCTGAGTTCACTGTGGATTACATCAGCTCTTGTTGGATGACAAACTGCAGCAATGAATAGTAGCAAAGAGATCTCCCAGTCTGCTTACAAAATCTAGCGAGCTTTTGTAGAGTGCACATAGACTATTTCTGTTTCAAGACAGCCAGCTTTTAATCTTCCAGTTTTGCTTTTCACAGCATAGTATGTCCCATCAATTCTTCCACGCAAACACAAAGAGAGATTCCTCTACACATAATATTCTGGTTGCCAGCTCTCCTGCCTACGGAGCTGCACAGTCCTGCTGGATGCGTGTTTGTAGGTAAAACACTGGAAAAGAATTATAGTAAGAAGTTGTGGGAATGCAGAAAGCTTATAGTTCCAAGTGGTTTCAGTGTTTTACAATGCAAGTTAATAAGTTCGCTCTGTCTCACTGTTTTGTTGGTTTTTTTCCTATTACGCAAACAGAGGAAAGCCAAAAAAAAAGTGTAAGATTTTTTCATACTGATTACTTAATAAAAATAATGTTTTAGGAATGAAAAGCTGTCAAGATGTCAAAAGTCTGCTTTTTATTAAGCAAATTATGATATGGAAAATAAGTCGTTTCCTGTTCCCTGGTTTTTGACACAGAATAGGGGAAATTCTGCTCTGCTGCTCAGCAGTCCTGAAGAATCTTCCAAAGCTGCTTTAGAGGGTAAGAAATGCTTCATGAACGCCTTGATCAGGGGAGCCTGTCCTCCTAGACATGCTATCAGCAGAGGCTCCTCTGACAGCAATTCAAGACTTCTGAATGTGGGATCCATTAGAGGCAAATTAAAGAGCTAGAATATCTACAGTATTCTATCTAGATTTCTTCCATAGTTATGTTACTAAGCCTAATTTAACCCTAAGTGGTAACCCACATTGTACTGTCCTCCCACAATTTATGTTGTAGCAGAACTCCATTTGTAGCAAGATTGACTTGAATTCCTATTAAATAAATAAACAAACAAATTCTTAAAGACAGTAAGAATAAAACAGACCCACACAAAGCTCAGTTCCCCACTCCAGTTCCCACATCTGGAAATACACTGCAGCCTACAGAGATTCACCTTCCACCTGCAAAGCTCAGATGCCAGTTTTGAAGAGACTGAAGCATGGGTTTCAATACAGGCTAAATTGTCTTACACCAACAGTTTTATTGCTATGGCATTTGAGCCAGAACAAGTATGTTGAGATAGGATGTGAACCATTGCCATTGGTGGAGTTTCAGTCCCTCTATGACATTAGTTTTTGGATGTCTACTTATCAAAGTCCAGTGGGGTGAAGAAGCATGGAGAAAACGTGCCCAAAGGTGCAAGCAACTAATATTCTCAAACCTTACAAACCATAATAGCTTGAAATCAATAATCTTTTACATATTATGTTCTTGCAGCTGGCCAGATGTTCCACAGATCATTTTTTACTTCTCAGAACCGGTGGAATTACTTGTTGCTGGAATTGTTACAGCAGGATGGGTGGTCCACCTGGAATTGCTAGTCAGCAAATAGGATTTTTTTATTAATGCACAACCCATTTAGTTGCTAAACAAGAGGCAACCTTTCCCCTGTTTCTCTGTTTCGGCTTTATGACAGTGACAAGTGGTTGACGCACAGGCTATCTTGCCAAACACTCAAAACAGCATAATTGATATAGTAAAAGTGATTTCTAAAATTCAAGTAAGATGTAAAAATTTGTCCTGACATAGAATCATAAGAGTCAGAGAATGGTTTGGGTTGGAAGGTTCCTTCAAAGGTCATCTAGTCCAACCCCCTGCAGTAAGCAGGGACACCCTCAGCTCAGATTGCTCAGAGTCCCATCAAGCCTGACCTTGAACATCCCCAGGGATGAGGCCTCTACTACCTCACCGGGCAACATGTTCCAGTGTTTCACCACTCTCATAGTAAAGAACTTCTTTCTAATGACCAGTAGTTTAAAGCATCTAACAAATCCTAATTTGGGAAGTTTATTTCTATGAATATTTCTTCACTGTGTTTAAAGCACAAAGCTTTCAGAAATAGCTAAGATGACAGCTCTAAGACTCAACAAATATAGCAAAGTTTCTAAACATAGGACCATCACCCTCCTAAGAGCTGGAAATACAGTAGAATTTATTAAAAGACCAAAGCCAAGTGAGACTCCCAAGTTACATGAGCATTCTCCTACTGGAAAACCTGACATATTATAGAGGAGTATAATAAATACAAAAAGCATATGAGGAACTTCTAGGTACTATAAAAGCAGCATATTAACAGGTGAACAAAGACAGAGAGGAGGGAGGAAAATCATATTTAAAAGGGAGACAAAGCTAAATTTCAGACATATTTAGATACTGTGTCCTGGGATATCTCAAACACTCACAGAAATGCTGTGATAGCACTAGAACATTTAATTAGCTATCTTCAAATCATCATAGTTCTGAAAAAGTAAAGACAGTGTAGAAACACCAGTACTTTAAGAGACAACAAATTACAGATAGACCTTTTTAACTCTGAGGTTTCTATGGGAAATTTCATGAAACTCAATCTCTAAACACTACAGAATAAGATAACAGCCTGAATCTATTCCTTAGATTTGTCTGTCCAAGACACTTATTATGTATGGTATTAATCCCACTCAGACGCGTGCATTAATCAGGTGCCCTAAGTAAACAACATCTGATCAGATATAGAGTTTGAACTGCCTATACAGAGCCTTCCACAGGAAACTAAGTCATAAAAACACTACATAAGCAGAACAAAAGCTTCTTTGGAAGAAAAACAAAGAGCTGAGAAAGACAATAGAGCGTTGCTACACCAGTATTCAGCTCACATTACTGCAACAAGATTATTATGAAGGGACACAGGGAAAAATATTAAACGTTTCTACAGGGTAGGAAAACACTTCTCTACCATCAGCAGAAGCAAGTTCAACAGCCAATTTCAGTTGTCAACAATAGAAAACCAGACTGTGTGGTCTAACTCCGCAAATAGAGAATGCAAAAAAAAAAAAAAAAATTTTTAAATCCCTTTTTAGGAGACTGAAGCTATTGTTTTTTCAAGAAATATTAGCTTTTCCTAAAAGTTCTGTGTTAGAGTTGCACTTCCTGAGCTACCTTTATGGTCAGAAATCAGATTATATATTTAGAAACATATATATATAGTTGCATAATTAAAAAGTAACGTATCACCACAGAAGAGATTTTACCAGTCTTACAGGGCTGATGTTACTAGGGCATGATGCTAATCACATGATGCTCCTGAGACCAAAGACATAAGACCTCACCCTGCTAACCCATACATTTATTGTGTAGAGTCATTTTTCAGCATCATAACGCACCCCATCTGCAATATAACTCTCCAGACAAAATCATTTTAGAACAGTTAATTAACTGATATATTGACAAGAATCTTAGCTCCTTTAAAGAGTTTGTCACAGAAGTATTATCTCATTAGTAAATCAACTCTAATGACTGTGCTTTATTTTATTTTGAAAGTCGGACTAGCTCCTTGGACAGCAGTAGTCTTTAATCATTAGCAAGGAAAAAAATTGTTAACAAGGTTCAGAGGTATGCATCTGCAGCATAAAACAAACTAAGAGTTGTGGCCAGGAACGCTTGGCAGCAAAACTGCTGAGACTATTAATTACAACTTTTGTTTTCATTGGCAGAAGCTACTAAAAAGTTAAAATATATGGCGCACTTTGATATCACGCGGAGCACAGGGAATGATGCCAACTTCAACTCAGTCCAGTCTAAAATTATGTTTCAGAAGAAAGGAAAGCACTTACCCACAGATAATGCAGGGACTCCATTTAGTTTAAGATTGATCATTGAAAAATTCACTAGCTTTATAAACTTAGGCTATCTAACCTGAATAGTATTGGTTTCCATCAGTTCTCCTTTCAAGTTTTAATATAGATCGAGGTTAAGCCGTTTCTAGATTTTCAGCCAGAAGTATCAAACCCAGTGGCTTCAATATGACTGCTTCTACTGTTCTACTGTATGCTTTCTGAGAAATACTGAAGGCTAGAGAAGACAATTATCACCACTTTTTACACAATAAATACCAGTTTTTTAATGAAACTACTCAATTACTCCCATCCACCATTAGCATAACAGGGATGTCTGTTGAAATAGAGAAAGGCTGAAAACAGAGACTTCAATAATGCACACCACCACCCATAGATTCAGTCACCTTCTGCAAGAAGTGCTTGTGTGTGCTATTATACAAACTGGCTACTGGACAAATGCCAGTAAAACTAAGAAAAGGTGTGTGTGAGTTGGAAGAGTGGGAGGGAAATGGAAAAGGTGAGATCTCCAGCGGAGACAAAGAAACCATCCTGTCAGCTGCAAAAACCCAATACTAGCCTCTCAGAGAAGATTTTTTTCCAGAGCCGGTTTGTTTTAAGTCATTGGCATTGCTAGGAAATTTCTTTCACCATCCAAGCTGTTTCTTTTCAGACCATTTTTACCACTTTACTCATTAGAGATCTTTAAAAAACATATGATATTCTGACCCGAACCCCTAAGACTGTCATATTTTTCCTCATCAAAAACACAACAAGGAAGCATTGGCTTCAGTGACTTGCCTCCAGTTGTGTTTGGAGCCAATAAATATAGAATCTATGTTACAGAAAAAAAAATATTTCACTTTTGGAATGTCAAATGTCAGTTCAGAATTCAACCAGTACTGTAAATTTTGGAAACAGCAAGCCAATTTTCTTCATCAGCACTGTGCTTAGGGGCCATGAGCAATATTAACAGAATCAAAAGCAGAACTGAAGCTGATGTACTGAGCAGACACATTTCTTGAGACATTAGTGTTCATACATTAAGGCTAGAAAAGTATGGTCCAATAAAATGTCTAAATATGGGACATATGGCTTTCTCTAGAAAATCAGAAAAATCCTGTCTTTCAGACAGGCATCCAGTCTTGAATGGACAGGTCTGTCAGTACAGAAGTCACCACTTACCCTTTCATCACTTTTTCCAAAGGTTAATTTCTTCCACTATTAAAAAGAGTTTTTCCAGACTGCAGTGGTCTGGGTTTAGTTTCCACCTACCATATCTTTTTGGAGTATAAATACCATTTATCAAGTACATGTATTTATCTTTTAGCTAGCAAGTCATCCTTAATTCCTTTTGGGAGCAACTGAAGCTCCTCAGCACTTCCACTGAATCGTGATGTCTATTTAGACTGACTCCATAGCACAGTAGAACGCAGACTTCCATGGACCTGGAAAGGATTGTGTAAAGTTTGCTATAGCCCAGAAGTCCACAGCATTGCTGTCCCAAAACCAAGAGGTGTCTCAGCAAGGAGTTAAGCAGTTATGTTCACAGCAGTGTTGGGTGTTTTCTTTGCTTTTTTTTTTTTTTTTTTATAAAAAAAAAGGCGACAACCAAATGCAAAAACATTAGGGCAAAATACCCCATTTCCAACTTGCACCAACAAGTTGTCTACACCAGTCTATCAAGTATCTCATTTTTTTCATTTCAAGCGAAAAACAGGTTGCCAGTTACCACAATATCTCTGTTCTCCCCAAATACAAAAGTCACTACTGAGAGCTTCTGTTGTTTCTATTCTATTAGTAATCCTACTGCTTTTATCACTGACAGTTTCTTTCTTCACTTTTAGATCAGTTATAAAAGTTTTTGTACAGAGCTGATAACGGTGCCTTTCTCCCTGCATGCTTTCTTTCCTCAGCTTTTCTACAACAGAACCTGGCAGATACCAAACCAGATTCCTTTGGCTGCAACATACTGGCCTTAATTTTTAGGCAAGTGAAATTCTTTCTTCCCAATGGAGATGCCATGGGAAACTTGGTAAGAACCTCAGCACAGCACCCTTTATGCCTCTTTCGCCTGCTTCTACAAAGTCACTCTCACACTGCACTGGAAAAACATCAGAAAAACAACAGAAGAGCAAAATCTACAGATAGCATCACTCAAATCTGATTGCAAACACAATTTTTAAGCTAGTAACTGTGGTCATAAATTTTCTTATTTTCCAGGATAAATTGGGAAGACGTAAAGAGAACAAAAAGTCAGAGAATTGTACTAGTCGAGTTCTGCAAACCAAGTACACAGTTTCCCATATCCATATTTTCACTCATTTCTCCCATTGACTGAAAGATTGACATATAATATGTATTTTTATATATATGTAAATATTTATGTATTTATAAACTATATATAAATATGTAAATATAAATAGTTATTTACATATAAAATTTATATATAAAAAATTTATTTATATGTAATAAACATAGAACATCTTAGAGTCAGGATACTGAGAAAACTACACTTGCCAAGGGCAGAGCATATTATGAATAGAAAAAAATTTTAAAAACCCCAAACCTGTTAAAATGCTATTTTAGTTAAAGAAAACGTGGACATTAATCCTATACCTTCTAGAGACAGACTCTGGGGAATGCTCTGGAAAGGTACAAGATGGACTACAGATATGTTTCAACTTCTGCTTCAATCTGGTGAATTAAATGTGCTTTGGAGTGGCCATTGGTGACACATTAAGGGAAGAGACAAAAAGTTGCTTTTTTTCAGTTTGACAATTAAGGGAAGGAGCACAAAAGGATTTATTCTCATTGGCAACAGCAAAATAAAACAAAGACAACTCATGCGTTTGATAGAATCTCCAACACTTTTACAAATTAAGACATATCATTGTCCTGATGACATCTTGGTTACTCATTTCTTTCCCATGTAAGGCACCAGAAAGGTTACAATGAAACTAAGGTATCTGCATACTTGCATCACGGCAACAGCATTTCATAGACCTAAGAAGGGACATCAGAAGCAGAATCAGCATTAATGAGATCATGTATGGAACTGAAGTCATTAATTGGCTGAGCTGCAGGAGACTTCAAGTGACTGAGATGTAAGCATACAGACAACAGAATAAGCCTATAAGAACTTATTTCACCTTCTACCTAGATAAAGTTCTGTGTAAGAAGCTCTTTTTGAAGCATGTAACACTTGCAGGTCTATGAAGTGTCCTGGCTTATCAAAACTTCTCCTTGCAAACATTTAAAAGGTGAGACAGATTCACAATTGAGAACTTTAATTTCTATTTGCCAGTTTAAAAACACCACACTTCTTGTATATCAAACATATTTTCTTCTGCAACAGCTATGCAAAATGCAGCAAGGGCCAGACCTAGATATTGTTATTATCAGCAAATAGCATGCGTATCAAAAATTTGCTTTCCCTTCCCTTCCCCTCCCACCTTTGAAATAACAATTTTAGAGATGTTGCCATTTGTTACAGACCAGTGAAGAGTTTTCATCAAGCTGAATAGCTTAACAAGTGGCGGTGATGTAAAGGTAAAGACAACAGAAAGTTTTCAGAAATGTCAAGAGTGGGGCTGCTCCACAACGCAGGACAAACCGGGAGTGATCACGGCACAGGCAGAACAGCACCTTCCTTGGTTAGGGCACAATCCTGCAGCACCTGAGCTGGTGGAGCGGAGCCGGGGCCCACTGAAAGTCTCAGATATGCTGAGGTGATAAATCAGGTTCAGGGTCTATCCAGACAGTATAGTCACAAATAGCATCAGAGCTACAACATAGGTCTAAGATCCATCCAGCAGACAAAGCTGGAGATATGCTTGAGGACAGGGCTGTAGTAGGTACAGCTACAACAATTCAGAAAAGGAAAGCTTGAGCCTGATCTTAAAAATTCATCTCCTGGACCCATGGGCAGAGGGGCATCACCTCCCAGTGCTCTCAGTAAGCACCTGCTGGTCACTGCAAGACAACCAGTCTTCTTCTTTAAGAGTTGGTTCTTGGGGAGGAATGCTGCATTTCTTGTTGCAGATACAGGCAATTTTGGAGGATCTCCTGATCCTTGTAACACGTACAAAAACAAAACAGTTCATCAATAATTTAGTCCCCTTTCCACTTTTATGTGGAAGACTGACATTCTTCATGTGAGACCTGCTAGTGGGAGTAGCTACTGATGAACAACGTGCATGCTGATATATGACACTTTGAATAACCCAGAATAAATCGTCCATTCTTAAATGAGAAAATAATGACATTAATAACAAAGTATTCATCCATTTGAGCAAGAGTGTACCACTTACACTAAGAGCTGAAGGTCCACTTGCCCAAGGCAATCTTTCATACATTTTTGTTCTAACTTCAAATTTTTGACACTGGAGCTTTAAAGAGAGGCCCTGACAAAGAAACCATGCAGCAAAACTGGCTTAAGTGGGGATTTATGTGGTGATGAGACCACACTTGCTGGGTTTCCTTGAGTATTTGACAATAATTCTCCTCCCTCTCTGGGTTTGGCACTCATGGGGTCCTGGTGGTGGGTCCAAAGAAATGGTTTCACACTGAGACCTCTAGTACTTTACAATGAAAAAATGTCTTCAGCCTGGAGACTGTCCAAGGATAACTGTATAGCCAGTAATATTTTATTTCCTTTATTCACTCTTGGAACTTCTGCATTAGACTTTGGCAAGGTGACATCACAGTTAATTTTGCAACATGAAGTCAAAAAATGCACTATTAAAAAAAATTATGAACAGGTTATGACTCTTGCACCCTGCAGCCACCAAAATTCTTCAAAGTCACACCCCAGCACTGAGTGCCAACCCAGGTAATAAGACAAATGCTTAGACTGAGGATAGAAGAAAGGGATATTCAAGTCAAAACTGAAGTCTAGTTATATTTGTGAAATATGGACTGAACCAGACAGAGCATTTTGGTTTTTCATTTATTGGGCACATTCCTCATATTATGCTATCATAAAGGTACCATATTGTTTCTATAGAAAGGATACCAAATGAATGCAAACTTGGCATGGTATCACCTCACACAGTTCTGATTGCAACATCAGAATCAGTTAAAACAATTTTTAAGTTATTTAAAAATGAATTGATGTAATAAGAGATGTGAACCTAACACATGCCAGCCTTTACCAAGAAGGAAGTCGTCTCCATCAGCCTTTTCATTTAATGCAAGGCTTATAGTTTGCTAAAAATCAACTCCTGTCTCAGTAAGCACAGAAATAATATTGCCATCTTGTGGTAGTCCATATGCAATACAAAATTTGGCAGCTTTCCACCACTTAAATTTTCAGAGTACCATTTCAGTGAGGACAAAAAAAAAAACAAACAAAAAATAGCAAAACAACCCAACCCAATGACAATAAAAAACCACACACAAAACATCCCCAAACCACACCCAAACGGGGTTTTTACAGCAATCTTATTTCAGGAAGACACTGAAGTAGACATCAGTAGATACACCTTAGGTATTCCTGATATCAGAAATATCAGTTTTATTGAACACAGTAGAAGATACTTGAAAAGCATCTTAATTCTGCATTTGTGAGGTTTCTCTCATCATGCCAGACAGAAGACCAGGAAGGTCATTAAATCTGACACTACCTTAATCATCACTGTTATCCACCTTAATTGCTTACTATTGTAAGTCTGTCCTTAAAACCAGCATCCCAAATTTCCTCTGTGTGTTCCTTCCTGGGATAATAATTGACCACACTGGTCAACATTCTCAGAGGAGGTGCTTTGACAGCCTCATTTCACAATCCACAGGACATAAACAGGTCAGCTTCCCTGCCTTGATTATTCACCATAGCCAGGAAGAATCTGTTGGTCTTCTCAGACAAAATTAAATGGTGGATATTTGGATTCCTAAACTCCTCAGTGTCTGGGTAAGCAGGTTTCTTATAAGTCCACTTCTAAACAAGCATTTATGAAAACAGATTGAATGGTAGATCACATTACTGAATGGTCTGGATTATCAACTACATTCACATATAGTAATACATATGCTAAAATCAACTATACATATTTACCAACAATATTCATTCTCTCTAAAACAAAAGGCAAACTCCAGTTGTGGCAATAACAGATGTTATATAGATACATAAATTGATATAAATTAAAGAGTTACCGAGTATGTGTACAATCAGTGGTGAAGACTTGTTTATAGCTTGCTAAAATTCCGTTTAAGACAAATTATGGATGGCAGTCATATGGTAACAATCGTGGTCTTCAATTTTTAAATTACTTTATCATTACTATAAGGAAACGGTCTTCATTTTTGCTGTGCTTTTACCTCTTCACTATTAGACCATTAAAACTTCAGCATCATTTCTCAGCAGTCTTTTCTCACATTTGTGGGAGAACTTTCTTAAGGATATATTTGGATTCATATTTGTGCCTCTTAAGAAATAGACTTACAAGGTCTGAGGCTTAAAGAGAACCTAAACTTTCTGGTTTTGCTTTCATATCTTTCAGAATAAAGAAAGCTATTTTAAAAGTTTACTTGCAAATCTTCCTCTGTTTAGAAACACCTTTATGAAAGTCATGAATTAAAAAACACAAACAAATGTCAAAAATTTCTTTGCTTTTTTCTAAAAGCACCTAAAATCCATTACCATTTGCTTTGTGGAATAAAGAAGAGCACTGATTGCTTTTTCAATACAGCAACACAAGTATTAAGACAACAGTTTTGATTCCAGCACAAATTTGCAAAGAAAATCATCCTTCCACCTTTAAGATTTCAGAAGAGGACTGCAGTTCTTACTCCTTAAGAAACAATATTAGAGACACAGAAGAAAAATTACTGGCTTGAATAAAATAGACTTAAATAGCAGGGCAAGTTCTTACTAGAACTAGACTTTGAAGCTCTTATTCACTAGTAAAACTCTTGCTAACTCCTTTCATTTAGAAAGTGGTTCAGAATGTCTGTTATTGTTGCAACATATTTTGTTAACAGGCTGTGAAATTTGAGTGCAATTCCAAGGTTAAAGAGGTATAAACGTGTTGGAAGTATACATCAGCAAATGAAGAAGCAAAGGGATCTTCAAAATTCTGAGCCACAGTAGCTGTAGAAGCCAATTTATGTCATATAATTCCAAAGGTTTTTTATTGAAGAGTCATTTTCTTTGAATATAAGTACTCCAAAGGCAAGACTAACATACAAAGCAATCTATAAAAGCAGAAAAGCTTGCAACTAAACAGCACAGTAAAAGCTGATGCTTTTCTCATGTTTTTACTGCTCATAAAACTTACTATTTTCCCAGTCTAGCTGATCATGCAAATACATGAACTTATTCATACATCTTTCCACCTCAGCTTTGGTGGCATGACCATAACAGATTGGTTTATAAAAAAAAATTCCTTGGAAAAGTCTTCGGCATCCTGTATCAAAATCCTCTATTACTAGTTTCTCCCAGAATATATTCTATGCTTTGCTTTTGCTACCTCTAGTTGTAAGCTGTGGTCCTTTAAAAGCAAGTGAGATTGAAGCAAGACTGAATAGTAGATCCCATTTATACAACAAACCTCAGGCTCTGAGACAGACATGAAAATCACATCTTGTCCGAATAAGGCATTTTCATTCCAGCTGTCAGAGATTTGAGCAAGTGTTAAGTAAACTGAAACATATATTTATTAGTTAGTAGAGCTTTTCTTTACATTTTTACCTGTTGATTTAATGTCTGCACCTGCTAGACACATTTGTTATAATATTCCAGAAAGGAAGGTATAGCATAAACTACAAAACATTCTGCAAATATCCCCTTTACTTGGAAATGTCCTCCTTTTTCCAGAAAGAGTAAAAAAAAAAAAAAAAAAAAACAACTAATGTGAAGCAGGATGGCTTTTTGGCACTCTGACCTCTATTCATTAAGAGCCAGCTGTACTTAACCAGCACCAACTCTTGAAGCAGATTCACCTACATTAGCTCTGTAGGAATGAAAAGAAGAGAAGTAACCAGGAGACTCCTGATCCCATTTCAACTCTTAACACTGCCTTGGCAAGAGGACTCTGCTGGGCTTTTCTTCCCCACAGAGAGACATAACCAAGGATGTGTGGAATCAGAATGTTTCTATTTTAGATAACTCACAACAAGTCTTGCTGTTGAATGTCCTTTGCTCCCAACCCCATAGCTGGATTCTCCTCATGGCACTGCAGACAGGCAGCTCTACATCTTGCTCACGTCACTCTTTAAAGTACAACAGAGTTAACAACCTGAATGTGGCAGCTCAGGCACATCATGTTCTATGTTCTCATAAGCAACTGTTATTTCTGTGGTCTAAGAGTCTTATTGCCATTATTTGGCAGTTAAAGCACCTAGCTATTAGCAAAAGACAAAACCTTGTGTGGTTTACATTCTGGAGGGCCAGTACCCAATGTCATTCCTTGAAAAGGGACATAAGTCACAAAAGCACCTTCTGCAACACCAGTCACACAGCCACTTTCTAATTTGCAAGAGGCATCCATCAGGTAGGAACCTGAGTCTTTCGCCTTCACCAGTGGGACTGAGGACAACACAACCTGAGCTCTCACATCCTTCACCTCATCCAGAGCTCCACAGTCCCTCTTTCTTTGCTCTAGGTCTCATTTGGTGGCATTGTTAGAGCCCAGAATGAAATCAATGAAAGGTAACAATCTGAAGGCTACAACATTAATTTTAGCAGCCCTCCAAAACACCTTGGATTTGTGCCCCAGCAAGCAAATCTCCTGTGACAGCATGTCTGACTGGCAGCTGGGCGTTTACCTCATGTAAAAATTAATCTCCAACAACTAATGCCCATCACTTCCTCTTGGTACCAATGCCTGTTTAGGCCCATTTGGCTCTGATGTCTGCCTTAACAGAGTTTGCTCTCCTGCATTGGCTATTAGAACACTAACAAAAAAGTGGTACAAAAGTAAATTCAGAGAGAAGAAATGTCCTGGTTTGAGTGAGAACAGAACTAATTCTGTTCAGTGACTTTTATTTTTCATCTCAGTTCTTCTAACTAACTTCACTGTCTGAAGTTAGCAGCCTGTTCTCACAGGCAGTGTCTGCTTCCAGCAGTGATAACACCCCATGGTTAGAGTTACTACCAATGGTTGGTGTGCAGACCAAGGCCACTGCTGGGTCTTGTGTGCCACATTGGGGGGTGCAGAAAGTGAAAGGCTGCACCTGCAGGGAGGAACAGACAGGACAGGTGACCCCAAACTGACCCACGAGGGATTCCAGCCCATTACGGCATATTCGGTTCAGAGCTGAGGGATCTGAAGGGTCTCTGGGCTCTTCTCCCCTCTTGGACTGCTTTGCCAGCTTTGCTTGGCTCTGATCTTCTTTCAGTTCCTTCCTCAGAGAACCCAAGGAGGACTCTGTCCGTTCTGCCAGTCTGTGTGTTCCTGAACCTGGTACCAGAATCCAGCTCCTGAACACAGCGCCCATCTGCTGCGGGGCCCAGTCTGGGATGTCTCCTGTGCCAGCTCCACAGTATCAGTGGTGACGGTGATGTAATTGCCATCAGGGGGGTTGGATTCGATAATGTTTTTGTATATATTCCATCTTTATTATCATTAATTGCCTTTTCATTAAAGCTGTTCTAGTTTCCTTTTCTAATGGCTAAGTCTCTCTCCCTTATTCCCTTTCTCTTCCCCTTTGGGGAGGAAGGGGGGTTAACAGAGAGCCTCTGTTATAGGTATAACCTGACCCTAAACCATGACAAGAAAAAAGCTCCGCCTGCTGAAGCCAGAAGATTCCAGCCTCCCCATTCTTAGGAGTCTCTACCCACCACTCCTTCAAACACAGTGCCTACCTGTGCCATCTTCCTTGTATTGTATGGCTTGGGTTCTCCCCACTGCGAACACTCTGTGGTGACCCTGTCAGTCTCATTTGTCCTCCCTGATGGCATGTGGCCTGTTCACCTCCTCTCTCAGGTAGCAGTTCAGTGCCTCAAACACAGCACATCTCCCACAAACTAAACCACTATCACCAGCAGATCTGGCCCCAGAGAAAGGTCCCAGAATTTCCTCCAGCCTTAGACCTGAAAACTGGCATCCTCTCTCTGGAGTCCTACCTAGTCAGAGGAAAATAAAAAGAAATAAGATTATCCCATGGGAGAGAAACTGTCTAAGTGAAGCCCCACAAATATTGAAATAGCCTTTCTATGGGCGTAGAAGGACTGTGAGCTGATATGGGTCTGCTCCTACTTCTGATGAAAGGAGTAGAAGAGATTTCGGCTATTTCATTGCTTAAAAACAATGGCCCTGGACTGAATTTGAGCTCATCTGCAGTACACAAGTACCTACAGAGACTTAAGTACTTCAGACAGGATAGCAGGGCAAGTGTGGTAAGACTTGAGAGGAGACCTCAAAGGAACACACAGATTTTGACACAAGAGCACAGGTGAAAATACAGTTTCTGAAATGGAGACACTGCCCTGCTGGTATGGAGGGAGGGGTTATAATTCAAATACCGCACGGTATTGGGATAACTTATTGCTCTGGTATTAAGGATATGTACTATACTATGGACTGATTTACTCGAACTCTCCAAACCCAGTGATATTCTCACTGTTTCCCCAAGCGCAGAGTCCTACAGGAGGCTACAGATACATTTTCCTTCCAAATATTCTAAGAAGAGATGCCATTCATCTCAATGGGAATCTTAAGAGTGCACAAGAAAGCAACTTATACCCTCTGGAGCTGCTGCCTTTGCCAGTGACATCATAATATGTGTGCCCACACACCTTCAACACCATTGTATCAAGAAATCCCGGTCCACAACTACAAAGATAAATGTTTCTTTATATATTTTTATTTATATATATATATATATACACACACACACCCCCCCCCCCCCCCATACAGAGTGTCTAAGATCATGATTTTTCCTAGCATCACAAAGTACATTCTTGCTTCTAAACCACAGAGGGAATCTGTATTCTTTACTGGAAAAAAAATTAGAACATAAATACAGACAACTTTGGCAACTTATAGCAATACATGTTGGATTTAAGATCACATCTATACTGCACTGACACCCAAACCTGGATGTTCCAACTCTATACCCTGATTGTAGCCCTAGACCTGATCCCATGCGATGTTTCAGAAGCTGCAAGTTGTTTCAGAAGCAGTTTAAGGTCATGAAAAACCTACTAGCACTTTGGAAGTTAAGTCAGCTTGTTGGTTTAGTCTTTTCTGGTAAGTAGATACATCTTTTCCTTCAAAAGATGTGTCACTGACCTAAAATGTGTGTAGTCCCTACAAAGATTAGACAATTTTGCAGAACAACTACTGGATTAAGATTAATCTGACTTCAACCATTAAATGACTTGGTCAACATAAAAAGATGTATTCTTTACTCAGTATGACACTAACGAAATAAATCCCATTGACATAAAAGGAACCATCTGCCTGCTTGAAAAACACATATAGTGTAGTTGCTTGAAGAAAATGAAAATAAGGAGAAAAAAAAAACAAAACCAACCAAACCACAACCCTGCTATTGCTTCCTACTGCAAACAAAAAGCAAATATGAAGATAGCATTCACACATCCAGAGTTGATTTTATCCTTTCTGTCAAAAAGATGATAGACATGAGGAATTATTTTTTTGTTACTTATAAGACATTCTATTTCTGGTTTACACTGTTCCAGAATACTTTAAGAACTTCCTCAGCAAAACCAGCCATTTTGCCAAGGTGATGGCATGTACACAAACATTTATTTAGATTTAAATCCTGCCATTTGTCCCCAAGAGAGGTTCCCTTTGCTCTTCCATCCACCCCTGCAGCATCTGTTAATACTTAACATAGTATTTAATTTCACTTCCAGTCTCAAAAAAAAAAAAAAACAATGTCCAATATTTCCATGTTTAAGACAAAAATCAAGAAAATATTCAACACTCATAAATTCCCATTTAGTCAAGGGGACCCCACACTTAAAAAAATAAACTCAGTAATTACATTTGGCAGGTAGAATTTTGGGTGCCCAAGCAGAATCAATATCCTCTGTGCTTGATTCTGCACCAGCAGAGTAAGGACTCTTGCAGTACTCCTGCTTCCAAGGTCTTAACTTTTAGATCCGCATGCCAAGCCAACAGTGGGGAAATAAATAGAGCAGTTGATGTAAATGCTCACTGAATTGCTCAGAGGTCCCAGAGGTGTAAGCAGATGGAGAATAACAGCTCACAGGGGATAATTAATTCTGAACTACACCATAATATTTGAAAAGGTTGTTTCTATTAAACATTATGGTTTAGGCCCTAAAAAAAAAAAAAAAAGAAGGGTTCACAATTAAACAACTGTGGATGTTGCTGAGGCAAAAGCAGCGTCGTAATTGTGGACAGCAACAGGGAACTCTGAACATTTCCTGAAGTTCTCATTTATTGACAAGATATATTGGTTCAGCCCTAGCTTCTTTTCAGGAACACTATCATCCCTGGAAGTGGTAACAGAAGTGGTAACAAAAATCGGTTTACAACTCCAATTTCTCTCCACTATTCAGTATCTAATCCCAAAACCAGATATCTATTCCTATCCCTGTAGGAACTGTAAGTTCTTCTCCAAACCACATCTTCAGTGAGAAGACACTTGAGCCAAATACTTCTGTCTAGAACCACAGACATTCCCTCCATTTAATTAAATTCCAACTCAGGAGATTCTAGTAGGATGTCTAGACAACCATTAGCAATTTAACTAAACAGCTTTCTCATCATTGCATCAGGAAAGTGCACAGCTTGCTGACATGGCCTAATTATGTGTCAAAAGAGCTTTAAAATAAACTTTTCTAAAAGAAATATTTGGCATGGTTTGGTGTCACCTACTGGCCTGGTTGCACATTCTGTCATTCCGCCACAAGTGTTGCAAGAAAATGCACAGCTCTCCACAGTAACTTCATTCAGGGTGCAGATTTTTATCTAGATGGTTTACATATAGGGCATGGCAGCTTAAAAAAGAGAGAACAAGAAACAGGATGTTCAGGAAACTAAAGCAGCTGTCACTCACAAGGAAATTGAACACACCAGAGAAGTTGCATGTGATGGGCAGCAGCACCTACTAGTAAGAGAATTATCTTCTTTATATGTAAGTATTTAAGACAGGTCAGGGAACAAGGCTTTCTCTAACTTTTTTTGCAAATTAATTTGCCTAAGAGAGTGTTTCGCAGTCTTTTCCTAAGTCTTCCTTTATTCAAAATATTTTTGTGGAAATGGTAGAATAAATAGTTTTCAGCAACTGAAGCCCAGAAAATTTTCCAGTTTATAAGAAAAATAAATAAATAAATAGGCACTCCAGCTGCCTACAACAAAGGAGAGAAACCAACCTTTGGCTTCAGTTCTGAGTTCTCATGGAAGCTTCTGTGAAGTTAGAGAACTCTTTTTCCATCCTCACCACCATAATCCCCTGCAATCAAGGTGTGTTGCATATTACACAGATTAAACACTTGCTTTCACATATAAAGCAAGTGTACACTGCACTTATGCACAGAAAGTAATCACAGTTCATGTCTGAGCAAGGAATAAAAGTTTTCTCTGAATACTCTTGTATTTTGCCCAAATTTCTTGCAAGAAATTTTGAAATACCACTATATTTATAGCTTTGATTTCCTGCTTCATTACCCATAGAGCAGAAGGTTAGACTAGGTAAGCTCCTGATGTCCTTCCCATATTGAATTGTCCTAATATAGGAGTATATTACAAGTATCCTCACACAAGAGCATGATGAATACTGTAATTACCTCTCAGGTCTAGGACTTCGTGTTTAGATTCCTCTCAATGAGAATAGTTGTGCTAAGCTCACATTGATGACCACATTCTCCTTCTAGCCCTAATACTAGTAAAAAAAACCCCAGTTTCCTGTTCTACACATAGAAGCAGCTTTAAACTTCTGTGGTCTGAACAACACACAATGCATACTCCACAATACAGACTACCGCAACAGATCGACGGAGTTCCAGGTTGAAGCAGCTGAATTCTGAAGTAGGTTTCTACTGGATAACCTTAGTTTTCTGACTACCCATAACCCTGCATAGGAAGCAAATGTGTATTTATAGTATTGCTTAGATTTTTGTTTTCTAGCTTTTTGAATGAATGGCTATGTTCAGCATGATCCATCATTATGATCCAAGCGTCCTTTGAGTCAAGGAAGGAGTCTGTTTTTCTTAACAAACACCACGATTAGAAAACTACCAAGATTTTGACCAGATCTTTTCCTGCACTGGAGTTTCAAATACCCCAACCATCAACTGTCCTGAGGAAGGATCAGGCAGTCTGTGTCTGTCAAAGTAAAAAGCAGACACTGCCAGGATGGTGAAGACTGGAATCTTGTGACTTCTGGCACCATTAAGAAGGTTCCCGCTCCACATCAAGATTTACAATTACAGAATAGATTCAGTGTCCTCATAGCCAACAAGAGTCTGGGAGCTCTGTTCAAGAAAGCACCCAAGTGAGCTAAACTCAGACCATGCAAGATCACCAGAAGACAGCAACAAGCCATAGTAATGGGAGACTCCCTGCTATTAGAGATGAAGACCCATATGATGTTCTTCTTGATCCTGCCAGTGAGGGAAAAGGGCATGAGGAGTAGCAGATGGACCCTGCAGATAAACAATTGGTTTCACAGCGGTGTTGGTAACAGGATTTTTGGTTTTATGACCGTAGGACCTTTTCTGAGGCTTGATGATTTCTAGGAAGACATTAGATCCACTTAAGTGGGGCAACAACATCTTTACCACAGGCTGGATAACATGGTGAAGAAAGCTTTAAATAAGCAATAACGGGGGGGGGGGG
>JANVCC010000101.1:4134117-4206046 GCA_025345505.1 Todiramphus chloris collaris | reverse complement strand
GGGGGGGGGTGAGCTGATGACCAACAATCAGGTGAGGAAGCTGTAAATCACATCGACAAACAAAGTTTGTGGACTGATGTAAGTAGTAGGGACCTTGTAAATAATAACCCAGGGTTGAAGGGGGCCTGCCTTCAGCATACCCACATAAGCACATGCCCAACAGACTGAATTATGGGCAAAGCCCTCCCTCCTTTTCTGGGCTATCAGCGCAGCTGGATGCCTCTGGAGTGCACTAACATACTCAGCACAGGAAAGAAGACGAATTAGAGGTCGGTGTGCAGCTGCAGTTGCGATCCCACGGGGACTAGAGATACAGGAGATAGCTCACATGACTAGAGTGCTGCAACATATGGATACAGGCTCTTTAGGAGGAAGACAGCAAAGGAGGAGAGTTGCCCTTTACATGAAAGAGCAGCCAGAAAACATAAAACTCTGCCTTGGGACCTGTGATGAGCCAGAAGGGTTAGGATTAGAGAGCAGAACAACACGGGTGACATTGTGTTGTATGCCTGCTACAGACTATCTGATTAGGAAGAAGAAAGAAATGAGGCCTCCTTCAGAGAGCTGGAAGAGTCTCATATTTGCAGGCACTGCTCCTCGTGGGGGCTTTAATGAACCCAATATATACTAGAGAGACAATACATCAGTACCTGAGAAGGTCAGGGAGCAAATAATCCTAGAAATCATGTCCAAAAGCATGAAGGATAAGGTGGTAAAATGGGCTGACAGGTACATCATGATGTTCTACAAGGGAAGCACAAAGCCCTGCACCTGGGCAGGAAATAGCTTCATACAGCAATACAGGTTGTAGGTCAACCAGCTGGGAAGCAGCTTCGCATAAAAGGCCCTGGGGGTGTGATAAACAGAATGGTTGATTTTGCTTCAGCTAATGGAGTTTAATTAAATA
The DNA here is from genome assembly GCA_025345505.1 of Todiramphus chloris collaris. Classification (NCBI taxonomy): domain Eukaryota; kingdom Metazoa; phylum Chordata; class Aves; order Coraciiformes; family Alcedinidae; genus Todiramphus; species Todiramphus chloris. The sequence goes on along the minus strand of JANVCC010000101.1, from coordinate 4,205,139 downwards.
TGGAAAGGGAGGGGGCATTGTAAGCTTCACCGTAGGTGGACAGAAAGTCTGTAAGTTCCAGGACCTGGGACTGGAGCAAGGGATCTTTGTAGGTGGGAAAAGGATGTCGCTGCCCAGATAATATGAAAGCTTTAATGTGCATGTGCAATCGGGACAGGGGTGTTGGTAGAGCCAGTGCCAGCCGGCTCCAACACAGACCACCCAGCAGCAACAGCGGCAGAAACTCTGTGATAACAGAGCAGGCCAGCTCCAGTGCAGGCCCGCGCTGTGAAGGGAATCGCGGCGGCAAGGGCCGGCAAGGGGCTCTCTGGGGGCTTCTGGGAGCCGGGAGAGCGGCGGGGCCGTGCCGGGGCCGGCAGCCTGTGGGCGGCTGCTGAGGCTGCTGAGGGGCCCGGGCGGAGCAGGCCCAGCGGCGGCAGATCCGAACGAGGCGGAACCGCCACAGCGGGCACTCGCCCAGACAACCAACTCCCCGTCATAAAGAAGCCGTTCAGCCCGTGGCGTTCCCCGGGGGTCACCCGGGACACGCAGCGGGCACACGGGGCACGGCAGCTCGCAGGCGAGGGCGCCCGCTCGCCGAGGGAGCAGCTGCGGTGTGGTGAGTGCGCGCTGGGGAGGGGAAACCGCGGCAGAAAGGGTCGGCAAAGGGCTCCTCTGGGCTCTTTCTGGGGCCGTTGGAAGGCGGGAGAGCGGCTCCTTGTGCCGGAAAAAAGCTCATCCAACGAACACAGTCACGAGAGCACAGTCCTGAAAGACTGGCAACAACTGCAGGGTAAATCAAGATGTCATACAGAGTCCCATAGCAGCACTGGACACGGCAGCTCTAATTTCTAATTGGAACCTACATTATACTGCGACCAGTAAGATAGATGGGGGGAAAAGAAGTTAGAGCCTTTTTTTGTTTCTTTAGGTTTCTCCATGGAAATCAGTTTCATCCTCCCTCCTGCCGAAATGTCAGGGTCTATGGTCAGGGCAGCCTGCTAGACCTACAACAGACGCTTGGAGCTAGGTGCTAGAACAGATGCCTTTCAAGCAGCACTACAACCCTGGATTTCAGGAGGGACAACTTTGGCCTTTTCAGGCAATTGCTGGGTGAAATCTCATGGGACAGGTACTAGAGGACAGAAGGGCCCATGATAGCTGGTTGACATTTAAGGACCTCTTCTTCCAAGCTCAAGATCAGTGCATCCCAGCAAGCGGGAAATCAAGAAAGGGAGCCAGGAGACCTGCATGGTTAAGTAAGGAACTTCTGAGCAAAGTTTAGTGGAAGAAGAGAGTCTACAGATCATGGGAAGAGGGGCTGGCCACCTGGGAGGAGTATAAAACTATTGCCAGGCAATGTAGGGAGGTAACTAGGAAGGCTAAGGCCTCATTGGAACTCAACCTTGCAAAGGAGGTCAAGGATAACAAAAAGAGATTCTTCAAATGTATTGAAGGAAAAGCTAAGGTTAGAGGCAATGTAGGCCCTCTGCAGAATGAGGCAGGTGCCCTGGTGACAGAAGACACAAAGAAGGCAGAGTTACTAAATGCCTTCTTTGTCTCTGTCTATACTGCTGGAGATTGTCCTCAGGAGCCCCTGACACCTGAGGCACCAGAGGACAGCATGACAAAGGAGTCTTCCCTGGTTGATGAGGACTGGGTTAAAGAACAGTTGAATAATCTGCACATCCATAAAATCCATGGGTCCTGATGGCATGCACCCATGGGTGCTGAGGGAGCTGGCACAGGTTATTGCCAGACCGCTCTCCACCATCTTCAGTAAGTCATGGCAGACAGGAGAGGTGCCTGGGGACTGGAGGAGGGCAAACATCACTCCAATCTTCAAAAGGGGTAAGAAGGAGGATCCAGGCAACTATAGACCGGTCAGCCTCACCTCCATCCCCAGAAAGGTCATGGAGCAACTTATCCTCGGCTCTGTCTCTGGGCATATCAAGGACAAGGGGGTCATTAAGAGCAGTCACCATGGTTTTACCAAGGGGAGGTCATGTTTGACCAACCTGATAGCCTTTTATGAGGACATAACCAGGTGGATAGACGATGGTAGAGCAGTGGATGTAATTTATCTTGATTTCAGTAAGGCATTTGACATAGTCTCACACAGCATTCTTCTGGCTAAACTGAGGCAGTGTGGTCTGGATGATCAAGTAGTGAGGTGGATTGGGAACTGGTTGAAGGAATGAAGCCAGAGAGCTGTGGTCAATGGGATGGAGTCTAGCTGGAGGCCTGTAACTAGGGGGGGTCCCACAGGGATCGGTGCTGGGACCAGTTCCGTTCAACACATCCATCAATGACCTGGATGAGGGCACAGAGTGCACTGTCAGCAAGTTTGCTGATGACACCAAACTGAGAGGAGTGGCTGACACACAAGAAGGCTCTGCTGGCATTCAGCAAGACCTGGACAGGCTGGAGAGTTGGGCAGGGAGAAATTTAATGAAATACAACAAGGGCAAGTGTAGAGTCTTGCATCTGGTCAAGAACAACCCCAGGTACTACTATAGGTTGGGGACTGACTGTTGGAAGGCAGCGAGGGGGAAAAGGATCTGGGGGTCCTAGTTGATGGGAAGCTGACCATGAGCCAGAAATGTGTGGCTAGTAAGTCGGGAGAGGTTCTCCTGCCCCTCTACTCTGCCCTGGTGAGGCTGCATCTGGAGTACTGTGTTCAGCTCTGGGCCCCCCAGTTCAAGAGGGACACAGAATTGCTTGAAAGAGTCCAGTGCAGAGCCACAAAAATGATTAAAGGAGCGGAGCATCTCTCTTACGAGGAAAGGCTGAGGGAGCTGGGACTCTTTAGCTTGAAGAAAAGGAGACTGAGGGGTGACCTCATCAGTGTTTATAAACATTTAAAGAGTGCCAGGAGGATGGAGGCACGCTCTTCTCGGTGATGCCTGATGATAGGACAAGGGACAATGGGTGGAAGCTGAGGCATAGGAATTTTCATGCAAACATGAGGAACTTTTTCACGATGAGGGTCACAGAGCACTGGAACAGGCTGCCCAGGGGGAGTGTGGAGTCTCCTTCTCTGGAGATATTCAAAACCTGCCTGGATGCATTGCTGTGTGATTTGGTCTAGGTGATCCTGCTCTGGCAGGGGGGTTAGACTAGATGATCTTTCAAGGTCCCTTCCAGCCCCTGACATTCTGTGATTCTGTGAGTCTCTCTGTTAACCCCCCACCCTCCCCAAAGGGAAGAGAATGGGAATAAGGGAGAGACACTTAGCAATTAGAAAAGGAAACTAGAACAGCTTTAACAAAAAATAACAATAACAAAAATGAAATATATAGAAATATATACAAACCCAATTATCTAACCCAACTCCCTTGATGGTAATTACATCACCGTCACCACTGGTGCTGTGGAGCAGGCACTGGGAAAGTCCCAGACTGGGCCCAGTGGCAGATAGGAACAGTGTTCAGGAGTTGGGTTCTGGTACCGGATTCAGGAACACAGATCAGGATCAAAGGCAGAACAGACAGAGTCCTCCTTGGATGCCAGCCTTTGAAGAAGCAAGGAAGAAGTCAGAAGACCTGAGCCACAAGGGGCTTGACCCTCGTGACCCCTCAGCTTTAAACCAAATATGACGTATATGGGCTGGAATGCCTTGTTGGTCAATTTGGGGTCCCCTGTCCTGTCTGCTCCTCCCTGCAGGTGCAGCCTTTCACTTTCTGCACCCCCAAATGTGGTACACAAGACCCAGCAGTGGCCTTGGTCTGCACACCCATCCTCAATACTAACTCTAACCATGGGGTGTTATCACTGCTAGCAGCAGACACTGTCTGTGAGAACAGGCTGCTAACTTCAGGCAGTGCAGTTAGTTAGAAGAACAGAGCTGAAAAGTAAAAGTCACTGAACAGAATTAGTTCTGTTCTCACTCAAACCGGGACACAAAATTATCAGCATTTCTCCTGTAATCCAGACTGTAGGCAATGAGATTTCCCAGAGCACCTTCTGCAATTTCTGTAGAAATTACATGGGTAATTACTATTAATGGAACTTACAGAACTCACGGGGCAGTCCCATTCTGCTGAGCACAAGCCATGTTCTCTACTTTCTAGCAAAGAGAGGGTTTTCTCTGCCCTCTCAAAACACGTTTCAGGTGTTGTTAAAGTTACTGACAGACTGTTCATTATTTTTGGAGAGGAAAGGCAGGATAAAGATCTTGTTCAGCATGACAAGATAACTCAGTTTGGTGAGAAAATTACCAACAAAATTGATATTTCTTCATTCACTCATTTCTTTAGATCTGTCTCTAGAAGAGCTGGAGCATTGTGCAAAAGCATTAGTGCAAAAGCATCAGTCCAAAAGATGACTGATTAGCCCTTAAAAAGAGAGGGGGGGGGGGAGATCAAGAAATCCTTACATTGAAAAGGCCAGTTGCAGAGTGATTTCCCTTGCTTTCATGGGGTTCCTACATCAGTACCTTCACTGAAGAACCAAGAGGCAGAATTCAGCTGCCAGGGCAAAGCTGCTACAGGAAACACCAAATATAAGGAACACAGTCTTATTAGTATTCAAGTGACACCTACCACATAAAGAAGCCACCTGCATTTCTGCAATAGACTGTATTCCATGTAGTATCCTACAGCATGGCTTTTCCTGAATTAATAACATGTTGAAAACAAGACTTGGTCTTGTGAAGTATGTGTTCATGTGAACCAGTCCTTGTGGGTCTCATTCATGTCACTTCAGCCTCAGTTCAACAACTCCAGTCCACAGCTGTGTGCATGACAGTCCAGCCTTTTTTCTCTCATTCTCCCTAATGTAAGGTGCCCAATTTCGTAAATGATGCAATACGGTGAGCACTCCAGCTAAAGCCTTTCATCACATTGCTTGCCCCATGTCGGCCTCTGCATAAGACAGCAACTCAGCCAGCTCCAGGAACTACACCTTAGGTACTTCAGTGCTTTTATAACAGTGAAACAGGGCGTATGATCATGTCTTGCTACCAAAATAGCAACAGTCACTTGTTCTATTTAAGATGCCACCGAAGACACCATCAGATAGAAGGGAGGACAATTATTTTTGTGCTCCTTGGAAGGCATAAGGCACTAGTGCTGCAGTAAGTATCTGTGTCTTCTCTCATAATTTTATCTGAAAACCCTTTAGCCAGCTCCTGTGGTGTTGGTTGTTAGCATTACACTTGAATAGCAGGATCGTAAGTGTAAATGCAGCCAGCTGCATGACATCAGGAGAGCTGTGCAGCTAGTCTAATTGCTCAGAGTGATGTCATTCAGTGATTCCAAACCTGTCCTACCAAACACCGTTTTCCCCCTGTAAGGTACCTCATCCAGTATTGAGTTTATAACGTGTTCCAGAGAAACTGTAAAATTATTTCACTGAAACCATGCATCTGGCTGTTGTTAAAAGACTGGGAAAGAAATAGGGCATTTTAGTTTATTCACACTGATAATAGTTCTTATTTCTGCAAGCCACAAGAGGAACCTTGACAAGAGCCAGGCATTGTGCCTTGCTTACATGGAAACACAAGCTTTACCTCTTACCTGTAACTCCTCTGTCCCATGCTTTGCTCCTACTCCTCCTCAAGTGCTTTCACACAACTCCTGTTTAGCTGCACAGCTGTCTATTGAGATAAAAAAAGCTTACACATTTCTGTAAACATTGTTTATGCTTCTGACAGCTCAGCACTCTGAAGGTACCCACTGGAGTGCATTTCAGTCTTTTGGGTTTTTTTAAAAAAAAAGTACAGGACAAATTTATGTCGATGTATATAAGAAAGTGGTAATGTTTTTTTATAGCAAGGATGCTATAGATACATTGACTCAAAGAACCTCAATGCCTCTGAAAATGACACAGTGCTTTTATTTGCTTTACACTTATTAAAATGTCCAAAACAAAACTATTGTCATGTTTTAGCAAAAATTCCCTAATCTAAAGCAATTATATCCATGAATTTCAAAGCAAAAAGTGAAATAATGAGACCAGAACAAAGGATTTACTTCACTTCTATTTATTTGGCATCATCTATGATTCATTCTCATAACTCAGTTTTCAGTTCACATTATACTGAGGCTGGAATAAGTGTATTATTTTCTAAAATAAGAGCCTCATTATTTTAATACAATGCATTCCTGAGCAACTACCTTACTACATTAAGTAGCTTTGCTATTATTGGGATTCTGTCACTAAATCAATGCTATAGATTTTACAAGCTACTCCAATGCAACTTGAAGGCCAAGGTAAATCAATGTCAGCTGGCACAACCATCTTGTCATGTTTGTGTTTAAACCAACAGTCTTTTTGGTGTATCGTAAGACACTAAACCACCATAGAAATAAAAGCCACCTGAATCTTCTGTGGTTGCAAAGTCCCTACTGAAACAAACAAACAGACACACAAACCAATTATTTTTAGAATTTCTACACACCTACTCGCATTCTCTTCTGAAGGCTCCGCAGCCCAACCATTTCTGAAAGAAAAAATCTCCAACAAAAAGCCTGCCAATACAGAACAGCTTAGTTTGTAGAGTTTTTATCTAGACAGCCTTTTTTTCTGTAAAATATCTTCTAAAAATAACTATTGGATTTTAACATATGAATGCCTGAATGCAAACTGTTACTGTTATCAATGCTGTCTTCCCACCTAAGCGAAACTTGTTCTATATGCACTTAGGGAACAGACTGAACGGACAACTGTAACTGCTTTGTGAACTGGCAAGCATCCAGGATGTCTCCAAGAAGTCTAAAATAGCCATGCAAACATCTGTTGGAAAAGATACTGCCTTTGAGAAGAGGAACAATAATTCAAATGCAGTCCATGCAGGAGTTCATTGCTATTTAAGTCCCCACACGGCCAAATGTGAGGGGCACGCAAGGTAGAGAAGCACAGGAAAAGGATGTCTTTTGTAATCATTACTATGTTGTTAGTTTTTTCTCTGTGCAATATTTTGCTCAGCCACTGTATCTGGGCCAAGAATAAAAAGCCACCTAAAAGCAGAAGAGTAGCATGGAATCACCAGTATTACAATGTTCCTCTTGAGAAGATGACCTACTTTGAAAATACCCCTTCCTCCCAAAAAAAAGGCATTTTGATCTAACAAGCAGTTGTCAGACATTTTTCATTAACATGAAACATACGCTGGCGTCCCCACATGCAGTTTGCAATCCTTCCTTGTGCAATGGAGCAAGCTACCTTTGACTATAAGCCAAAAGAATTTTGGTGCCCACACCTGTCTTCAAGAAGATGAATTCAGAAATGCTAGGATTAGAACTGAACCACATGTCCTACTTGGACAAGTAAAAGCATAAGTATTCCCTCAGTGTTTGTTCATGAATAACCAATATCAATGAGAGCAGCTCTACTGAACTGTGATGAACCCACTATTGCAAATATGTGTTTCACAGACCAAGTATTCGGTATCTCTATTGCTTAATCAAGAATCTACTTACATATTCCCATCCAGAAGTTTCTGTTGAACTAGAAAGAGCTTTCTTGTTGGTTGAGTCACTAGTTCTACAAATGGCAGGGCAGGACAAAAAAAACCTTGAGAAATTCAGGCCTTGGAAAAAGTCTGGGTTGACACTCACTTTTAGTCTTTTTTCACCCAGAATAAAATTCCATTCCAATAGGGTACAAGTAAAATCAATTCATTATTTCCTCTTTTCCTGTATAAACACTCCTTTGCCACTTAAAGTCTTTTGATCCTACTCTTTGGGTTTTCTTTTGTCATTTTAAATTATTGGCAATAACTAGCTATAATACTCGCTTGGTCAAAGAAAAGACACTTTCCACATCAGACATTAAAAAACCAAATAGGGATATTTGAACTGTTACCAAAGCCATCTCAATTAAGTCAGATATGATTACTCTTGTAAGCTGTTAAGCCAACAACTCCATAATACTTTAGATTCCCTAAACATTGTGATGGAAGAGTAAGCATAATTGCTTACCAGCACATTATTCCATGGGATAACTGCTTTTTCTAACTATGAAACTTCCTTAGAGGATGAGAATTTTCACTTTGCCACTGTAAGAGACAATAAATCCATGGTGACCTCTCCTATTTCTGTGCTTTTATTCATAAGACACATTCAGATACCAAAGCAAGTGTCCAGCATTTACTCATGATTGTGTCAGAATCAGTCATTTCTGCAAATCAAATAGAGAAATTGCTATAAAATGTCAAGTTAGTACTGTAAACATTGCAAACCTTAATGTGAAGTAGAATGGCTCACTTCATCTTTCATACAATTGTGTTTAAAAAAGAAAAAAACCCCAATTTTGAACCAAAAGATTTATGCAATTTAAAGGCACTATTTCACGTTAATGGTGAAACGGTCACAAGAAAAAGGTTTCTTTTTTAAAATCTAGAAAACCTTACAACTACAGCTATTACTAACTGTGCAAAGCCAATGCTATTCAGCCTGATTTTTCAAGTATGTGATTCTTGTGCCCGTGTAGTGTAACAGAGCACATACATGTTCCCTGTTCACACTACAAATCACAGGTTACTCTGAGATAGATATATCAGGGTGTTGTGCTAAAGATGAGTCCTCTCATTGGGAAATGGCACCAGGATTATTAATTTTTGTGACACCAAACTGCCATGTGATCATCATGCATGTCCAAGGTATAGTCAATGTGGGCAATATGGCCACAACTATGTGGCACCAAGTTCACTACAAGTTGGGAACTCAAGGAAACCCTCAAGCTTCCGTTGTCTACAATAAAGTTAGCATCACAGACACCACTGCCAGTGTTAGCAAGCTACAAAAGGCAGAATTCAATTCTGATAATGCCCTGTAGATCTTAGGAAAAACAAACAAACAAACAAAATCCAAAAGCTTCTCCAGCATCACAGGCCAGTATAAATTGATTAACATAGAAAAAAAACCTTAATTCGAGCACCTTTTGAAAGTCCTTCATGAAGCCAAAAGCTTTATTGTGTTCCTTTCATTGGTGCAACTGCTCATAAACAGATGATACCAACAAGAACATAAAGGTTCACATCAGTTTCCCTGTAAACTCTACTATAACAGTAACTGTACAGTATATTGCACTGCATCAGTGAAAGCAGATATTTTCCAGGTCATTATGGTTTCAGTTTGGGGATTTATTCTCCAGGGACTGAAATAATAATAAAAAAATACAGACACAAACCACACAGTTTTCCTGGATCCACAAGTACTATATACATTTTGTACTCAAAAAAAAAAAAAAAAACAAACAAAAAAACCCCACAAAAGCCTCAACACCCCCTCCCACCCCCCGAAAACTGAATCACCAGAATTTGACGACTTAGTTCTTGCTATTTTATCTTATTAGACATCTCTTTTGCACACACTCTTATCATTAATCTTTTGTAGTAGGTGAATAACAGAAGTAATTTCAGGACTGTTTTACAGTTAAGCATGCAGTGTCTATACCTCACAGGGTGACAGAAGACTGCCTGTAGGATATAAACTCACTTCTTTCAAGGGCTTTTCTGAAAAAACCCACAAAAAACAATTGCATGTCACCAATACATCCCCTGGCCTTTCATCCAAACTATTGTACATTAGAAGCTTCATTGTCCACTACAGAAGCAAATTAATCTGGATGCCCTGGCCTACACATAGTCCAGGATATAGTCCGGGTTCAGTTACTCATCTGCTGCATGAAGATAAATTATTGAAAGAGCTAAAAAGTAAAGGTCTTCCAATGTAGCATGAAGTGTTCAGGAAGGAAGAGACAACTTCTTTGAGGAAATGTCCATCTCAGCCTCTGAATTTGAAGTTCCGCCCACGTCGGGATCCGTAAGTCTCCTGGTTTACTTAGTCCCTAGTTTCCAGTTTACCAAAAGGGTTGTGGGCACATGGCTCTAAAATTACAAGCTGACCTTGTATCCTGAACTCCAGACCTTATTAAAAAAACCCCGCCTTATAAGCTATAGCAGCACTGATAAAGCTGTGCAGTCTCTTAGACACAGAATAACCTTCATGATCAGGAAAGGCAGCCCATCCCCACACTTAACATTCTCTCTATTATTTGAAAAAGGTCATTGCACTCTAAGCAAAAATCTGCCCAGCTGCTCAAGACCTAAACTCCCCTCAGGAGCTACTGCTAAGTGTCCTTGAAGTGTCCACTGAAGTGTCCTTGAAGTATCCACTACTGAATACCATTGCTATGAGTGTTGCTGCTTCCTCATCAGCACAGTCACAGAAACAGCAATAACTGAGGGACCCTCTAGACTGACTGTCACAGATTCCCATCACATCTCTGAGGAACATATTTTCTCTAAGGCACAAGAACCTTTGTCATCTTAAAGACTTTGAAGCCAGTTTAACATCCACTTAGAGAAGTCAAAAGACTTCTCTTAAACACTATGAATACTAACTCTAGACCAGAGGTACTTAGTACTACAGCTGAAGAACTATTTTTTTCAATTCTGCTCTTCAACAGAAAGAATAGCTCAGGACAAGATATCAATACTATAATTTAAAAGCAGATAAGACAAGTGACATGGAAGAGACTAACTTTGTTTTCCAGGTGAAGTTTGACCAGGACCTAGCAAGTGTCTGAATTAGATGTCCTTGTCAGCTTTTAAAGCTACAGCTCGTGTCAAAGTGTCACTTCAGATATCCCTTAATGATCCCACCCATCGCCCTCAATCACAAGGCACAAAAAGTCTTTTCTGATGACATATCATACAAAATTTTATCTGTATACAAGTAACAGTGTATAGAGTCAAACTACATATCAGCAAATAAACATAGCTTGGTCAGCAGCAAACACCATAGGTCCCCTTATAACTATCTTGGGTACCATTGCATAAGTGGGGTGGAGAAGGAACAGAGCTTCTTGTCCGAGACATCTTGGGAATGCAGCACAACATCCTAAGCAGTGGTTCACAAAAGACCCCCATTACACACAAATATGTGCGGATTTTTTCAAGATTATGATTGAGCAAGATTTCTTCAAGGAATTTAAGGCTGAGGGGAAAAAAACCCCACATAATATATACATGCTACATTGGGATTTTTGATAGCACCCTAAAAAAAACCTTATTTTTGATTCTCAGCTGTGACCTGGACCAAGCCTCATCATCCACTTCAGTTACTCAGATCTCTTCTGATTTCTATGTGTAGAGGACACGTCAGAGTTCAGTGTCCATATTTCAGCCCTGTAAGAAGGTTTTGTAAATCTGTTTGCACACTGTGTCCTCACTTTGAAGGGGCAACACAAAACCCAAGCAAAATGCAGAGGAAATCACTCAACTGCATACTGAAAAACTTCAGTTCAAGTGTCTTGAACTGAATCCATCCCACAGAATGAAAGGCTTTGTAACACCCCTAACTTTCCAGCCACAGTAGAAGTTTCAGTGAAATCAAAACAGCTGTCTGGTTTACCTCAGCTAAAATGCTAGGTAGTAGCCAAATTAAAATCAGATGTGTATTTAGTAAACTTTGCCACCCAGTGTTGCCGTGCATTTCAGTACATGCTCATCTGTTTCTGTAAGAAGGATTGCATTTAAGAGCTAGCACTTCACTTGCCTTCTACAAATTTATGTTAGCCCATTCCAGCATTTGGGCAAATTCTTACAGCAAGCATGGCACACCTTGTATTTGTCTTTAAGCTCAGTTTCCATTTACATAAGTTCATCCATGATAACATATGAAGTAATGCAAACAAGTTACTTTCTTGGTCCCTTGTACACCTGATGCCACTGACTGCTCCAGCTACAGCCACATCAGGACACGTTTCCTCCCCAGTGCTTCAGAGCCCTTCCAAGTGGGAGTGGAACTGCTGGCTGAAACACTAGAGGGCAACAGATGTCCTTGAATAAGCTTAAGGGAGCCCTTAAGGTTTGTTTAACACTTGGTCCTGTGTTACTTTTGAAAGTAATGTCATCCTTCCTCGATTTCAAGCTCTAATTCAAAACCTGTGTGAAGAAGATGCATATTCTACCGTGTAAGCCAGTCTACGTGAGTACATGCATGCCCACTGAACACCAACTGCTTTCCTTTCCATTAACCCTTCTCCCTGGCATTTCCCCTTTCCATTAAAGGGTCATCCACACATCGTTTGATGACATAAATTTAATCCTTTCTGTGTGGTGTATTTGTTTATCGACTTTGCCATAGTAAAGTACCTATTCATAACTGGAAATAATTGTTTTAATGGAAGTGAGGCTTAAGTCCTGAAGAAATGCATTCTGGCATTTCAACAATGAAGAGAGGGGAAAAAGAGGAGCTGGGCTGATTTCCTTGCAGGATCCTGCTAAGACTAGTGAATAATCTTAGATTTACGAATTTTGATAAACAAATTCACCCTGAGCCCTTATATGATCTTCCCATGAACAATTTTGATTCCTTCCCAGTAATAATACTACACAGAATGAATGCCTTCTGCTTATATATGAAGAAACTCTTTTCCCAAAACTTGGGAGGGGAAGCGTTGCACTTGAGTGTGTCACTCACTTATCAATACCTAATTCCACATGCAGAAAGACAACAAATACTTAGACTGTTTGATAAATTTGTCCCAGCTTACTAGGAGGAATAGTTTTGTCTTGATAATTTTCATACCAGTTGAACAGGAGAAATCGCATTCTGCTGGGAAGACCATTCCTTGAGGATTTGATAATTTAACAGGATCTCTCAGTTCTTAAAAAGCATAGCAGTCTCCAGATGGGTCAGAAAGAACTGAAGGAGGAACTTTCAGGGTTCATAATCATAAAAAAGTGTGATAGCATCATTTAAAGAACTGCTTGGACAGTTCTATGGACTACGGTTGTGGATGAAGAAAGAAAAGTTGAATTTCAATGAACTAAGCCCATGCTGAGTATGAACACTCCTCGTGAAACAAATGCCAGGTTTTAACAATGAACAAAGAGAGATGACAAATCTTCTTTAAACTTTGATATTTATAGCACTTCAAAAACCAAAAAAGCCAACAAACCAACACCTAGCCCCTCACCCTCCTAAAACCCAACAAAAAAACAAAAACAAAGAAAAAAACCCAAATCCCCATACCCACAACCCAAATGTAAAACACAGACCACCAAAAAAACCCAACAAACTAACCCCAAGTAAGTTCTACCTGTTTTTTCCCCTACCAGAAAAATATTAAAATGTGAGCACCTGTTTTGCCTATCCTCTTGGCCCTACTGCCCACCTCCATTGCCCACTCAGAAGTGCTACAAAAAAAAACTATTTAAGAAACATACAACAATCTGCTAACTTTCTAAAAAGCCATGGAAAAATAAACTTGTTCTAGACTCTGCTGTGAAAATGGGTCATTTCACTAAAATACAAAATATTAGCGGCTGTTCTTTTAACAAACATTTGCCATTCAGTGAACCCACGGAAGCAAGTATCTCAGGAAGGGTGGGGAACCGTGCTGTGATCTTATCAGCAAACACTGCATGTCATAGTGAGCAAAATAATTTGTCTCAAATGTATTATTTGGCCTTACAAATTCGTTAAGGGTTTTTTAACAAACATTTGTGTAATATGTATTTGCTACTAAACATTATAGGACTGGGTGAAGGAAGTGTCCATGAGGATCTTCATAATTCTAACATGAGGCATGCTCCATGACATAGCTAGGCTTCATACTAGCCCAAGAAAACCACTCGGAAGAGGAGCTAAGTTTCTGTATTTTGGTGTGACATGCTTACACAACAGCCAAGACAGTCTTATTCTTGCTGGGTTTCAGTCCCTACAGAAGGAGCAGGGAGTGAGACATGGACTGTCAGCAGCGTGTAGGAGCAGCTAATTAGCATAAGGGCTCTGGGAGGTGGACAGGCTTGGTGTTGTCCATCAGCCCAGCTTGTGGTGCTCTATGTTGTATCTCTTGTGTACCAGCTATGGCAGTATTTACGGAAAAGGGAATATAATTAAGACTGTCACATGACCACCCTCCCACACATACCATACACCTCTCCCATCCCCAATCCCTCTTTTCTTCTCCTCCTCTCAGGCCTGGGACAGAGTCCTGAAAGGGGTATTTTGGAATTTCATTCCCCCCCTCCAGCTTCTCTAAGCACTCTCACCTTGTGGATCTTGAATGCAAAAGTTATTTTTAACCTGATTGCACTGGATGCCTCATGACAAAAGCAAAGAGAATACAGCTTCTCACGCAGAGCCATTGTTGTCCTGACTCGGCAGACCAGCAGTTCTGCACGTTCTGCACCTGGCCTTAGGTTTTGTGATAAAGCTCCTCTGCACACACATAAGGGGAGCACAGATTGCCAATGGCAGTCGGAGACCCCAAATAATCCCCTGCCCAGATACTCCCAGGCTCATCCCAGGAGCCCATCAAAGGCCCATCTCTACACGTCCCAGGAGTCTCAGCCTGACTGCCCATACATTGAGCCATCATGAAGGGCCAACAGGAGCACCTCTCCAGAGAATCTTTTAGACTCTGCCTAGGGATATTGGGCACATTATGGGATGCAAGGGGAGAGCATTTTGGGATTGCACAGGGAATTTTGGGGGAAAAGGTGTAACAAGCATAGAAAAATGGAGGGATAAGGAAATAAAAGGAGCCAATCACATGTCAGCAGGTGGATCGTCAAGAACATTTGTCTGGCCTTGTCCTGCACCTCACTCGTACATTCTCTCCTGACTTCTCATTAAACTCTGTTTTCCTGAGAGGGTGACTCTATTCTGGGTGCACATGTGTGTGTTCAGGGCTCCAGCTACTAGCAACTAGCATGAGCAAGTCTGTAAGTGAGCATGCAATCACTAGCAAATATTAAGCAGCACTCTCTGGTAAGTATGTGAATGCACCTAAGAAGCCAGCGGGCTGTCTGTCTCCAAGGGTAAGACCCCTGGAGGACCTGGCTATGGAAGGATCAGTAGGATCTCAGCCAGCTGCTTGAGAGTCTGTGGGGCCTGGGCATCAGTCAGACACCCTCCTCGTGGTCCCATGTCTCTCTAATAGCAAGACCATGGGGGATCAGCTATCAGAAGAACCTGGTAGTCTTCACGCTTAAGCCCAATTGTTGAAGAGATCCACGTTGTATGTATGTGTGTGCATACATAATTATATATGCAACTATAATTAGCAATAATTAATGGTAAACATTGACAGCAATTTTATAATTACTAGTAATTAATACATATTAATGATATATGATTAATATATTGATAATATGTATATACACACTGTTAATTATACATCTCAAGGTGGAGGCACATATAATTATCTATTAATGTTTCACACTAAGAGGCCCACACTTTGTTCAGGCAGAGAGGAGAACAGGATGAGGCCATTGGTGCCATTCCTGTGTCTGCCAGTGTGATCAGCAGGGTACATGCGGGCTGTACACGTGCAGGGTGATGCATGCATACATGCACACACGGGGAATGCACACTCTGCCCCACCAGCAGTTGGAACCAAGGGCATGGAGCTGTGTCAGCCTTCTCTCCGTTGGGCTGCTGTACACAGCACTGCTCCCTCACCCCACAACATACAGAATATGTCCTGAATTCTCTGTACATTCTTGATGTTCTTATTAGCCATCCACTCTGTAAAAATAAGTAGCCATGACATCACCTCTGACAAGTGCTTCTATTCCTTAAGTCACTCGTGGTTAGATAAATTCTGGCCTCTTCAATAGCTCTGCTGGACTAGACCATCTTCTCCATACCAACACCCACTCTAGCTCACATACATTCCCCATAAGGCTTCAACAACTACAACAGAAGTTACTGGTATCTGTTAAAAAAAAAAAAAAAAAAACTTTTGATACCTGAAACTTTTGAAGTGACACACTTCAAATTGGCAACTAACCATATAGTTTGCTTTGAAGGCTTCAGTCTCAACCACAAAGTATTGAAAATAAATGCAGCCTGCATTTTGTTGCATAGGAGAGGAAGAAGCAAAACCAATACTTTATAAAAAAAATTGATCATCTGTATCCCAGGCAAGCCAACCAGCTAAGGTAAGTTATTAGAGAACCACACACACACTTCCAAAGAGACCTGACTCACCTGGATAGCCACAACAGCCTTATCAAGAAGGCTGACTGAAGACATTGACTTTACTCTCTGCCAAGAGACTGACTACTGCTTGCTTAACCAACAGCAGTTTCTACCACTCACAGGGCCACTGTGCCTGGAATTCCAAGGTGGGGTTAAGATTCTGTACAGAACCGTATTTCTTCCTGTGCCCTTCCCAAGAGAGTGAAGATGGCCCTCAAAACTGTTTGACCAAAAGCAGAGCAAAATTTCATTCAGTTGTCAGACAAGCTTTCACACACTACATTCATTTTGCTTCAACTTCAGAGCAGAAAAATAATTTCCAACCTGCATGCCAGGAAACTAATAAAACTCCTCAGTTCCTTACCAATAATCACAGCAGTAAAAAACAACACAGCAACTATCCTAAGGACAGGAGTGAATTTTGACTGAGAAGCATTTTGATATCTAAGAGAGAAAAGAAAATATTCCCTGCTGATCATAGAACCACAGAATGGTAGGGGTTGGAAGGGACCTCTGGAGATCAAGTCCAACCCCCCTGCCAGTGCAGGAACACCCAGGGCAGGCCACACAGCAACAGATCCAAGTGGGTCTTGAAAGTCTCCAGAGAAGGAGACTCCACAGCCTCTCTGGGCAGCCTGTTCCAGTGCTCTGTCACTGTCACAGGAGAGAGGTTCTTTCCTCATGTTGAGGTGGAATTTCCCATGTTTCACCTTGCTACCATTACCTCTTGTCCTATCACAGGGCACAACTGAAAATTCTTACTTCCTAGGTAGCAGGCAGTGATCATCGCAAGTACCAAAATTCACCAGCAAGACATTAAGGAATCTCAAACACTGTTTTCTTCCATCCCACAAAGTGGAAGAACAGTCACAGCCCCGATCATGCTTTGCTGTTGTCATCTCCTCTCCACGTGATGCAACTGGTATAGCGTTTTCCAAGTCAGATACTACTGTCCTTGTATCAAGGTCTTGAAAATTTAAAATACTTCCTATCTTGTCAGAAATCTAATAACAAAATTAAGATACTGAATTGCCAGTTTTCATATTTCCACACAGGGCCATATGGTGAGAACATGTGCAGGACAGCCACCAAATCCATACCAGTCAGTCATTTAACCGTTTCAAGAAACCTATTGGCCTGAACACAGAATCCCAAGACAACACTACCCATGACAAACTGTGCCCTTACAAAATACAGAGATTATTAAACCTCACCAGTTGCCTTCTCTGCTAAGAGATATTTTATCTCCTGTCTCTTTTGTCCACTGGCAAGATTTCCTCCTATCTTTCATCAGACTCAAGAAACAGAGATTAGGGTAAACTTCCCATAACTATTGAAAGGCTTCAAGAGGAGCAACAGAATGGAAAAATCTGTCACAGAAATAAAAAAATAGAGATAAACAAACAGACAACAAACCCAAACAACCCATCTTTAAAGAGAAGAGTGAAAGTGACAGTGTTTTTGTAGCTAAGAGATTTGATTCCACTACAGACATTGCCGGTGTTAGCATAGCCCTGTCCAACCTGATCAGGGATGAGGTATCTACCACCTCCCTAGGCAACTTGTTCCAGTCTCTCCTCATCACAAAAACCTTGTTCCTTATATCAACTCTAATGCTACTCTGCTTTAGGTTAAAACCATTGCCTCTTGTCCTATCACAACAGGCTCTGCTAAAAAGATTGTCCCCATTTTTCTTATAGGCCCCCTTGAAGTACTGAAAGGCTGAAAGAAGTACTCCCCTGGAGCCGCCTTTTCTCCAGGATGAACAACTCCAGCTCTCTCAGCCTTTCTTCACAGGAGAGGTGTTCCAGCCCTTTGATCATCTTTGTGGCCCTCCTCTGGACCCACTCCAACAGGTCGATGTCTTTCTTGTGTTGGGGTCTCCAGAGCTAGACACAATGCTGCAGGGGAGGTCTCACCAGGGCAGAAAAGAGGGGCAGAATCACATTCCTCAATCTGCTGGCCACTCTTCTTTGGATGCAGCCCAGGATACAATTGGCCTTCTGGGCTGCGAGCACATATTACTAGTTCATGTCCAGCTTGTGATCTACCAGCACCCTCAAGTCCTTCTCCACAGGGCTGCTCTCAATGCCACCATCTCTCAGCATGTATTGGTACCAAGAATTGTCCTGACCCAGGTGCAGGAAGTTGCACTTGGCCGTATTGAACTTCATGAGGTTTATATGCCTCAAACCTGTCCAGGCCCTCTGGATGGCATTCCATCCCTCTGGCATGTCAACCAAACCACTCAGTTTGGTATCATCTACAAACTTGCTGATGGTGAGCTCAATCCCACTGTCTATGTCACTGATGAAGATATTAAACAGTACTGGTCCCAGTATGGAGCCCTGAGGGATACCACTTGTCACCAGTCTCCATCTGGACATCAAGCAGTTGACCACAACCCTGTGGATGGAACCACCCAATCAATTCCTTATCCATCAAATAGTCCAGCCATCAAATCCATATCCCTCCAATTTAGAGATAAGGATATTGGGGGGGACCATGTCAAAGGCTTTATCGAAATCTAGACAGGTGGCATACATAGTTCTCCCCTCGTCCACTGATGTAGTGATTTCATCACAGAAGGCCTCTAGGGTGGTCAGGCAGGACTTGCCCTTGGTGAAGCCATGCTGGCTGTCTCAAGTCACCTCCCTGTCCTCCATGTTCCTTAGCATAGCTTCTAGGAGGATCTGCTCCATGATCTTCCCGGGCAGAGAGGTGCGGCTGACAGGTCGCTAGTTCCCAGGGTCCTCCTTTCTACTCTTTTTTAAAAAAGGGTGTAATATATCCCTTCTTCCAGTCACCAGGGACTTTACCAGACTGACAGGACTTTTCAAATAGTGGAGAGTGGCTTGGCAACTACATCAGCCAATCCCCTTGGGACTCTAGGACACATCTCATCAGGTCCCATAGACTTATGTATGTTCAGGTTCTTCAGGTGGTCACAAATCTGATCTTCTCTTACAGGGGGAGGGAATTGCTCCTCCAGTCTGTGCCTTGAGGTCCATCCACTTGCAGAGTAGAAAGAGAGATTTGCCAGTGAAGACTCAGGCCAAAAAGTTGTTGAACACCTTGGCCTTCTCCTCAGCTGTTTTTACCAGCTTGCCAGTCTTGCTCACCCCAGGGGGTACACTTTCTTTGACCTTCCTTTTCTGGTTGACATACCTGTAGAAGTTCTTACTATGTTTTGCAACCCTTGCCAAGTTCAGCTCTAGCTGTGCCTTGGCCTTCCTGACCCCATGCCTACACAACTGGGCAGTGTCCCTGTACTCTTCCCATAACACCTGTCCCTGCTTCCCCTGCCTGTGCATTTCCTTTTTGCCTTTGTTTGACCACCACGTCTTGACTCAGTCATGCTGGTCTCTTGCCTCCCTTGTCTGATTTCTTACCCCTGGGAATTGAGAGCTTTTGTGCTCTGTGAAAAGCATCCTTAAAGGTCAGCCAGTACTGTTCTGCTCCCTTGTCCCCGAGGCTATTTCCCAGGGGCTCCTATTGACTAAATCCTTAAAGAGATGGAATTTCACTTTTCTGAAATTCAGGAGCCTCACTTTACTCTTCACCTGACCTGTATCCCTCAGGACTGTGAATTCCACCAGTGCATGATCACTACAGCCCAGGCTGCCTCCTATCTTGATGTCACCAATTAGTTCACTTGCATGGGTCGCCATCAGGTCCAATATTTTGTTCCTTCTGGTAGGAGTATTACCAGAGATTTACCATGTTCCTTTGCATTTCTATTCTCCTGTTACCAGTTCCCCAAACAAACATAGATTTAAAGCCCAGATGAATTGAATCTGGGAAAATTAAGCAATGAGGCTTTCAGAAGCATCCATGCTCTTCCCAGGAGAGAAAGAATGGAGTTGCAGGTCTATGCTCTTGGGAAGAAATGCTATACAGGACGACAAAGTTGAAACCCACAGTCTAAACCAGTGGAAGATCCAGACAGAGTGCAAAACAGGTCCCTTACTTAAAGGAATCCACTTCTCTTTGAGGAATTTAAAAGACTAAAGCCATGGTATAGACCTGAGTAAGAGTCATATGCCAAGGCAAGACTGTGTTTTGACCTGGAGGAAAAAAAAAGCAGAAGACCAGTGCATCGTGGAAGGCTTCAATCAGCAGAGAGACACAGAGATGCAGAGAGCTGACGCAGCTGAGGGGTAGGGAAGAAAGGGGAAGATAAGAGGAAAATCCTCACTTGGATGATGAAATGTCATCTCTCAGCTCTGCTTCAAGCTTCTCAGAGCTCATACAGACAAAAGACAGGCTCCTCTCCCCACTGTGCTATCTGACACCACCAGTACGATCCAGAATTAAAACTATTAGGACAGTGGTAAGGGGATAAATTTGATACAGAACTCATGTCTTCAGTGCACAAGAAAAGTTACACACCTATTCTTCAAAACACTTATATACTCGCATATATACAGATGCACATATTCAAGTCATATATATGACTAGAACTACAAGCAGACTCACTCACAGTTACTGTTTTGTTATTGTCACATTACAGCGAATTTAAGGAGAAGGCAGACAAAGAAGTGACCTGTCCTTAAAATGGAAATTGCCTGAGAAGTGCTTAATTTAAGCCTGAGGACACACAGTAGAGACCACTAACACCCAGTCTAGACCACTGGCTACATTAAAGTTTCGAGCCACTGGAAAACTAGGTTTTAGCTCCTGGGAACAAGCTAGGAAAACATAAGGCATCATACATTGCAAGAAGCATTGCACACGACTGAACAGCTACATTTTCCAGAAGTCACAGGATCTATCCTCAAAATCCACAGGACCTGACTAGATGAGGTTTAGATCTCCCATATTTGAAACAGGAATATCCTAAAGGAGTTTAAGTTGTCCTAGCAAGTAGTTTGACTGCAGATGTGCCTAGGACTGACTGCATTGTCCAAGATCCGTCCCTTGGACAGATCTTGGACAATGCAGCAGAATGACTGCTTCAGTGAAGAAACCTGCCTGATACTTATTTTCTTATTGCTACTTACTATTTTCTCTTGCTCAGGTGAAAAAGCACAATTACCTAGACAGAAGATTATTTTTTGAGCCCAAAAAGAACCATTTCCCACCCAGCATTTCAAACAGTGCATCACCATGGAAGCACAGACTCACACCTGCGCATGGATAACTTGAGCACAGCATACATTCCATGCAGACTGATTATTTTAGGCAACATTTCCCCCCACTCACTTCATGATCCATCAAGGATATCATTGTGCCTCAGCACAATCAGGGACAGCAACACAGGCAGCTTTTGGTTAAAACGGAGATCAATTCATGCTGATGGATGACTGACTTTAGGGCTTAAAGGAACCAGACTAGTTGAATTTAGCCATCAGGCTGCTAGCAAAGTAGTGACATTTTCACAGAAGTGGAAGAGAAATGCAAGGTACTAGTGCAGAGGAATGAAGAAGGACTAGCAGGCACTTCTTGCGGTCAGCTTCCTTCAGTTTTGGCAGGCTCCAAGAGCTATAGGTCAAGAATCACAAGGTACTTATGCTTTTCTGGAGAAGGATCCTTGTTCTGTTTGCCTGAAGGGACCACAGCTCCCATTTGAACATATCCTAGAAAAACAGTGGGAAAAACTGAGGCAGGGCCTGGGCACAGTAACTTCTTATCCCAATCTCAAACAGCTTAAACTAAAGTTATTTAGGAAAACAGAAACATAATACACAGAATACCAATCCCCCTCTTTCAGCTTATCACTTCCTATGGGAAATAAAATATCTGTTTGTAAGACTGAGGCTTTCGCAGTGGGCATTTAAATCTTGAGGAGAAAGGCCTTTGAGTTACAGAGTCCTGGACAGGTACCAAACAGAAACCCAGCCCAAAGCCAAACCCCTGTAAGGCCCATATCGAACCTAGCAAGCATGTAGCAGACAACAGCAGACATACCTGCACTGGTGACGATTACATTATTTGCACACTGTTCCAGTACTCCACACAAATCCTTAGAGAGATAATAATAAAAATATTTACATATATTAGAGTCAGACTATTGGCTTATCAAAACCTCTCCAGAAGCTTGAAAATTCCTCCAGAGAGTTAGTCATTTCACAACTGTAGTTTTATATGTCCTCCAGTTTATTTAAAGATTTCACAGTCCTCAGAGGAGTATCAGGGTGTTGATTTAGAGTTTAAAATAGTTAATTCCATAATCAACAGGGAAGGATGCTTGTATCTTCGAATGAAAATTCTTATTTCTAAACTTTTGTTTCATATAGGAAAGATGAGAGACAATGCACGCCTAGGTGGCCAAGCAAGTTCTGTGGGTAGCACATCCTAATTTAACTCTGCAATAACAAGCAAGAGAAGGTTAACACACATTTAGCTATATCTGCATTTCTGACAACCCTTCATTAGGACTCAAAGATGTTGACCCCTAAATTAATTTTAAAGCCTGGCAAACGCAGAAAAATAAGATGCTAACATCAATCCTCCATGCCTTCCAAGCACAACAAATACAGCAAACAAACAAAAAACCCCCAATGTTATTCCACTGAGTAGCCATATCATCCATTTTCATGGCAGAAATAAGTTTTAACTTATTATATGCTTTGAAGTATTTGAAATGCAAACTGGAACTAAAACATGGTACTTATTTTAAATTTTACATTTTCAAAGGTTGGTTATGACAGCAAAACTTTTCACCACTGACTATCATTCATCATCTGCAGTCACCACAGTCATAATTGCAGGGAGTTGTTTTTTAGGACTAGGAAGCAAGCATATTTATTGGCATATCAGAAATAGCTTATTTTTCACAGTTATAACCAGAAGGACTCCAAATGGAAGATGAGCATCACCAGGTGGGAGGCTGTGGATACAGAATAGAAACATGAAAACCAGCATTAAATTTATTCTTTTCGTTAACTACCGTAAAAACTGTTTACAAGAAAACTTCATCATCTTTCTATGTCTTTCTTCACCCTCACTGAATGTTGACCTGTACATGCCCTCTCTTCCTTCCTCCATTCAGCTCCTACACTTCCAGCTTTATATCAAGCTATCCAAGTGGCAGTATCAAGAAAAATGTGGCAGTATCAAGAAAAATCTAGCAGTAAGGGTATTTTTCCACAAGGAGAACACAGGGCAGTACTAAGGATGTACTGGTAGTTACAACTCGCAGTGCAGTAAAGCTGTGAGTTGTAACAAGCCAAGCTTTCCTGAGACCTGAGGACAACCGGCCTTCAAGAGACATGAGCATATTCTTGCTTAATGGATGCTGGTATATTCAAAAACATATTTAACATTGCAATTATTACCAGGATTTGCTAGACAGACATAAAACCAGGACTGAATATCTGAGTCACTACAGTGGCTTACACCATAGTGTAAGTTCTTCCAGTGCATTAGGTTCAAAACAGTCTGAAATGATGATGCCTTTGGTGCATGTATCTCCTTTATGGCAGACAAACCGTACATTTGCTCCCACACATGTATACAGACAGGAAACTAAATATGCAATTACCCAATTTGCGAGTGTGACACATGTGCACACATCTCGGAGGACACACCCTTTCAAGCTCCATCCTGTATTTCCCCAAATTTAATTCAGTTTCTTTCCTCCCACAGACACCCATCCTGCTTGCCAAATAAAATTCTGGAAAAAACCAAGAAATGAGTAGCCTTGGTCACTTTGGCTGTTTGTGAACCAAAATGTTTTTTACTCAATTAGTGCTTTATGTAGGTTCATTAAAAAAAAAAAAAAAAAAGAAGGCAACAGGAAAAGAAAATAAAAGTCACACTTCTTTTCTGGAAGTCAATTACTCAGAGAAGGGGTGGGGGGGAAACAATATTTAAGAAGAGAAAAACAAATCCAGGGAAGCAGCCCATTGAGTGCTGATGGTTTCTTTCTATTGTTTATTACAGGCCATGTTGGTACTGCTAGAAAGTACTGATGAGTACATTGTTTCCTAAGACTTATCAGTGATAAATGAGAAAAAAAAAAAAAAAAACCAATACAAACAAGCTTCTCTTGATTATCTTTCAATAGATACAGTAAGACTGAAGGAAGATAGAATCTACCTGTAGATTAAATTTACAATACTATTAACTCAGACTATCAGAAAATTTAGCTTTAAGCTACTCTAGTGACTGCCAGAGATAACTGACAGAAATACCATTATCAGACAACCAGAATAATATAACAATTGCTGAAGTAGCATCAAATTGAAATAAGTGTTTTTCATCAAAGTGGTCAAGGGCTAGGGCCCAAATGCAGAGGATTAGAGGAATGGAAGAAAAAGGCTGGGACTAAAGATAAACCAGTTACTTTTCACAGGAGGGTTAGCACAATAGTAGAAAAAAAATAATTAGAAAACATTCACAAATGTTTTTTTTTTTTTTCCCTAAACAGGGATCATTACAGAGTGTAGCAGTTTTCTTCCCAGCACTTTGGCTAATCTTGAGCTTCAAGAGACTTACACAGGATACTCCTGGGTAACCATCCCCTCTCAAGGCACACAACAAGGCTAAACCATGAGTGCCCTCAGGCCAAGGTTACACAAGCACGGCTCTAGTTGGAGTCTGCTCCCACCTCCCTCAGAGTAAATTACAGGACTAGCTACTGAAGTGCCCAGCTCTTACAAAACTTGGACCTCGGTGACACTCACATCCTGATTCAAATAAGTGTAAACAATGGCCGAGGCCACAGGGGAGAGGACGAACAGTGCCAGGCTGAGTTTCTGTACCCCTGCCTGGCTCTCCACCGCAAGCACCTCCAGAGAGCAGACAGGCCCTCATCACGCCCTTACAGAGAACTCAGCAGCAACAAAAGGCTTTATTTCCGTGTGGGGAGGGTGAGCTAGGCCACTTCAGCTGAACAAGAAAGCTGATATTTAAAGTATCCACTAATTAATTAACCATAACTTTACTTAGAGCAGACTCATATGAAGACAAAATGCTTCTAAAAGTCAATCACAAAGACCAAGGAAGTCTAAACTAGCTCACAAACCAGACCTCCCATGCTGAAACTCCGGAGGAAGGCAGGAATAACCATCACATCATCAACTCCTGCCAGCAGCACGCTGGATATTGTGTCATCTTTACAGACCAACCATCAAACTGATAGGCTAAAGAAGCCTAAGCCCCAAACAACTATAACCGCCTGTTGCAGCTTACTAACCTTCTGTCAGTGTTTTGTATCTTCCTGTACACGTACGTAAGCAAACATAGTGAATCTGAACTATGCAAATAACTTGTATTCTATGCATCTTGCATTCGCCATGCACACATCAACGCAAATGAAGCAATAACTTCACCTGCATAAGAAGAGGTGGCCTGTGGTTTGCTACCAACGAACAGCCCTGTTATCAGAACTCTGATAAGCTCAAACAAATATTTTTGTTACTTACCCACAAGGCAGGCTTTTGGAGCACACTGAGGACCAGCTGCTGCCTTGGGACCAGAGTACATGAGCTCCTGTGGCCCTAGTCAGGGAGTGGAGCAGGCTGGGAGCCCTAGCCCTAGACTGCAGGCATCTCCCTGGGTGAGGGCCCAGGGCTGAACTGACCTGGAGCTCCCAGGCCATGGGCAGACGGGAGCTCCAGGTGAGACTGGTCAAGGCCATTAAAGCCTATTAGTGCCCCCAGGGCCTTAGGAAGAACTGTTTGTATGAGGCAAAACAAGCCTTGTGAGTAAGGGAACCATAATCCTGCTGCCTCAGGCCTCTTTCAGAAGTTAAATGTACCTGACAGAAATAGCATTTTCAAAGGTCCTTTTGAGCTTCTGGGAAATAGTAAGAGCCTTTTCTTATCTTTCTCCTTGTGTTCTTATTTAAAGGAAAAGGCCAAGCACGTAACACTAAACTTCTGTGAAAATTTCAGTAGGAGAAAGATGCTTTTGTAATTAAATACAACCCTGGCTGGATACATTTTAAACACCTTGGTTTTCACTGGATGGCATAAAGACTAGACAAGCACCTACTCTGCTTGCATCGCTTGTGAGCAACCTCCTGTCTGTCCCTGGGAATTAACATCTTTATGCTGAATTTGGGGGCTTACAGAAGTCTCACCCCGATTTCAGCAGCCTAAGTATACTTAGTAGTTCCCTTTCATCAAGATACTGAACCAAATTAATGGTTCTCCTTTTTGTCTATCAAATATATATTTAGCACTAGCCTTCTTTTCAGTTAAGAGAAGTTGACCAGCCTATACTTATCTTTTCAAAGAAAAACCTCCTTCAGGCAGCTCAAAATCTGAAAGTTTAGGATATCCTAGAGGAAGACAGAAATCCTAGCTTCTAAGTATTATGACACATTAACCATAAGGAAAAGAGAATCATTATGGCTATTTTGTATGGACCAGCTGGAAAGGCAACAGCCACAGCACTTACTACCACATGGCTATTTCAGGATAACTGAGGCTTGGCTCTACCAGCCTGAAGAACCAGCTGCAAAAAAAAAAAAAGGATCACTAGGAAAGTATTTTCTTTCTCTTCTCAGTGAGAAACCCTGTAACACAGACTTAGGAGCAATGATAGAGTTAGCTGTGATGTTCTCCAGAAAGATACCATTTTCCCTAAACTTCAAAGGACTCTGGGTTTATACTACATCAGAAACAGGACAGTACTTTTTTGCAGAGTCCATCATTTAAGAAAAAAAAAAAAAAAGTGGTAGGGTGGATTTTCTGTAAGAAAAGATTAAGGATAGAGACAGTGCACTAAAAGCTCCAGATGATGTGATGGCTGGGGCTATAAAAAGCTGCAGCCACGTGGTAGAAGGATAAAGAAAAAATGTTTAGAAGCTTAATTTTTCCTTTCCTGACTGCTAGGGAGGACAGGAAGGGCAGTAAAGAAGTCTCCTGGGTTATAAAAGGCTACTGTGTTATTTCATTATACAGAAAACAAAGGTAGAGAGATACTGTGAGAGAACTTGAAGCCAACTATCTATTAAAAATGAGGGATTTGGTGTGTTTGGGTTGGTGCCAGTCTTCTAAGTGGAGTAGAAAAATGAAGGGAAATAGAAGTAGAAAAAAGGTAGCAATGGGTGTGTAGTTGAAGTGCTGCAATGTGGAGAAGAGAAACCTCTGGCAGCTTGACTAGAAGGCAATTACCACCATATACCTCTCTCTCCTCAAAAGACGGTACCATCACCTTAGTGGAATTAGCTCCATGATTCTTTAACTTTCTTTTTGCTCTGTGGTACTTTTCACTGAGACTAATGAAAAATTTACCCTTCAAAGCTTTGGCAGGGTTTGTGAGAGATCATTAGCACAAAAATCCAACCTCTACACTGATTATTTCATTCACTTGAGGGCACGTTACTTGCTGGGTTTGAAAATGACAATCCAACAAGCAATCTAAGCTTAAAGATAAGTGTCTCATCACTTTGCTTTACCTGTGCTGGAATTTAGGTAGTTTTGTTTAAGTTGGTTTTGCTAATTATAAAACCTTTTCCGTACTCAGAACTCATCAAAAACAACATTTGTTTTTATGACATAGGGTTTCTCCACTTGCTCAAAATTGCAATGATAAATGAGTTTAGCATTTTTGAAAGGGAAAAGAATAAAATAGTAGCTATATATTTATGGTACTTTGCTGTGAGACCCAATTAATTTCAATTTAATTAATGTAATATGAATTCACACATCCCACATTGTCAGAAGTACTGTTTCCACTCTGTGACAGGACTGGCATGTCTAATATCTTATTCCTTACTGAGGATGTGCAAGTTTTTATGGAGTGCATTTCTGAACTACCTCCTTTACAGATACAACAGGTTTCTCTGGAAACAAAAATAATGTCACAAATTCCTCGACCATCTGATGAATACTGAGACATACTTTATGAGCATTTGTTTTATCTTAATGCCAAGCTAAAAAGATTGGTTTGCCTCTGTGTTGTTGAGCCAGTGAGCTGTAGACTACATCTACTGCTGCAGTGTCTGAGGAAGAGTGTTTGCACAGTGTGCTGAGCTTTGAAGCTAAATACTCACTATTCAGGCAGTGACATTCAAAATCACAGCTACTACTGAATACACCTAAGTTGCTGAGTGGAGAATCAATCTTCAGATATGGATGCCCCTGTATAGCAGGTTGCATAAATTTAACTTAGAACCTGAGTAAAAGCTTATACTTATTGGTGAGTCTGGCTACACCTGACAGACAAACAGGATGCATTCAAATATTTGAAGGTATTTTCTTGTCACGTTAAAAAATGCAAAGTTTTGGAAGGACTTCTTAATTGACACTCTGTGACTATGGGGTTCTATGGGCTTTTGGTAAAGAAGTTGTGTATTGGTGTATATATACACACATATACTACACACATATACAGAAGGGGTGAGCAGAAAGAGGCTATCTGATTGAAGGTAAGCCTAGGGGCATACTTGCATGCCTTGCCTACTGCAAAGTAGTGGGTATTGCTTGGTTTACTGAATGAACAAAATAATGATCTGTACATCTGCTGTAATGATTTGCTCTGAAGGCTGCATTCTAAATAAAAAGGGAGCTGGCAGGGACAGAGAAAAGTGGATTATACCATTTGTTACATCTCCATCTGGAACGCAACTCAAAATACCTTTTACATCTGCTAACTCAATAGCAGAAGTGTCAAATCACTGGTTGCATTTACTAGTGATTGCTCTTACCGGGGGACTCTAACACATGCTACCTGCTTTAGGAAAGACCACCTGACAACACAGGACTGAGGTGCAGAGGCACCTCAGAAGATAGGGACAGTCACACTGATTAAATCTGGACCTGTCCCAGTGCCTGCCACTGACAGTGGTCAAAAGGCACACATCTAGGGAAAAGTGTACAATCAGAGCGAGTGGGGAGCAATCCTTACCTGCAACATGCATGCAGTCTCCAATGATTCCCAGCTCACACACTTCCTGAGCAACAGATAACGAATATTTAATAACAGAAGATAAGAGTCCTCTTCCACAAATTTGTTCAGTCTCCCCTTGAACCTGTGTAAAACATCTAGGATCAATAATGTCCTGTGTCAGGGATTTCTACTGCTTAACAAGGAGTTTTGGTTCTGAATGCTGCCAGTTTCATCCAGTGTCCCCTATTTCTGCATTGTCAGGTTCACTGAGCAATCAAACCTCACTCGCATTGTCTATGCCACTTGAAATATTACATATGAAGTCTATTTCTTATGAGCTCTTTCCCTCCAGCCTGAAGAGCTGAAGTCTCATACAGAAATCATTACATACCTATGACCTTTTTTCCTTCAGTCTTACTATCTTTTGGAGGCAGGATTGGGGGAGTACTGAGAGAAAAAGAGGAGTACAGGGGGAGAAGCAATACCATAAGAGTACACAATGTGCCAGATATAGATGTACTATGGATTTATACATTGGTCCATTGCTGTCTGTTCTGGACTCTGACTATCACTTTGTATTGAGCTGACAATAATACAGGTGACTTTAACAACATCTATATGCTGTCCCTCAGAAACATGGGAAAACAGTGTTGTGTGTGCAAGATGGAAGTTGTTCCCTCTGCCTGTACCTCAGGCATCACTTCATAACTATCTACATGGAATTTCAATGGCTGTTCAGTATCGTGAGGTTCTCCTCTAAATCTTTACAGCCTGCTTCAGTTTTTACACCCTGAATGCCACGGCATCAGCAGCAAAACAATTCACAGGGTAGCTTTCTGTAATACTGGTCCTGGTCAATAGTCTGGGTGTCAAACTACTTGTTGTCAAGCATGCTCAGCCCTAGACGTACACAAGAAGCCTAAATACACAGCTCCAGTCTCCTGGCCACTACTAGGTTTTTAAGTACATCGAAGGATAAGAAATGCTGTGCCCACTTATGTTGATGCTTCAAGTTGAGTGTTCCTAGATAAATACGGCAACAAAGAAGCTTTGACTCAAGGGTTTCATTCCCCTTTCTCTCAGTAAAACAGTAGACAGCACTTTAGATGCTGACTAATATTTTTCCAACCAAAACACCCCCTCTTGTATGTATCATGGAGGTATGAATAGAACCATACAAACAGTGATTGTTAGTACATCGACTTCTCCAAGTTGAGCTTGTAGGCTTGCTGATTTATGGTTGTCAGATCACTGCACTGTGTGTAAGTCTGGTCCTGTCTACCTCAGAAAGCCATAGAACCAAGAGAAATGGATTTTTAAACATGTATTTACAACCACTAATAAAAGAAGATTATTAGTTTAAGATCCTGATGAATATATGTGCCCCTGCAAATGCAAAGCTAACATCCTGCACAGTAGACTACTGCTGGGTCAGAACCAGCCCTGGAAAGCACTTGAAACACATGCTGTGAAAACTCAAGGATTTTCTTTCCATCACAGGGAGAAATTACATATGGTAGATCTTCACTGTGAGTTAATGAACTGATTTAAGCTATCTAATCCTCACATGGGAAACATTCAGCTCTTGTATCATAGTCCAACATGGTTAACCTTCACTGCTATGTAATAAGCCTTAAATCTGGAGACAGTTTTTTGACCACTAGATAATGCTACCCCAATGACAAAAGTTTTAATATTCACACACTGATTGCTTTGAAAAGGTTTTCTTAAGCAACTTGATGGCAATATTCTCATGGACTCTTCTTCAGGTGTAAAACAGATGTATATTAACATGTCATGATCCTTGAGGTCCCTTCCAACCTGATATTCTATGATTCTATGATCTCCAGATATACACCAGAAGGCATGACCTCTCCTTCACCTAATCTATTGCAGTTAAATAACAACAAATGTTAGGACAATGCTACTGTCTTCCCACGTATTTCCTGAAAAGCACAGTATCATATAGTATCAAAGGCATCTTCATACATACCATGACTGTACTTTTGACTCCAGCAAAAATGCAATTGATATTGAGCACAATATTAATGGTTTAGCATGGTCTATATTATAAAGTGTAAAAATGGGGTATAATCGATCGGAATAGTCAACAATCACATTGTCATTGCATCACTTTTTAGCCAGTATGCTGCAGTTTTTACTACCCCATTTTTTCCAGTCTACTGTTAGGTTTGATGTTACTTCTGTGCACCATTGCCAAAAAAAGGGTCAGGCAGAGTTCCATGCAGAAGGTCTTGCTCAACAAATAAAACTGCTCCTTGTATGCAGGAAACAGAAGAAAATGGTGATACCTACCTGAACACAGACAACTGTAGACATAGAAGACTTAGGTGACTTTATTGCCATGTGACACATGCTAGAGATGGCTATACAAATGACCATTAAATAAATTAACATTGAATCCTGGGGGGTTTGTACAGCAAAATTTACAGCCTAAGGAAACAAAACAAAACACTATGCTAGTTCATGTGGACACCGTTAGGAAACACTGAGGAGTGTGGGAAAAAATTCAGCTCTTCTTCATACCTCTTTCTTAAGAGGTCAGATGTAAGGAATCAAAGTTACTTCCTTTGTCAGACATAAGAGAATAACCCATAACCAGAATTCAGGGCAATAGCTTTTGCTCATATAACTGCATGATTTACGTGTCAGCACAGAAACCCGTTTCTTGGATCGTAGCTGCACTGTCAGTCTCAGATGTATTGAACTATGTATTTCTCACAATATTATTTGGGTCAACCTAGCAAAGATCCTGCAATAGAAATATTGACAGTAGTAGATGCTGTATAGTGTTGACTACTAACCTTACAAGACAAATCATCTCTGTCTTCCCAAGTGAGAGCAGCAGAGACAACACTTAGAATTTGATTCCATGGTACTTCTAATACGCAGGTAAAAGATTAGCTAGCTTAAAGAAATATGGTGGAAGTATGCACTCTCCTCTCTGCAACAGAAGCAGTGCACATCACTTGTCCTCCAAATCAAAAGATGGGTAAGCCAAGCACTGCCTTTCCTATTGCAGTCACCTTCAGAGATTCCTCCTCTCATGTCACAGTCATGAAGGAAGTGGCCTAAAGGATAAATCACTGCAGTCCATATGAGGAGTGAGGGAAAAGCACTGCTTCTTTATTTCCCTCAGTCTCAGCAACAAATGGACTGCTGCTGAGAATTTATCAATTATTTATGCAGGTGCCATTTCTTCTTCTGCTCTTTATTCCCCAGATTAAAATACCTCCATCTCTGGACCAAACTCCATCTTCAATTATTCATTCCATTGGGCAAAATTTTTCCCTTGCTCATTTCAGTTTTATTTTTTGTTTGACTTGAACTGTTGGAACAGCAGCAATTTCTAGATTATTTAATACCGAGTTTGGAAATTAGCCAAGACCTACAGGTTGACCTGCAAAGTAAATCATCCAGACTTGTCAAGGAGTATGGAGTAAAGAATATTGCAATGACTGTCATGGGCTTTGCATCACATTATAATCATGCCAGCCTGATGCGTGTGAATAGCGGTGCTCACAACAACTGGATAAGTGGCACAGCTTTAGTACTTGCGCAGTTTGCAGATTCATAATTTACAGTGACCTCTCTATATCTGTTGCAGGATATAAATCCCAGATAACCACACAAGCACCAAGCAAAACACCCAAATAAACCTGACAGTCAGCTCCCTGTGCTAAGACTCCAGGCAACATATTTGACTTGAGTTCACTCTTTCATCTTTCAGCAGAAGTTCCTTCTTTTACTAAGAAATATAATTAAAAACTAACTCTACAAGCATGTCCCCATTGCCAAACAGGGTACTTTGAATTACCACAGAAAAGGAGGGAGAGGGATTTTAGGTTAATTTCATGCCCACAAAAACTTCACATCATCTCTTGAAACCTCTGAGTATCTGAATTTGTACTGAACCTGTTAAAATGTTAAGACTAGGAAGCAGCATTTGTCTCTCTTTCCAGAGGTTGTGCCTTATGTCTTTAACATCATTAAATATTAATTTTTTAAATGCTCAGAAAATAACTTCTCACTCTTCCTTTCCCATTCTGTGCATCTTGAAAAATCTTGTTATTCATACAGAATCATTTTGTCTCCTATTTCCACTAAACAACACATTAAGACAATTAAACATAGAACCTGAAAGTCCTGAAATGAGAGGGAAAAGCACCAAGAAGGCTAATTACACAGACAGTTGTGCAATGGTTAATTATGAAGATAATAGTTGTGGCACCATGCCTAAGGCTGAATCAAGTATTTGTCTTCAAAAGTGTGGATTTTTAACATAAAGTTTCTGAATTTTTAGTATTTATTTAATGTACAAGCAAGCCTTGCTTACACTGAAAACATAAAAAGGAATCGGTGTGGAAGAGTTTTCTTTAATGGTAACCTCTCTACTTGGTTGATAGAGAACAAAGCACATTTTTCTGTCTTCTGGTCCACTCTGCATCATCTTACTTTACTAAGCAGTTATTTTACCACCAGACAGGCAACAGGGTCCTCTGGGAATATACTAGAAGGGCTTGAACTCTTTCCTATGATGATGAACTGTATCTGTACCTTTGACAGACTGCGGCTCAGAACACACATTTTCCACTGATAAACATTTAGACAGATTCACCAGATAACACATACGTACTAGCAATACTGAGATGACATGCAGTTCTTTGTTGACAGAGCATCACTACTATACCCAGTGATTCAGTATTTAGAGAAGACCAATTACAAGATGAGGGAAGGCTGGTTGAAACTGAAGCTGAGGTAGGTAAAATAGTAGTTACACCACAGCTCAGCAGCCTTATTTTAAAAGACCATCTGCAACTTCTGGCTGACAGATGGAGTAGGTCACTCTTCCTTTCTGACTTCATGGGTGTCTCCTGGGGAGAGGAAGGAGGGGGCCAGGGAGGAAGAAGTGCTGGCTGTGTAGGAGACAACAAGTCTCACATTCGCTCTGTTAAATAAATATCCAACACAAACCTCATCCCTACTTCTCTGCCTTGTCTCTTCTAGAAAACTGCATGTAATAATAAAAAATGAATTAAAAAAACACCCACGGGGCAATACACTACATTTCTGCCTCCACAAAGTGGGAGGAAAAAACATGACAGATGTTAGGTGGCCTTGTAGTAGGTGATGAACAGACTGTAGAAATGTAGGGAGACGTGCAAAGACATAGAATACAGGAGAACAAGATAAATTAATTCTAATGCTTATTAAGTGGTCCAGATTAAAATAAAATTGCTTCAATCATTAATTCTATAACAAAGCAACACTAGTCAGAAATTAAACGCAGAGGGTCTTTTAGGTCAGTATCAACCTGTTGGAGAGAATGAGTAAAGGCAGAACAGCTGTGTTTTAAATTCACTTCTGTTAAATCGCTTCAGCTACACACAGGTTTAGTTAAAATAGACCTGTCTCTAGCTTGTATCCCAGAGAGTTTTTTATAAATTTGAAGGTGTTATTAATATGGCTACTACTTTGAAGTTACTTCTCTCAGTAATATCCCATGTAACTAAAATTGGGAAAAGCCAATGCTTCTACGAACTATTCAATTGGAGCATCAATACATATCAAATGCCACAAAGTGTACAACTATTAGCCTTCATCCTCATATAGCTTAGAGAAGTATTAAAAACACTTCAAATGAAAGCAGACTCGCTTCAAACACCAAAGCACAGCAAACCTCTGTATGTGTTGACATGACTGATGCATTTTGTGTCCTCTTTGAGTATAGACGAGGCACTGGATTAGTCAGTAACACTTGGAAATTTTTACTAAAGAGCTTTAAAGGTCTTGTTCATGTAAATAGCATTGTTCACCCTCAGACACTTTATCCTGTTGCATATGTAAAACCTCAGCAAAATACAGTCCAACCTTATTTGATCAGCACTTGGCTTTCATAAATAAGGAGAGAGAAAAGGCAGAAATGATTTTCTCTAAACACTCAGTAAAACAGAATTCCTGAAACTGCTAGTGAAGGTGAAGGACTGTGACTGCAGTACATCTATTTAGTTTCACTTGGTTTGCAATTCTGCCCTTTCTTCTTGCACAGAGGAAGCAGGAGCTCATGGACTAACTTCTTGGAGTTGGTGGGCCCAAGGCAGGCAAGAATATCAGCTCTGGGTGCTCAGTGTCTTGAGGAGACTATTTAATTTTGAGACCTATTCCACAGGCAGTCTCAAAGTAGGTTGTACAACTGTTAATACATCTCCCTCTCCCCAAAGAGTCAGAGCCACATCAATCCTATGAGAGCTCAAGTAGCTACTTACTTGAAGCCTGCTGCTTATGTCAACTTCACAAGACCATGATGATGTGAATTAGGGAGGTTGTCCCTCTTCTTTCCCTCTCCCAGTTATTCTTTCCTACAGAGAGGAGGATGTTGGATGGAGATAGCATACCCATGAAACCTTGCTGCAGGCTACACTAACTTATGCATGCTACAAAGATTACCAATGGACATTTTGCTTTCCATTTTGAGGAAAGAACACTTTGTATTAATTACGTTGCCATCAATTAACCATTGCTATGACCTCAGTGGATTTATGCTCAGGATCTATTTATTTGTGAGGCCTTTCGGTGCTGTGGCATCAGCTTCCCAATTAGAACAGCAGTCCCTTGGGAAAACCTCAAAAGACAGTCTCTTCTGCCCCTTTTAATTTCATTCTGTAAATCTAATTCCAGTTATTATGTGCATTGACAATAGCCTTTCTATGCTGTTTGTTTATAGAAAGTGACATCATTCCCTTTGAAAAAAACAGGAGGAGGAATCTGTGGAAATAAATGTGCTGTGGCAGGGGAACACTTTGGAGTGAAGCTCCTTCACACAGGGCAAGCAGCTGTACAGGGAGCTCGCTGAGGGACAGAGTCCTTTGCAACTGCAAACCACCAGCAGGAAGCAGTCTCTGTGTAAGGAAGTGATTAGGTATTTATATCCTTCACTGTGGCCAGTAAACAGAATTAGTGTGACTTGGACCAAGTTTTAATTATACAGGAGCTTAATGATCTAAGCTGTTGTGGGAGGAGAGCGTGGGGGAAGAGAATGAAGGGTCAACAAAGTGCATCTGTCTGTTTTCTCTCCTTGTCTCTTCAGAAACAGCATTCACAGAGCTATTTTTAATGGGTTTTTCAAGGTGATTTTTCTGCCCCTTACTCCAAGGAATATTAGATTTATGCCTGTCTCCTGCAGAACTGAAAAGCAAAGAGATGCTGGGTTCATATTTCTAAGCACAACTCCTTACCAGCATGTAAGTCACTAAGCTTAAAACACCAGCCACCTCATTTCTCAGCATGTGAGGCAGGTAAGAAAATTCTCTCTGAATGGCACCTGCTCACACCCTATGAGCTGATAAAGTTACTCTGCTGCTTTGACCAACAGAATAACTCAGCAGTTTGAGCAAAAAACCAGCGCTGATTCTATAACTGGCTGCTCTACTTAGAGATCTCAGGGAGAGTGTGTTGGTTCCTACCTGTCTGAAAGAAAATTAATCTTCTGCATACTTACCTTCAGGAACTGTAATCGGAATTGCATTTGACTCATTTTTCCTACAGTCTCCCAAATTGGAATCCATCCTTAGCACATTGTATTGAATATTATTGTTTCATTCCAGCTACCAAAAAAACCCTCTGAAAACCATGCAGATTCAGACTGTTGTTCTGAACATTCTGATCCTTTCCAACTTTATTTTGTATAGAGGGAGCACTCCTTGGAAATGTCCAACATTTGACTAGGGATTTTCCTCAGCTCAACTGTTGTAGATAGCATGGCAGGGAAAGAAGAACACCTACATTATAAAACTCACATTTTGCATCTCTAAGTCATAGCTATGTCCTTGTCCAGGCTTTCTGAGCAAATGAAGGGCTCATACAGGTTCAGATCTTACTACAGCCTACTTACAGGTATTTCATTTACCCCTTCCATTCATTTTTAGGCTGGAAATAAGTATAAGGAGGTGGCATGCGTGCTAAAGTAGGTAAACTCAGAGACTTCTGGTTTTAGTCACAAATACTGATATTTTCCTTCTTTGCCTTTCCAGTGCTAATTACTATACCAGCCTCAAATTTTCTTTTACATGTGGACCGAGCATTCAGACAGCTTCCAGACAGAAAAGTACAGCACAAGAAATTGTGATTTACTGCCATCCTCTTCCTTCAGTGGAGCTCATTATGATTTTGACTAACAAGCCTCCCTATCAGCAGGGCTAAACAACTGCTTTGTCAGCTCAATTGCCACTCACCTAACCAGAGCACAATCCTGCAATCAATCAACTGTCAGGACAGAGGCACCAAGGTAAGTGATGCAGAGGGAGTTGAATCGTATCAATTTGCCCCATGAACGCTCAATTACAGA
Organism: Todiramphus chloris collaris; assembly: GCA_025345505.1. NCBI lineage: Eukaryota > Metazoa > Chordata > Aves > Coraciiformes > Alcedinidae > Todiramphus > Todiramphus chloris. Next base: position 4,168,062 of record JANVCC010000101.1, on the reverse strand, counting down.
AATCTCAAATCAGAACTGAGTTACAGGCTCCTGCACTGGTCACCTGTGCTTGTGCTGAGCAGACACACTTGCAAGCAATATGCAGAGCACAGGTATGTAGGAGAGGCATTGATGCATAGCAGAGGTAAAGGTTACAGAGATTTGAACAGCTGCAGATTACAAAGCAGCTATTTAAGCAATTAAGTGCTCCTCACCATGTGCTGAGACTGCAGAGTACCGCTTCATGGTTCCTACACTGTTATTGAAATCAATTTATCAAAGGTTTGATTTTCCTTTCAGAATGTCTGCTACTAGCTTTCAGCTTAAGCAGTAGTATCAGCCTATGTGGTTAAAGCTATCTCAAAACTGAAGTGACCTTTTTTAATGTAAAGAGGTTGATAAGAGGGCAAAACAAAGTGTTGATACTATCAAGCAGATAGTATTAAGTGGATAATACTGTACTCTCATTTAAGGGATGACCAGCTGGATTCAAGTGACAAGCGAAGAAAAACACAGGCTACCACATTTGAAATCCTGGTCCAATACATAATCATTTGTGAGTCAGCTGCCATAGGAATCCTTGTCTTATTCAGTGTGATAACGTTTGGCACAGCAAAACCCGTGTTTCTTTATGCCAAGAGATAAAAACATGAAATATCTGAAATTAATCAGAGAGAGGTTTATTCTGCAAGAAGCTATCTATCAGTTTGAGCCAAACTTCTGAAATTTGTTGTTGTGAACTAGACATCTGCTGCAATTAAATTGACTTTTCTTTAGGCTGTAGTGTTGATAAATATAATTTGTGAATGTGCTGAAGTATTGTTTCTGCAGATTCCAATTTTTTCACAGTGATGACAATTGAAGGGATCATCACTTATTGAGCTACAATAAACATCACACCAAGAAGCAAGACATCCTTTAATTTTTCAAGGAAAATAATTTCTTTAAAAACCACACAATTTACAGGTTATCTCCTTTCGTAACGCAGAGAGAGGGACCTTCTTGAAAATGTTGTGTTACATGTATTTAGGCAAAAGACACACAACAGAAAAGTGTTGTTGATTCCAAATGTCAGTTACACTCGTAACACCACAGTAAAAAAAAAAATAGTCCAAAACTGAATTCTTTACCTCCTGACAAGTTCCTGTAAGACCCTGCCTTGGCACATGCACGGGGATTATGCACTGTCTAGCTCTATTGTGCCTATCAGCCACATGCAGCAAGGACAGGGTTTTCAGAGTTTTCATCCTTACCCATAAAACTGCTGGTTCAAACCTGGAGGGCAATGCTTCAACACAAAGCAATCAGCAATGTGTACATCGGGGATTTACTACATTTCATGACTCCATTCAACTTTAGTGAATGACAGCTTAAAAGGTCGCAGTCACATGGTAAAACACTATGATGAGACAGCTAGAGAACTACGAAATAGATTGCATCCTAACATGAAAAGAGGTTTTACAAACAGAAGAATCCCAAAGTGAGTTATCTCACTCTGCAATAGTAAGCAGTTGTTAACCAGTATTTCCAAACTAACAATATGGAGTCAGAATGAAGGCTTTAACTAAGACATTCGTAAGGTTCTAGTCCTTCTTTCAAATGCAAAAATCATGAATTGAACATGTGTAAAACAAAATATGTTTGTGTGGTTTGTGGCTTCTGGCTAGAATACTTCATGGACCCACTTCACAGTCCAGCAGTGTGACTGGAATGCAGACAGAAAACTATTTTAAATGTAAATTTAAAATAATAGGAGGGTGGAAAGAGTTTAATGAGCAGAAAACAGCATTTACCTACAAATAACTTTTAAATATGCAAAGCTGTTCAAGAAGCTTAAAAAATAGCCAAGAGACTCACCCACTCTGAACGTTGAAGAAGGAAGAAAAAACAAAGGCCATATGAAGTGAGCATTCTGCCATTTCCCACTGCAATTACTTTAATGTGCAATGAAGTGGACAACTCTGCATTCCATAGTAAGATGGGAGACGTAGACAATGTGACTATGCTTTCAGAATCCCAATCAGAATGATTTTAGGCAGCATTTTTAAAACAACAAATAGAAATTAAATGTAGGCTAATGTAAAGATTAGCTTTTTTTTTTTTTACTTCTTATGTATGAGTGTTTCAGAATGAAATAAATTCTCTAATTTTTTATCATGACACTTCAAACAAAGACTATCATTGCTTTTCAGCAGAACAGATCTGAGAACATTCAGTATCTGACTCCTTTACAGAAACTATTCACCAAACTGAAACCTCACTCTCCTAGAATCATAGAATCCTATAATTTTTCTGTTTGGAAGAGACCTTCAAAATCATTAAATCTGACTGTTAACCCAGCACTGCCACGTCACATTAAACCATGTCCCTCAGCACCACATCTACATGACTTTTAAATACCTCCAGGGATGGTGATTACACCACTGCCCTGGACAGCCTGTTCCAGGGCTTGACATCCCTTTCAGGGAATAATATCCAACCTAAACCTCTCCTGGTGCAACTTAAAGCCATTTCCTCTTGTTCTGCTGCTTGTTACTTGGAAGAGGAGACTGACCCTAAACATCACTACAACCTCCTTTCAAGCAGTTGTAGAGAGTGATAAGGTCTCCCCTCAGGTTTCTGTTTTTTCCAGTCTAAACAACCCCAGTTCCCTCAGACACTTCTCATCAGACTTGTGCTCTAAGCCCCTCACCAGCTTGTTTGCCCTTCTTTGGACAATCTAATTGAACCTAAATGGCCTTCTTGTAGAGATGGGCCCAAAACTGTACACAATATTCAAGGTGTGGCCTCACTAGTGCTGAGTACAAGGGGACAATCACTTCTCTAGTGATTGTCACACTATGTCTAATACATACCAGGATGCTGTTGACCTTCTTGGACTGTTTGGACTCCTAAAGTGGTTGGATTCCAACAACACACAAGAAGTTACATTATCTCTCTGCTAAGCCCACCTGACATGCAGGGACAGGTGCCCAGATCCAACAGGAACAAAGGACCATGGCACAGGTTAAAACAGAAAGCAGAGAAAGAGGGTAGAATGAGAAACAGGACAACTCCAGAGCAGGTCTGCGTTCTGGAGAAGGAGCACCCGGTCATATTATCCGAACATAAAACCCAGTAAAACATTAAGACACAAGCTACCTTTAAACTATGTTCTGTCAATGCCACTGCACACTTATTTGCATTGCACGGGGTTCACAGGATGCGAGAGGTTGCCCGGCACATGAAGTGGTTTACACTGCAATTTTTTTTCATTACTTTTCCATCAAATTGAGGGAGGTTTGGAAACTACTAGAGGCAAGTCAGGAGGACAGAAATCACCATAGTTCCTACCCTTATACTGTGGTCTTTTGATGTCAATGGAAGAGTATTTTCCAGGGAAGGAGTTTCAGACAGTTAGTCACTGGTGATAGTGCAGGATAATGGCTAATTATGGCACTATTTCTGGACAGCAACTTTCCAGCTCCTTGTAGAACACTGTAATGAGACAGCTGGCATCATTTTTAAGGTACCCAAGCTGACAGAAGATAGCTGTTATGTGCTGTTTCTACAAGAACAAAAATTATCACAGAGGCTTTGGAAACTCCAGTTCAGAAAGGTACAGAGTAAATTTCTGTTCAGAGGATAAACGGTAATCTTATAACATTTTAAAGAGGGTTTCATGATTGGCAATCCATATTCCCAGTGTGAAATCCTGCTTTTGACAATGATGCTTTTGAGAATTTTGCAGTATAAGGGAGAAAATACTGAGAAGATGGCAAAAAAAATGAACAGTATATGCTTCGCAACTCATTGCCAAGTCAGGTAGTCATTCAATTGTAGAGTCAACTCACTGAAAGTAATAAGCCAGCAAAACTTCATAGATAAAAATGAATCATTGTATTTTAACACTTAGCAGTATGGAAAAAGAGACCATTTTGACTTCCATTCAGTTAAAGAATTCAGACATTTGTGTAGGTACTCCATCAATCTCAAGGACATAAACTACCACACAAGATACACCCTGAATTACCTCACTGGATTGGAAACCTAACTCCTGGCAAGTTTTTAAGATTTGTTTCTCTTCCCTAGGCACGCCACAGCACCTCTTGCAAGTACACTGCTTTTTTATACTTGTTCTCCAGTGAGTGCTTACTCACAGGTTTCTATCAGGTTCATGACTATACAGTACCCTGAAGGCAGGGTGCAAATTGAAGTATGTGTGTATCAGTCAAACATCAATGTTATTTTAAACTCATTGTATGTCTATTACCACACAAGGATAAGCAGGCCAGACAAAGAAAGATAAGATGTCAGATGGGGTTTCATATAAACCTCCAAGCTCAAGCACAGAAAATCCATAAAACTGCTTGGCTCACATCTACAGAAATGTGAATCTGTTTATAGAAGGTTTTGACCTGATTCATGGAAAGCATTTATCCAGCAATAAGCCCAGTTTTTCCACTTCTACTGCTCACGACTCAACCTGAAGCTTCTTATCAAGAGAAACAGAAGTTTCTCCCATTCCCTCTGTGGCACATTTCATTAGCAGCTCAGGGCCACAGTTAATGTCTCAGCTTTATAGAATAAAACAGCCCCCCCTTCAGTCTTGCCAGGATGTCTTCAGATATAGGAGTCAAGACCCTTCCTCTCCTTTCTCCCACTAGCCCACTGTAAGATGACAGCAATTCTAGTTTTTCTTCTGCACACACACCTCCCTCATGAATTTTAAGAGGTCCTTAAGAAACAAGAAGCATCCAATCTAAAAAAAATTTAGTCTTTGCTCTGCTGGTGCACTGCAGACTGTAGAATTTGGCTTTCATAAGTAATCTTCATAATGAAACACCTTATCTTCATCTGTGTTTCTAACTTGCGATGTGTAAGGAATATTGTAGCAGCATGGTGAAAGGAGGCTTTAATGAAAATGCACCACAAAGATCTCTAAAATTAAACTGTTACTTGGCTTTGGGGAGGAGGGGCTTTATTAAGAATACAGTATATTAAAAGAAGAAGAATGTCTTATCTGTGCTGTTTTCATACACTGGTGGCTCCATTATGGAGGAAGGGGCACACAGAATAACAGAGGAATAACACAAAGCAATTTTCTTTAAATATTCTGCAGCACATCACGGACTAGCCCCAGTCTGTTAGGGCCTTGATGCACTAATATGCCTGAAATAGCTGTGACTCGTCTCAGCTGAGGCTGCTCCCACATCCTTGCACCCAGGAGCTCTATTCAAACTCAGCCCTGGGCCTTCACTCTTTGCCTCGGGTATGGTAAAAGAATGATGGTGTCCATGATCATGTCTGACCATGCAAACCCATTAAACTAGGCTCTGGCCCATCAAGCAGCTTCTAGCTTCCTGACCTCAGCCTAGCCTTATTGCTATGAACCTGCTGGGTGATCGCTGGACCTAGTCCTAACCCTTACCTATGTACTGACTTCCTGGATTGACCTTTGATCTGCCTCATGGCTACAATATTTTCTCCTAATCCAAACTCTTGGTAGGACATGGTCACCATCTCCAGATCTGTCCAGCTTGGCCAATGAGAGTACTGGAGGATGGGTCCTGGACAGTGAGGCACCTGTCTTGATAGTCCAGGGATCATCCTTGGCTTCCATCTCCCCATCCCTTAGGGAGCAGCTCTGATCTTGACACAGCCTGTGTACACAATATCGGATGAGCTGTACGTACAAAACTTATTTTCAGAAAGGCAAACAAAAGATTATTTCCTACCAGAATACTTTATTTTGTGAAAGAAAAAGACAGGGACTGAGAGGCTTTTGCCTGCACACTTCCACTGTTTCTCCTTCCCATGCCTAGAGAGAGCGTTGTCAAGTTTAGCATTCCCCTGATTCATCACATGTCTAATCTTTGTGCATATTAGACATGTTTGTTGTCTCAATTCTTTGAAGACAGTGATTACCTGAAATACTAAATAAAATGAACTTTAGAGCCTCATGACACTGAGTCACATTTGTTCATGTTGAGTTCAATGCTGAAACCGTCGAAGTTTGAGTTGAGTTCAGTGCTGAAATGTCGAAGACCATTTCCTTCAGTGCAATAAAGATAACTTACTATAGATTGCCTAGCTGATATAGATTGGCTGACCCAGTCCTTGCTTTAGATCTTTCTGCCCTGAACAAGGATTAAAACAAATTCTCTCACTAACCATCCACTAATTCATTACACTAACCATCAGTCAACAGATGAGAATTATCCAGAGCTTAACTTAATTTGGAGAAAATGAAGAAAAGTAATAGGTATGCAACTGCTTTTAGATTAACTTATAGTAGTATCTGCTTTGCAATTCTGTTGTTGTAAAAGTGCACAGAAAGTTAGGGAAAGATGTCTCCCTCACAACTGAAGAGGATAGCATTATTAGAATGGAAGTAAATGAAACTCATATGCAAATAATAGTTTTCTCACTCTGCAGAAGAATTAGTGAACAATTTCTTCCAAAACACTGGCATTACTTCTACACCACTTCAAGTATAATTTGTAGTGACTAGAAATAAGATTTTCTTACTGTGTCATATCCTTAGTCACTGCCTTACTAGTACAACCATCAAAAGACCTTGACTTGTACAAAATGTCTGTACAGGAGTTTATTGTAAGGGACAGAAACCTGAAAAGTAGTTAACCTTAAAATAAGGAAAAATTCTTTGTAAATTTAGAGCTATAATGGATTCCTGAAAAAGAAAACATTTATAAATTTTGGAAGTACATTTCAGGTTGCATTCAAGATGTGGACTGATTTGCAGTGCAATCACACAAAAGTAACTCAAACTTTCTGAACTGATTTACCCTTTCCTAAGAGCAGATTGTAATGCCTACCTGTTAAGGGAGTGTATAGTGGGCCTCGTTAGACACCTTAAGAAAGTGCTTTCCAATACTTACATGAGAGTTGGAGAAATGCAATTAATTGTTCACTTTAAAACAACTTTAAAACAAAGGCCTTCTTTTTTGGGGCAAAAAATAACCCAAACAAAACCTTCTACCCAGACAAAGCATGCAAAGATACATTTGTTCACAACATACTTTGAAGTACACTGCAAGATAATGAACATTAATTTGACCAAAAAACAAAAAATGCTATGTGCAGCCAATCTACATAACAAACTATTTATTTCAAGGTAAAGTTACTTCACTGTTTTAAAGCAGTTATGTAGATTGTTTTGCAAAGGTACTGCTTTTTAGATCAGTGACCTCTCTTTCTTTTTACCCTCAGGTTATGAAGTTTAGTACAGAAATAGAATTTTAAAAAAATATTTTGTACAATCTTTTACTGCACTAATTTAAACTTTATTACACAATATGATGAAGTCACAGTCCTGTTTTTCAGAAGGAGGCAGGAAAGACCTGGCCACAGCAGAAAGAACCTTGGGACGTAAGGGGGATGGGGGCAACATAATTAGCATTTACTTAAATACTGCAAGAAAAACAGGTGTAGTGAAGAAAATGTTGAGTCAAAGAAACAAGGCTTCTGTTTACCAGTGAAGGACAGAGTCATTTTATGTTTCTTGTGTAATCTATCAAGTAAGAAATGTTTGATTTGGGCAAAAACCAAGAAAAAAAATACCACTGCTGATCAGTGTCAAATCACCTCTTAGACCTAGAGTAAACTTAGAATGAGACTTCTTCCATGAAAATACCTGAAAACAAAGGACCATATGTCTCTAAACATCAAAACACTGATGTTTTGTTCAGCATTTTGCCAAAAGAGCTTGAAGTAATTAAACTGCAAAAAACACATCTTCAGGACACACTTCATCCAGCTTATCCCTAATATAAACTTGGAGCTGTTGTTCAGACTCTATTTTGATCCCTGTAAGTATTCTGCCTCCTTCTGTTCTGCTGTCACTTAATTCTGGCTTTTAATATTGTTACTGGTGCGGTTTGAGAAATATTTGATGTTCTTGGCTTTACTCCACCATTTTCTAGATTCTAAATAGAGATAATTTTTGTCTGGCACTGTAAGACAAATAGCCATGCTATGTAACTAGTAAGTCAGCCAACATCTTTCCATTTTAACACTCTCAGGTGCCAAAAGACTTAAGCTACATCTTCCATATGGGGGTTCCTCCTCAACTTGCATACTTTTGCAGTTTAGATTAATCGGAATCGATTCTATCATTTCTAAGAAGCAGGAAGAGTCTTTCTTCCAGATTTAACAAGAAAAATAAAACTATTAATTTTTGAAAATCATACTCAGTGGTTTCCAGCAAGATTTGAGGTCTGCTAGGATGGTACTAGAGTCACAGGGGTAAAAGGAACGCATCTTCTGCAACCACTGTGACATCCAGACAAAATATAACCCTTTGTACTCATCATAATCTAGGCATTCAGACCAGACCAGTTAACTGTAAAACTCCTATCTCCCCAAAGATTTTATCTTTGTACTGTGTATAATGAACCTTTCAAAGGCATATCTAGTGATTTTATTTGTTCCCTGGAAATAAGAATGATGAACAGTCAGAAGATGCAGCTGCAGGGAAAATCATGCTGAGGTTGAGTGTTCTTGCTTCAGGCAACTGAACATTGGTGCTGGAAAAGGAAATGATGTGCCCATCTCTGACACAGAGCTCATGGGATGCAGGACCTTCATCCAATACAAAAATTTCAGAAGTGTTGATTTCAGGCACTCACAGGAGACCCATCAGTCTGGCTTAAAAATGCTCAGCATACAGAGCTACAAATGAAGTTGTAGAGGGAAAGCCATGATTTGAACATATCATATAGTATATATGGGAGATATATATACATATATATATGTGTGATCTTTAACACTCAGGGTTTAGGTATCTCAGACCAGGTACTCCAAGTTACCAAAAAGCTTACTTCGGCTTACCAAAGAGGTTTTACTTTTTATTTATCTGTTTTGAATATTACCTTTAAAGTTACGGCGATGCCCTTTGCACAGCTGATAAAAGTATATATGAGAATTAATGTTTGTGGAACAGACGCCATTCAAAGTACACAAGAGAAATGTTCACAAAGATCTTGCCAGCAGGTGAGGTGCAGTCTGCTGTAAATGGGGTCTAGTGTTATGAAAGGAATGGGAATAAGAGAACCTCAAGCAGCTAGGTGATGGCTTCCCATGAGCCCTGAATTGCCCAGACGCAACTCAACATCTCACTGCGTGCCCAGGACCCTTCTATCTGCAAATGGCCATTGGGAGACACAACTGTCTTCCCGCATCGTGCCAGCTCCTCACTCAGGCCCCAAACAAGTGTGAGGAGAGGAGGTTGCAAAGTCTGTCAATACATTGAGATACCTTACAGGATCATGGCCCACAATTTGTCTGGCTATCGAACAACTCTCTGCCTCAATGAGGGACTGGGTCTTTTTAGTGACTTAATTGGTTTTTCTTCAGTGAGAAAACTGTTTTATTGTGGACATTATGTATCAATGTATATGAACAAAATATGCTATTCAGTCCATAATACAGGATAAATACATGCAGTTTTCATTGCAGACACATGGTATTTAACCACTTTGTGATCATAGCAGTCTTGGGAGGGCTGATCCTCAATCTTGCCTCAAAATGAAAAATAGGATGTGGTGATCTAATTAAAGACTGCATTGATGCACACTGTCAAGGGACCAAACTACAACTGTAGACAGGAATGGAAAAAGACTGTCTGAACAGTCCCCACATCTCTATTCCTATTCCAATGACTTCACTTACTGTAATGTTTTGAACAGTTTAACTGCCATACACTTTCACACAAAAAATCACAGGCATCAGAGGAAACAAACGTTACAAATAATAGATTACGCTGGATGTTTTCACTTTGACATCACATGGGCTCAAGACTATGAGGCTTCACTTACTGATAAATTTCTCTTTTAATCCATGGGGCTCAATTTGATTAAATATAAAGCACTGCATTTTCAAAACGCCTTAAACTCATGCTAGGCTGCCTTAATTTTCCCTGTCACTGCTTGTGCAGAGGAGGACTCTCAAAGGAGCAGGACCTTGTCATTTCTCCTTTTCAGAACTGGCATGCCATAAGACTAACCAGAGATCCACTCCTCAGTATCAAGCCTATCGTCAGGGTATGGAACAGAAAGAGCTCTGTTGCTACAAACATACTCTGGATGAATACCTTTACAAGGGACGAAAGTCTAGCCCAGAAAACATAACAGGGGGATCTTTATGTAATGAAGCTCCAGATTCAATCATCTCAGTCTCCCCTTCAGGTAAGAAATCAGTTTCCTCTTGACAGATGTCTCCAGCTTTGAGGACTCTCAGGTTGCTACCACAACCTGATCATTGGGTTAAAAGCCAAATGTACACCCCATCCAGGTAGAATCACTAGAAAAGAAAACATTTCGCCAGACAGTGAACAACTTCCCCTTGCCAATATTTTGGTGCACTTTTAGATAGAGTTAATATGAATTCTTTAGTACCATTGCAAATGCAACACAACAATTCCAAAGTGAAAAAAAAAAAAAAAATGCTGCATGTTTCTAAAGCACAAAGAGCCCAGTGTATGACATTTCCACAGACTTTATGTGTATTAGTCTTAAAATTTTCCCTTCATACAGGAGATTCCAGTCCCACAGTCTTACCACTGCTGTTTGAACAGAAGCCCCAGTCTTACTCAGCATGAGCTGTTTGGTTGTGTTCAGAGGAATAAATCTAACAGGATTACATGCTCCTTGTAGACTCTGGTGACATTACAGTATATAAACATCTGGATTTACTTTATATTTTCTATAAAATTACATGTGCTCTTTCTGATTCATTAGACAGCAACGTACAATGAAAACAGACCTCTAGAATTAAGTCGCTTTTGCTGTATTTTAAAAATTATTATTCTAATATGAACTATACCTCATCTCTCTTCCTTAACTACCAACTACTTTGTTGTAGATGTCATTTCTACAATGAACATAGCCAAAATCAAAGATTTTCTTTTTTTTTTCTTTTTTTTTTTTAATTATAAAGCAATATCATATTGACTAGGTTTTAAGCCTGAAGCTTTTGTTTTTAAACCCCTGGAAGAGTTCTGTTCATTAAGGTATATTAGTCATGTATCTCAAGTCAGCAGTGGTGGATCTGAAACACCTCCTCTTCCTGTCCTATAAGCAAATATGGTTTCACTGCAGGCTAATGTAAAGAAAAGAAAATTAGCTGATGAGAGCTTAAGTTACCTTATACCACGTAACTCAGGTTCTGACAGCCAGATAACAATAAACAAGAAGGAAATTGTAGAACTACAGAATTAATTGTGGAACAGTTTTGGGAGCAAACTATAAATAGTGGTACAGTCTACTCTTTGACCTTTCTGCTGTGTCAGGTGAAATGTTAGGTTTATATTTAAGCTACCCATCTGCTAGAAAAGCAAGACAAGCAGCCTAGAAATTAGCCTACAATCAATTCCTCTTCTACATTTATTGTAAAGGTGGCTATTTTGTGAAAATCTGAACCCACGCATACTCTGCTGTCCAGAAATCTCCACAAGGCCTAAGAACGTTGTTTCTGGACAACGCTTGCACAGCACTCAAGCACGCTGTTCCCTCTCCCTGGGATAACACGACTCTTTCCATTTTGTCAATTTAGTTCTCTTACAGACGGAGACATTTATAATTTGTTATTGTTATCGTTAAAACAACTGAGGTTTTGAAGGCAGGAAAAACCCTTATGGAATGAGGTTTCTGAAACATGACCAAGCCAAAGCCACCAAAAATAAGTTTGGCCTGTCTGCAAAACAAAACTCTTAAGTCTGTCTAAGTCCATTCCCTGTGTTGCAGATACGCTTCTGGTAATACAAACTTACCTTGCCACTTAATCACAAGAAGAAATTGTAGCCAACCCTAGGTCAGTAGTTGAACCCCAAGTCTTAATATCATTTGCACAACAGAATGGAAAACATTAAAAGAATAACATTTTCTTCTCATTGTATTCCTTTTCAAAGCAAATATCCACAAAAGATAAAGTTTACAAACAGAATCTAATCAGCACAGACTGCACAAACATGCAGTGACATCAGCAACTGTACTCCAGGTTTACGTCACCAGGAGAGTAGGACACAGTGTGGCTGTCTGACACTTCCCAGATGCCCTCAGGGGACCAGAATGCAAGACAGATTACTGAGATGGCCACTCAAACCTTACTGAAGGTTCAATCTGTTGTACTTTCCTTCAAATAGATAACAGTGACCTTTCTTGGAAAACTCCTCTTTCCTCAGTAACTACTGGCTAGAATCTCATCAACTAATTGAATGGATATCAAAAATAATTACGTTAAGGGGACCTCAGAGTGCATCTGAAAGACACTCTGAACACAAAACATTGTCTCCTTTTTCTCTTACATCAAAACCACATGAAACAACAACTATAGGCAAACAATGATAACAAGAAAAGGAAGAGACCTTGAGTTGTTCTGTGAAGGATCCCACACAGGATATTTACTTGGCCAGTTGATGACTATAGAGAGAGAATTCCAGACGTGTGGGTCTCAGCTAGGAAAGCCTTCCCTTCCCCTACACACCCACACAAATCCATTTTGTGTTACTCTTAAGCAAGTTCCAGGATAAAAAATAAGAATTATGGGTGAAATATTTGACATGAACATATACTCCTTGGCTTACACAGGTCTCTTGATGGATTGTCCTGAGGGTAAATGTGTACCATACAATTTTCCTTGAATAGAAGGAAATGCCAGACATTTACACAGCGATCAAGTTACCACTGAACTTTGCTGCCTCTACTAAAAAGAGCTGCATATTTGATCTTCCTAGAAGAGATTTGACTGTCAAAGAGCTCACAGATTTTGATGTTAATTCAATTGTATGCTAGTAACCATTAAGAACTCAACATTTATCTAGCAGATTTTATTAGATATACTGGCCTTATTTCTTACTCCAAGCACTGGGAACTACTGAAGTGTTGTCATATATGAAGACCTCTTGATGGCTGTTTCATACTGGTGTATCAGTGTTTACTATGACTCTCAGACCCTGCACAGATACCAAAACTTTTTATCAGGCTTCCTCCATTTTCTTCAAGTTAGCAACTTTCTTTGGACCTAAAAAATTAAAAAGCACATAACTAAAAGAATTAAATCATTATAATGTCTATACTAATAAGAGAAAAATAAATATCATCATGCTATTCACAGCTGATAAAATCTATTTGTGTTCAAAGTATGGAGAGGCCATGTGAGACATACAGTCAAGCAAAGAGGTACAGCTGCAACATTTTTTACTCCATATTGAGCTTAAGCATCTTGTGAACCAAGTGGCCTTTCAGTTGAAAACACTCTGTTTATTCTTTTTGGTGTGAGAGGCCAACATTCACAGCAATTCTCAAGTCATATGACCTTCAGGAGAATAAAGAGCTGATATTTGCACTTCATCATACGTCAGGAAGGATGACTCCACTTCCTGATTGCTAAATTTACTGTAAATCAGAAAAAGTGACTGTGAAAAAAGCAGTTCCAGGAGCCCAGGCCTTCCCGAAAATTTATCACAATGGAAAAACATAGTTTACCCTTCTTCCACATTCCACAACTACACCTACATATAGGAAAATAATATTCTACCTCCTGGTCACAGGCCTCTACCAACTGCTCCAGCCACTCTATTGTTCTGGTCTGCTTTGCTTTTTTTGCTGGCTTCTAGTCTTGGAGTAAATTAATCACTGAAAAAAACAGCAAAAAAATCTTCCAGTGATTTTCAGAGAACATATAAGTTTAGGCCAATAGTAAGTTTAGACCCATGATTATAATCAAAAAGGAAAAAAACCCACTTTCTTAGATGCCAAGCTCAGGAAAGACTACTCTGTCCCACCTGGTCCCCTGGTTAGTCACCTTATACGGTTATCCTCTTATTACTGTTGCAAGTTATGGAGCTATTAGGTATGGAGGATGCATACACAGGCACTAAGTAGCTCTAAAGACTTAATAGGATCAATAACATTCATAACTATTTTTAATTAAAAAAACCAAACTACTGAATGAATATACCAACTGGGAAAAAAAAAAACAACTAAACAAACTTCTTGTGTCAGAAAATAATCAATTTAAAATACATGATTTGCTTTTTCACCTTAAATACTCCAATACTTGAAGGGCAGTGTGTTTGGGAATTCCTGTTTCTAGACACTGGGGGATAGAAAGTGAGGCACGCACGTTTGGTGCTTGCATGGTTAATCTGCCATATATGCATCTTGTAATAGCCACATAACCCAGATTCTGTCCCAAGTTACAAGGCTGAAGCTTCTTGAAGTTTGGTTGGAGCCACTCATGAATTCTGACTGAATAGCTAGCTAACTATAGCCATGTGTTGACAAGCAACAGATCTGTAAAGCAAGATTTTTGTAAAAAAAAAAATAAAAAAATTAGTGAACTAAATACTCACCTTCACTGAGCACTCATTCACTTAACTGCAAGATGTTGGCTCAGTATTTTAGCATAGAATATTAATAGAATGCATAGACAGCAATCAGAACCAAAGAAATGACCTGCTAGGATCTAGAAATGCTTTATTTATTTATTTATACTGAAACTACAAAACAGAATTTGCACTTTGTTTTGGAAGAGCCCCATTATTTCATACTGAATGTTGATCTTCATGACAGTTACCTCACTGTCTCTGGAGAAGCAGAAGGATGCAATTGTATTCACTGCATTTAGAAATTTACTGGTACAGAAACCAAGCTTGTCAAGATGGTATCATCAGTCACCTAGATTTTAACCCCTACTTGTCTGTTTCCTTCCTAAAGAATGTAGTTAAGCAACAACACAAGGACTTCCTGTGTTTTAAAATTAGTATTTGCACAGTTGTATGGAAATGTAATGATGGGTCTTTGCTTCTGGTAATTGTGGGTTACACTGTCACAGCAGTTTTGCAAGAGTCAAAGGCAGTGGGGGGCAAGTGGGGAGGATGTGGCCACCCCATTAAAAAACAAAGTGGTGAGAAGCTGTCCACTTGACTGAGCATGCTTCCCAGCAGCAGCAACAAGCTGCTGCAATTCATCACAGAGCCCAGTTTATTTCCCTCCTAGAACTCGCAGGTATGTAGTGCCTTCCTCACCCTTTCCCCAACCAAGCTGCCTCCCATGGTAGAGTAAGAACCTGCAGATTAAGGATAGGTATAAAAAGAAAGTCCAGATTTGGAATGTAGGTGTAATGCCCCACTACAAACAGAAAGGTGTGATGCATCCTTGATGATTAACACAGCTAGGCTCCCTTATCTCTAGATAATCATCAGGGTGAAGCACAGGACATGAAAAAGGTGATTCAGTCCCTCTCAGCTGCATGTTGGAACTGCCCATCTCCCTCCACTGCCTGAGAAGAAGGGCAGAACAATTTTCATCTGAACACAGGCTTCTCAGTTTGGAGGACAGAAGATGATCTACTACATTGATGCAACAGGCAGGCCCTGGCTACATTCTCTTCCCAATTGCTTTTAAATGTGAGGGCCAGTAACACTGGCATGGACGTATTTTGGCATAGATGCCTCCTGGAACAGTGATGTTTCAAGAAGCACCTTAATAATGCTGAAGTTTTCTGATTAGACTATTTGAAGGATCCTGAGACACCTAAGGTACAAGTTTCAATGAATCCTCCTATTACGTTAACAAGGCATTCATTTGCCTAGGTGTTTCCCACCACTGGAGTAAACAGAAAGAAGCTAAAACATACAAGACACCCTGAAGTCTATTATCATTTGACATTACCTGCATCAACATGATGCTATTTAGTCAAGAAATAACCTCTTGGGCTTGCAATATCAAAGAGCCTTTGCTGGCATCATACATAAAATACAGATTTCAGAACTGTAAAACAGCACATTTGATTTTAGCTGCAGATAAAAGCACAACACAACTCTCAACAATACAGCTGATGATGATTATTAGTATAGCTACTTTTCAGACTTCTAAAGAAAATGAACCAATTATTCTGTCCCAGTAGATTTGTGCTGCATTCTCCATCTATAAAGAAGGCATTTCCACGTATATTTTATTTTAGTTTTGCTGAAAGATAAGCAACATACAGTATAATCCTTATAATACTACAATTGTTTTTATAATTACAGCCATGTATTTGCCATATCTTGCAGGGTAGTTGAGTATTTCAACGAAGGCTGTCCTTAGTAAGTATAAGTAGTGAAAAATCACCCTGCTTCATTGGTGAGAATTTTCCCACAGACTCTATCTATCTATCTATCTATCTATCTATCTATCTATCTATCTATGTCATTCCTTGAGCTGTGAAGTCCCCATATCTAGAAAGATGGCTCAAAGAATTGTGAATATGCAGATAATTCTCCTGAACCATTTGCCAAGCAGTTTGGCATCTATGAAATAAATGGTCAACATGTTTTTTTGTTAGAAATGGTACCTAGCAGACAAATGAGCACCTTAATTTTATTCACTGACATTCCTTCATCCCAGGTTCTTTATATACTTTCACAGAATAAGAGATAAGCACTGTGATACACTTCACTGATTGTTCTGAAGAACAGTTTTCCTCCATACCGTCACAAGTGATACATGAAAAGATGGTCACTCTTGTGATGATCACAGTTCGATCACAGTTCAGAGATTTCCATGCGTTCATGGCTTCACTCCAAGAGTGGGAGACATTATTAAGTGAAGATAACTGACAGGCTCCTGAAACTTGCCAGCTTGGTCAAAATCTCTAAAAGCTTTAAATAGCATTTATATTGTCAGCACCAGCCAATAAAGCAAACTCAAACATAAAGCCCTCATATTCCTTTTCTAGAAGTTCACTTTCACATGTTCATAAAATCCACCAGCTAGGGCACAAACGATCTTTTTTTTTGAGCACTTTTCACTACTGGCAGGATGTCATCATGGAGGTAAATTGCAAAATAAAATGTAACTAATTAAGCTTGACAGCACATTTATTCGATGAAGAATCATCTTGCAAAGCACAGAGTCAGTTACAGACGGCTACTGCCAGACTGAAGAAAAGAAATCACTGTTAATCTGCTTAACTGCAAGGCTCCTCTAGCTCCCAGGTGCCTTCAGACGCAGGCTCGTGGGATCCCAGTGGTGGTATCCCTATGAATAAAGCAAGCAGGCAGCAAATCCTTGCTTCCTTGCTATGTAAACCAGCAAATCGGTATATTGATTAATAAGAACTGTTTCTGCTTAAAGAGTGGAAGTGTAAACAGGATGGATTAATGACAATCTGCAAAAGATTAAAAACGAGCATCACATTTAAATCGCTATTGAATTAATTGTTATTCACAAAGTGTGCTTAGTTAGTAGCAAATCTCAGATTATTTACCTTTGATAAACCAGTGTCAAGGGGAGGGTCTTGTGCTGGGGCCCCTCCTGGAGGTTTAGCTCCCTGAGCTGCAGGCCAGTGGAGCTGCAGGCTGTCCACCACTAATGAATGCATTACTTTTCACACTGTACCTGGAAAAATCAGTATTTTCACTTATTCTGAGATGTGGAATAAGTAAATGACTCTTGGTGGATGCCACCTTGCAGCAAGGGATCTGCAGCACTAAAACCAGATGCTGAAAAAGGGCGCAGGCAGGCTAATAACCTCATAAGTCAAATAAAAAACCTAAAATGAAGATGCACAAATTGCCACTGATGGAGGAACGCTATGTCTTGAGTGGCTGAAGCTCCCTGTGCGCTGGATGGCATTGGGATGATATAACACCAGCAGTGAAGTACATAGTTGCACTCATCCACCTACCCTGAATGTAGCTGCTTCATTCCCTTCACCACGTACCTGAAGCTGTATTGCACACATCTGCAGTAAACCCCTGATGGGTATTGCATATTCTTCCCCAAATCCTATACCTGTTTGCTCTGAAGGCATGACAGGTTTGCTCTGAGAAATGGTGGGTAACTCTGTGGGCCCTCTTTGTAAAGTATGAAATGATTACATATCTTGGACCATTTCCACTAAATCAGCAGTTTTAGGGGCCACTTTTGCATACTGTGAGAAGGACCTCCATTCTCAGAAACTAGAGACGTCCTCGCCTTGGGAGAGCGCCTCTGCATCATATTCACCGGACTCTACTACCTTTACACAAAAGTATTGCCTTATTTGCTGCAAAAATGCCCCCCAAATGCAGTGCTTTCTGACACTGTCAGCAACAGCTAGATGGAAGTATAATTAGGAACAGCTTCAGCACCTGAAGGACAGCTCCAGCTCAGACGTCTGTCCTCATGGCAGTTTTAACAGTTAGGACACATTGTTTCCCTGGATGAATAAACAATTTCATGGACTAGAAGAACCACACCTCTTGTGTTCACCCATATCCTGGAAAGATTACCATCTTTGGGCCAGACGGCCACAAGAGGTCTAGCCTCTAGTCACAGCAGGGTTTGCAACTGAAATTGGAAGATTACTACCAAGTAAAGTGGGAGAACAGCTATCACAGAATTTCCCACATGCTACATTAGCAAACTGAATGGCAAATGTATTTCTCCTTCAACAAAAGATGTTTGTCCTAGATGCGAAACTAATTTAATAATGGAAAGAGAAGTTAATTTCAAAAGAGTTTGTACCTGGCTATGCTGTAAAAATCACAACCAAGGTAACTGCTGATCACAGCGGAATCATACTTTCATTAAAGCAAAAGCATCACTCAGGGGAAATCTTCATCTGTGTTTTGTCATTTTATGATTGAACAGAAACCACAGCTAATCTGTACTATTGCTTAAATACCAGAAGTACCACAGGAATTCAATTCAATACATAAGTAATAATAAAAAGAAAATATCCTGGGTTTTGTTTGTTTATTCCTGCATTCCAGAGTTGTCTAGAGGGATAATTAAATGTTAGGAACAAGTATCAAGACTGGTTGAATGAACAGTGATAGACTAGAACTGTCAGACCTACTAACAAATACAAAAAAATTCAGTCAAGTTTCACATGTAGCATTAATAAAGACTTTAATGAAATCTAGCGTCCCTGAATGACCTCACGAGTTCTGCATCCACATCTGGAAGAAGTGGGAATCTCATCAGATGGAGTGGTTTGGTACATGTTAGTAAACCCTTTGTTACTCAAAATGAAACCAAGAATTTACAGTCAGTTAATGAGGAACTAGTTATCAGCTTCAACTCACTTGCTTTTGAAAAGGAAACCTGTCCTGGTTTGAGTGAGAACAGCACTAATTCTGTTCAGTGTTTTTACTTTTCAGCTCTGTTCTTCTAACTAACTGCACTGTCTGAAGTCAGCAGCCTGTTCTCACACACAGTGTCTGCTGCTAGCAGTGCTAACACCCCGTGGTTAGAGTTAGTACTGAGGATGGGTGTGCAGACCAAGGCCACTGCTGGGTCTTGTGTGACACATTGGGGGTGCAGAAAGTGAAATTGCCATCAGGAGGGTTGGGTTCAATACTGGGTTTGTATATATTTGTATATATTCCATTTTTATTATTTTCATTTTCATTAAAGCTGTTCTAGTTTCCTTTTCTAATCGCTAAGTCTCTCTCCCTTATTCCCTTTCTCTTCCCATTTGGGGAGGGAGGAGGGTTAACAGAGAGTGTCTGTTATAGGTCTACCGGGCTGCCCTGACCATAAACCGTTACAAAACCTTAAATACACTTTAGCTTTTTACAAAAATACTGCTCAATAGAACGACAAAATAGATGTCCATTTCTGAATGGAGATTTCTCTATTTCTAATGACTTAGGGTGGTAAGGGGGCTATAAGAAGCAAAACCAGAGAAAATATATCTCAACTCTGTCTGTTCAGAGAACTTGTTTACCTGTATCTCCAATGAACTCAGTGATAATGTTCTCTGTATGTAAACAGTTCAGGATCAATCATTTTAAAAGTTTAATATTTCCACAATCAAGCAGCAATTCTCTCTGAGAATTACCTACATATATACAAATACCAAAGCTTTATAACTATGGATTTTCCTCACAATAGCTAAAGTACTCTGCACTGAACTGTATCATCATCAAAAATCCATACGCAGATTCTGAACACTTTACCACCATCAGCAAGTGATCATCCCCAAATTAAAATTGCACATAACTGCTTCTCAGCAACCGAAAAGCTCAGCCCAAAGCTACCAGAGGGATTTTTCTGTCATACTAGAGTTACCAAACATAGCAAGGAACTGCTGTTTCAGAGTGCCGAACAGCCCTTGCCCAGTTTAGTCCTTCTTTTCATGCCCAGGAGAAATGCTCAAAGCCTAGCAAGTCCATGCAAATATCACCAGAAGAAAGATTCGCTCTGTTTAGCCTGCCTCCCACTGATGTCACAGAACCTACCAGCAGCGGGATGCTAACACACAGTGATAGAGGAGTCCCACAGTGTTGCATTGCTTTCCTCCGTGCATGCTAATTCACAGAGACAGAAGTGACTGCAGCATGGTAAATAGGAAATGAATAATTAAAATGTCACATGCATTATAAAAATGCATGATAAAATAAGATTAGAAGAGTGTTTTTTCCATGCTAAAACTTCGAAGGTGTATATAAAAACTAAGATACCTCCCAGTGGAAACAAGCAGCAATTGCTGGCTTGTTGGTGACAGCTCTTAATTTGCCACAGAGACTTCCTAGCAGCACAATGACGTGTTCACTCTCACGCTACAAAAGCAATTATTTTTGCAAAAACAAATCCCTCTGCATTCTGGAGCTATATAAATAATTTAAAATCAACTAAATTTGTCAAAATATATAAGCACAGCATTCTACAACATTAAAGACTGTGATTTCTTCATGCAGTTTCTGTTCAGTGCACATTACGGAACCTCGTCACTTTGCCCAAAGGATAAGTGAAGGCCCAAGAGCTCTACCCAGAGATGGAAGATCACATGGCAGGAACCTGGGGCTGGCAAATTATCTCACAGTACTTGTAACATCTTCCACTAACAAAGCCCTGAGTTAAAAGAAATTGTCTGGGCAATTGGCATACAGTGAATCAAACAGTGCTTAAACTTAACAGGAACATTAGTCTTTAGGAAAATAGCACTGATTCTAACTTTGTATTCTTAGGGATTCCTGTCAGCCAAACAATGTTCATGGGTTTTTCCTACATGCCTTTTATCTGCATTAACAGGTCATAGGGATCCATTACACCTTTACAGAAACCCATTTATTGACCAATAAAAAAGAAACCCATTTATTGACCAATAAAAATTTCAGGCTCGAAGCACAATTATTACAGGACATACTTAGCATGAACAAGTGTTTCCTAAGCACATGAGGCAGTCTGCCACTTTGCTGTTTCCCAGACCATCCATCTGTCCTTGCCTGACACTCTTTAAGCCAGCTGATCGCCTCCAACTAATTTTTGCCAGGGGAAAAAAAAAGTCTTGGAAAATCTTCTGAATTCTCCAAGGATCAGCAGTTACGCATTTGGGGATTGAAAGAGCATTTGATAAACCAAATTTTATTGTCTGGGAACTCAGAAATGACAAATAGCTTCCCTGCTCGCAAGAAACACAGACTTTATTGAGAAAACACAAACTTGGGAAAAAAAAATGAAAAAATAACAGCCGATGAGGCTCACCTCCTTCAGAGTACACTGTCAAAAGTTGCCACCATCCACAGTGAGTAGCTACACAGGTATTCCCCTTCTGGTGAGACCATGCTGAGGGAGATCAGATTCACTAACTCTCAGGTGAAGGGGTGGTAAATCTGTTGCCTTTGATGGATATTTGGTTTTGAAGGTTTTTCCTTGTTTCAGATGGAATAAAGCTAATTTTCTTCCTAGTAGTAGGTAGAGTGCTGTGTTTTGGCTTTAGTGTGAGAATAATGTTGATAACACATTGCTGTTTTAGTTGTTGCTGAGAAGGGTTTATACTAAATCGAGGACTTTTCAGCTTCTCATACTGCCCTGCCAGTGAAGGCTGGGAGTGCAAAACAGGCTGGGAGGGGACACAGCCAGTAGAGCTGACCCAAATGAGCCAAAGTGGTACTCCATATTATACGACATCAACAGGGGTGAGCTGGCCAGATCACTGCTTGGTGACTGGCTGGGCATCCCTCAGTCACTGGTGAACAATTGTGTTGTGCATCACTTGTCTTTCTTGGGGTTTATTTATCTCTCTTTTTGCTATATTCATCATCATTGTTATTATTACTAATAATAATAATTTTATTTTAGTCATTAATCTGTTCTTACCTCAACCCATGAGTTTTACCTTTTTTTTTCAGTTCTCCTCCCCATCTCACTGCAGCTGTGTGGTGCTTAGCTGCCAGGGCAGGACTGCAGTGTCTAATCCATCAGGTAAGGGAGGCCTCCATAGGATTCAGGCACTAAACTGCAGTGCCTGGGATGTCTGTTACCTGTACTGATCAGCAGCTGTCCTTGCTAACTGCATTCACTGCTGGATCTTTGTGACAGCAACTGCTGCAGTGCCATGCAGCATCAAGAGGCTGAGGGCAGATACCATCCTCACACAATCAGTATTTCAAAACAGGTAACCTTTTACATGGAGTCTTTTCGTGTCCTTTAAAAAACAGGGAGAAAAACCTTCCCATAATCAAGAAAATTCAAAGATTTTAAACCGCAGGCTACAGCAACAACCACACCTTCCTTCACCAAATTTGTATCTTTTCTTATCAGCAGGACTGATCTTAAACAGCAAAGTCCCAAGACACTACCTACTACTAAGACAATCCTGACCCACTGCAGATGTTTTCACATGCCCACAAATTACTCTCTTCCCCTACATCCCCATGAGATGCTGATGCTCCGCTGCCCTGTGAATTTTCACAGAATCATAGAATGTTAGAGGTTGGAAGGGACCTAGAAAGATCATCTAGTCCAAACCCCCTGCCAGAGCAGGATCACCTAGATCAAGTCACACAGGAACGTGTCCAGGCGGGTTTTGAACACCTCCAGAGAAGGAGACTCCACAACCCCCCTGGGCAGCCTGTTCCAGTGCTCTGTCACCCTCACTGTGAAAAAGTTTTTCCTTATGTTTACCCTAAACCTCTTGTGCTCCAACTTACTCCCATTGCCTCTTGTCCTAACACTGGATGACATTGAGAAGAGTCTGGCTCTATCCTCCTTACACTCGCCCATAACATATTTATAGACATTAATGAGGTCCCCCCTCAGCCTCCTCTTCTCCAGGCTACAGAGACCCAGCTCTCTCAGCCTCTCCTCATAAGGGAGATGCTCCACTCCCTTAATAATCTTGGTGGCCCTGCACTGGACTCTCTCCAGTAGCTCTATGTCTTTCTTGAACTGGGGTGCCCAGAACTGGACACAGTATTCCAGGTGGGGCCTCACCAGCACAGAGTAGAGGGGGAGGAGAACCTCCCTTGACCTGCTGACCACACTCTTCTTAATGCACCCCAGGATGCCATTGGCCTTCTTGGCCGTGAGGGCACATCGTTGGCTCATGGTCATCCTTTTGTGCACCAGGACCCCTAGGTCTTTTTCCCCAGAGCTGCTTTCCAACAGATCAGCCCCCAGCCCATACTGATCCATGGGGTTGTTCCTCCCCAGATGCAGCACTTTACACTTGCTCTTGTTAAATTGCATTAAATTTCTCCCTGCCCGGCTCTCCATCCTGTCCAGGTCATGCTGGATGGCAGCTCAGCCTTCTGGAGTGTCAGCCACTCCTCCCAGTTTTGTATCATCAGCAAACTTGCTGAGGGTACCCTCTATCCCTTCGTCCAGGTCATTGATGAACACATTGAACAGTATTGGACCCAGCACTGACCCTTGGGGAACACCACTAGCCACAGGCCTCCAGCTAGACTCTGCTCCACTGACCACAACTCTCTGGGCTCTGTCCTTCAGCCAGTTCCCAGTCCACCTCACTGCACAACCACCCAATCCACACTTCTTAAGCTTGGCTGTGAGGATACTGTGGGAGACAGCATCGAAAGCCTTGCTGAAGTAAAGAAATACCACATCCACTGCCCTTCCCTCATCTATCCAACTACTTGTGCCATCATAAAAGGCTATCAGATTAGTCAAGCATGATTTCCCCTTACGGAATCCATGTTGACTACTCATGATAAGCCTCCTTTCCTCCACATGCTTTGAGATGGTGGCAAGAACAAGCTGTTCCATTACCTTTCCAGGGATGGAAGTGAGGCAGAGCAGCCTATAGTTACCCAGGTCTTCCTTTTTTGCCCTTTTTGAAGATTGGGATGACATTGGCCTTCCTACAGTTCTCATGCACCTCTCCTGTTCTCCAGGACTTCTCAAAGATTATGAAGAGCAGCCTAGCAATGACCTCTGCCATCTCCCTCATCACTTGTGGGTGTATCCCATCGGGGCCCATGGATTTGTGGATGTCCAGTTTGTTCCACTGATCTCTAACCCAAACCTCTTAGACAGAGGTAAAAACTTCCTTCCTTCAGACCTATTCTGTGGTCTTTAAGGCCTGGGACTCCTAGTATCTGGCCTTAGTAGTAAAGACCGAGGAGAAGGTGGCATTCAGTAACTCAGCCTTCTCTCTATCCTTGGTCACCAGGGCACCCACTTCATTCAGCAGCGGGCCCACATTTCCTGTAGACTTCCTTTTGCCTCCAACATACTTGAAAAAGCTTTTCTTGTTGTTCTTGACCTTCCTCAACAGGTTTAGTTCTAGAGAGGCCTTAGCTTTCCTTGTTGCATCCCTGCATCCTCTGACAACCTCCCGGTATTCTTCCCAAGTGGCCTGCCCCTCCTTCCATGTTCTGTATAATTCCTTCTTCTGCTTAAGTTTATGTAGTAGCTCCCTGCTCAGCCATGCAGGTCTCCTAACTCTCTTGATTTCTTACTCTTTGGGATGCACTGATCTTGACACTGGAGGAAATGGTGCTTGACTATTAGCCAGCTTGCTTGGGCCCCCTTACCTTCTAGGGCCCTGTCCCATGGGATTTTTCCAAGCAGTTCCCTGAGGAGGCCAAGGTTGGCCTTTCTGCAGTCCAGGGTAGCAATGCTGCTTGTGGTCCTGTGCCTACTGCCCGTAATTCCAAACTCCACCATCTCATGGTCACTACAGCCAAGGGTGCTTCCCACCTTCACACCCTCACCCAGTGCCTCTCTGTATGTCAGTACAAGGTCCAGCAGCACTCCTCTCCTCGTCGGCTCCTCCACCACCTGCGTTAGGAAGTTATCATCAGTGCTCTGGAGGAACCTACTCAGTTTCAGGCCTTAAGTCTTAACACCTATGGAGGTTCAGCTCCCAGGCCCTGCAAGGCAATGCCATTACATCCAGTAAAGAACAAAGCCTTTGGAGAAAATCAAAGATATATCCTGGTGGCATGTCATAAATTCACAGCTGATTGGGGAAATACCTCCTAAAGCAGAAGCAACCAAGCAGAACAGAGCTGGTTTTCACCACCAAGCTCCATCTGCAGAGGCAGATGAGGTTAGCCCTCTGCTATCATTCCCAATGACCCAACAAGCCCTGCTCTAAGTGTGAGTCTCACTTTGACTCCCTCGTGCTGCCCTCTGCCACCTCCAGCAGATCTCCATTCTCCTGCACCCAGAGCAGAGCGCTTGCTTGGTCTGTGTGCAGCTCTCTGGTGTTGCA
The DNA here is from genome assembly GCA_025345505.1 of Todiramphus chloris collaris. Classification (NCBI taxonomy): domain Eukaryota; kingdom Metazoa; phylum Chordata; class Aves; order Coraciiformes; family Alcedinidae; genus Todiramphus; species Todiramphus chloris. The sequence continues at coordinate 4,142,646 of JANVCC010000101.1, read as the reverse complement.
GGGTAGGATGAATATAGCCAGCTTGATCCAGCTGCCAAGCTGCAAGAGAGGGCCACCTCCAGCCCCTTTCTGTAACAACAAGGGTTTCCCAAACACACCGAGACCATGCTGACACATATGGTTTCTCTATTACCTCCTTTTGCCTGCTTTTCCCACCAATACATAGCACGGTTGCTGGGTGGAGGACAGAGAAAAATCTGTGCTTCGCTTTCACAGGTGAAAGCCCTGTCCAATCTGCCAAAAGATGATGAGATGACAGAAAGAGCAGTCCATGACCAAAAGGGACAACAGGTCACCCTTCTTTCTTCCTCCCTCACACCTGCAGGGATAGAGCAACTTGAACCATCCCCATCTAGACTAGGCCTTGGTGGCTCAAACTTGTTAATTCTGGTGGAGGAGCTCTGCTTCACAGAGTTTATGTCATATTGTGGTACTTTAAACAGCAACTGTGATGTGTTTTGGATGTGAGGAGGATTGATCACCTCTACAGGATTTTATTAATCAAATCAGTCTTTGTTCAAGACTGCTCCAAGTCTAATGCAGTTCTTCTGAAATCATTTATTTATTCCAGGAAGGTTCTTTTTAGAAAGGGAAGACAAGGGAGGACAGGGGAAAGGCAGGGCAAGGCAAGGCAAATCAAGGCAAGGCAGTGATCAGTTGCTGAATATGTTCTATATAACAATATTATATGTGTGTATATGTATGTATATATGTATATAATATTAATTTGTGGGTCTGGAGTTTGTCTACGCCAAATTCCTTCTGATTCATCACCAACTGAGACAACATGCTTGGTAAGACAGTTTTAGTAATGAATGCATTCAGCACATAATTTTTCTTTCAGTAGTAACTGAGTAGATCAATTCTGTTGAACTCCATTGGATATGACAGATCTTTCTTGCAATTTAAGATATTAAAAAAAAATGTTAATCTGAATTCCCATAGGCAGAAAAGACTATGCTATAGTGCTCTATTTTTAGGCTTATTTTAGCACAATGTGGTTCAGCTAGTAAGAACCTCCTTCCACCCACATGCAAGAAACCATTCTTGGACTATATCCAGATGTAAATACACCAGGTTAGACAATAAGTCTGAGGGGATTAGCAAATTGATTGCACTGCACCCAAAAAAAAAGCAAACAATTGAACTGTTTGATAATCTAACTCAAAACATTTAGTTTTTTATGTCTTAGGAAGGATATGAATCCTGTTAATAACATCTCCAGAAGGGAAAGTAGGGGGATTTTGAGAGAATCCCACCTAAGATATTTCATGTTGCAGCCAGTACTGTTCCTAGCCTCTTCTGTCCCTTCATAATACTGGTTTGAATTAGACAAAAAAATGACTGCAAAAATCTGTGGAGAAGGAAAAATGTCAATATTTATGTCATTCAGCATCCTTTGTGAAATAATACAAGGTTTCTACACTCCTTTAAGAAGTATACAGGTGCTCCCATATCAGATTTAAATGTTAAGTGCAAGAAAGTACTTGAGAGGTTTTTTTAAATCTCAAACTCACCTTTACGTGTGTGAATGCATTTAATCAACATAATCAAATTTATCACTTAGACATGTGCTGAAATTTATTGGCTAACAGGCAATTCCAACACTAAGTGTCATGCAAATTGAATTATCTTCCTTTTTTCCATCACCACTTCCTTTGAAGACTTGACCATCTTGCTTTTCTGGGTTGATTTGCTTTTAGATTTTTACCATTTATTTTTCATCAGTCCACCAACTGCCTTTGTTTGGATAGGCTAATATTGGCTTTGTATCTCTAACCAAGGAATGAAAATTGAGTAGACTTCCTTCAGTTATTCAGTATCTATCCTTTACTTCTTAGAAGAGATGAACATCTTGCAGGGACAAAGAGAGATGAACAAGGGTCCATCCATTTTTCACAGGTAAGCATTTTGAAACATGATGTAAAATACTAATTAGGCTGTGAGAGCAGCTTACATTCTTCTATCACTTGTACAGGCTACTTTCTGGGATTTTTTTTGGTAAGAATCCAAAATATCCAGGCCTTGAAGGAAATATTTTCAACTTTCAGATTACGCTTGTTCTTTTTTCCTTCTTTTAGTTCTTTGTAAGAGGAGACAATGATAAAACTTTATCTACACAAGAACAATACATGTCTGAGACCTTGGATAAGGACATTATCCACACACAAATAACACACTTTAAAGTTCTGCTTGTTCTCTAAATACTTATAAGCTAACTAGACAGATTAGACTGCCTGGTTGGGAATCATCTTTTTAATTGCTTTCTTTTTTTCTTCATTTAGGTTCAGCAGAAAAACTTAAATAAATCAGAAAATGCAAAAGGGTCAGTTACAATTCTGGGATATGTGTTGCCTTGCCTATCCTGCATAAGCCATTCTTTTCCCTCCATCTGTAAACCAGGGGCATTTCTTGCCCTTGGTACTTCTGGTATAGCAGCATATATCATGAGGATAAATCTGATTTTTAAAGCACTTTGGGTCTGGCAGGCAGCAAGGGCAATGAAACTGTTGAAAAGTGGTTTTGTATAGTTTCATAAATTGGCTGCCTTGGCATCTTAATATTTCCTTGTATGCTGTTGAATAACATCCTCATCATAAAAGTACAGAATGCTCCTTCCAAAAAACAAATATTTCTTAAAAGCTCCCAGCGGGTAAAAAGAAATTAGGAATAAAATCTTATTTCTCTAAAATAAGCTAATTCTGTCAAATATTATAGTTATATGTCCAGACAGTAGCAGTGTCTTAAGACATCAAAGCAGTACTGTACATTTTAAAGGTAAAGCTTACTACTACTTTTAAGTTCTAGAGTCCTCTGGGAATACTGGCTTTACACATGCATATGCTCTGGCATTGTTAGTCACAAAAGAACTAACATATAATGCTTATGCATTTGTGCATTACTGTCTTTTCACAAATACATCAGATTACTCACTCATTTACTAAGGTGCTGTGCAGAGGCTATATTTATGATTGCTGCAATAACACAGAAGCCATATTTGACAAGACACGTATTTAGGATTAGATTCCAGGCAAATCAAAGCTTATTAAGCATATAAACCCACTTTAATTTATTAGCTAGAAATAAGTTCTAGACAGCATTTTAAATTATTACTTGCACTTTCAAGATGTTTGAATGCCTATGTTATAATCATTAAATAAACTGTAATTTAGAAATTAGGTGAAGTAAAATCCTACACACCACACGACCCCCACTATGTTTAAAGACTTAATTTCTCCCACGCTGAGGAAAAGAAACATTTGTACATGTTTGCTTTGATGATGAGAAAGCTTCTCTCCCTCTGATCATGAAACAATGCTGGAGCCTCAGGCCTGATGTGAGGACAATGCAATGCCCTCTGTAGCACACAAGGTTCATAAACACTCAAGTCCCTCAGGATCGCAGATGCCACACTACAAGCATTTGAAAGAGAGACATCTTAACTCAGGCAGAGCCTGGTCCAGCTAGCCTCCTGTAACGTGGTATTCACATTTACACAACTGCAACACCGAGCAAGGAGCTGTTGGGATTAGTCTGGTAAGAAATAGCGCAGCATCACCTTAGTGAGAACTGCTGCAGCTGGGCATGGCTACGTATCCCCGCTGCCAGCCTGAAGCTTGAGACCAGCTGCTCCCATCATCTCCCTCATTTCAGAGCTGCTGCAGAATCACATGCCACAGGTCGCCTCAGAAGAAAATACAGTTTTGGATTTGGAACACAAGACCAGAAGACAAATAAGGTCCTGGACCACAAATCACATGTACAGCTGGGATTACCTCAAGCCATGAGTTTGAGTGAGCTGTGGAGCAGATGCTGTGGTGAAGACAGGGGGTTAAAAAGCCAATACTCCTGGATGCCCTGTGACACAAGGCATGTTCTGGACTGGTCCCCTGCTGCAGGTGATCAGAGACAGCACTTTGATTCTTACCTGAAAAACAAGCCAGTCTCTTCTGAGCGACCCGAGTCTCCTTGTGCCACTGAAACCTGACATTCTTTATATCCTGGTCTATTAAGCATTAACAAGAAGCTTCTCCTGCTTCATCAGCTGGGAAACAGTTTTGCCTAAAGCTGCCAGTGCACTTGTGCCAGCCAAAAACTGAAAGACATGGGCTTCCTGCAGGGGCATTGTCCTTATCATATAACTTGACAAGCCAGCTGCAGCCAGAGCAGACTGGCCTCGGGGAGGGGACATAGGTTGATTGCAAAGACCGTTTTTATTCTTCACACAGAGCTGTGGCTAAATTGGAATTGGATTAGTCAGACATTTGTCTGACTGACAATCCCAATTCCTTTGTCTGTTTTCTGATCTTTTGAGTCAACTCTACCCATTCACAGAATCAAATGTTATATAAATATACAGACTTTTCCTGCAGCATTTCTGTAGTTTCTCCAGTTATGAACTGCGATAGCCTAGAAGTCATGGCCAGGCACACAGCCCTTGATCCTGAGGCCGGCGTATGAGAAGTAAGACAAAGAGAGTTCCACCAGCCCTTTGAGATGAAGGTTCTCTCCACACCTCACAGTGACTGCAGTGACATAGGCTTAGTTTACACCTAGGAAGAGAAAATGTGCACACAGCTCGCTGTTGACCTGCAGAAGAGGTTGAGCATACATTTTTCCTAAGAACAGGCTTTCTGCAGAACTGGGGTCCAGGGGAAGAAGGGGACCTTCAGCTGAGTCACAAAAATTTCTTAAAACTGAGCTTTGCATCTGGACAGTCGTCTATAAAAAATCAGTGGGTAGCTGATTTTTCTTTTTTATTCCTCAATACTAAATAGGAATGAGCATTTTTACACTAAGTGTACAAAACCCACATTCTAAGCTTTCCTGCAGTAACATTCAGCCATAGTATGACATCATTTCCAAGTGACAATTTTATTGTTTTAATTGTTGCATAAAGAGCTGGAAATATGCATCAGACTCAGTTCCAGCTTAAAAGTTATGTCTGCAAGAGGCAGTTGCAGCAGAAAATAGCAGAATATGACTGTGGAGATGTTCTTCCACTTTGTCAGGTAACAACAGTCATCATTTGCTCATTCCCAGCCCAAGGCCATTCAGAGACCAGAATCATTGACGATTCTGTAGGCCAGGATATCTAGTTCATCTATCCTTTTATGGAAAGACTAGCTCACAAATTTTGTTATATACTGGTTTGATTTCCTTATACATTGAGTGCTTCCCAAATTGCTAGTCTAAAAGAAAAGAAAACAAAACAAAATCCTAAGTAGAATGTAGTTTGGAAGAGAGACGGTAGCTCCAAAAAGCAGGGGTGACAGCTGAATGGCCAACTGGAGATAGAAAGACCAAGCACAATGATTTAAAAAGACCAACCATCCAAGATACATTTTCTCCAGTAGGTAATTAGCAGTAGCCTCAACAAGGGAAGAGAAGCATCTTCCTGCAGCAAGGCCACACCACAAGATCTCCATCGCGTAGTTGAAGTGAGAGGCCTTCTTTAAGTTCAGGAACTCTAACAAGTGTTTAAAGCTCAGGTGCTGATCTGCATATTGGATTTCTGACTGCGTGAGTCAAGCTAATGTGCAATGCTCTGATACAATCTGCTACTGGGAACACCTTCAGACTTTGACCCTGTTGCTTAAGCAGCAATTACAGACACATTTCATTACTAGGCACAAGGGAGTTTTCTGGCCTGCTTCATCATTTATACGATAACACTCTGCAGCACTGTACTTGGTTCATATGGACTTCTCCAGTGAGAAGCCTCCATTTGAGAGACTTCTGGACCAGATCATTTTTCTATCAAAAGCAGAGAGATTATGGCTAATTATTTCCTGCTGTCCTCTTTGTGTCTTTTTTATTCCATTAAATAAACAGACAGTGTTTGGTATATGAGTAAGAAATGTAGTGTAACAGAAAATATGCTAGAAAGGAAATGAGTACTAATCACTGCTTTTTGCCCAAGACAGCTAAAATGACCTGTTTCTTCAGCTCATCAGCTGAGCAAACCACTGACTTCAAGATGTGAGAAACCATCCTTGTTCTTTGGTTCCAAACACAATTTTGTTTCTGTAGTGCATTTGAGGACCTGGGCTGAAAGAGAAGCACACAAAACCTCCATTCAACCTATAAACAGAAGACATGAACAGGGAGCAGACAGACAAACCTAAAACACAGACTAACAGTTTATTAAGTAAGTTTAATGATTTTAATATACAGGGCTCAGGAAAGCATCTAATCTAAGTAGGCTAGCATTCATCCAGGACATTCCAGTACCTGTTAGGAAGTAAAATGTAAGTTCCTCTTAAAACAAGATGGTACTATTGCTTTGGGCAGCAGGAAGATAAAAAGTTAGTCACAGCTCTCAAGTGACCAATCAGATGAAAATTAATTACAGATGTAAGGGGACTGATTCATTATCTACTGGAGTTAAAAGCTATCAACTACCTTATGAACACATAACAAACCCCAAAATGAATACGCTTCTCATACTCCATTAAACTACTCAGGTGTCTCGGTATTTCCAGGACTGAATATAATTTTGTGACCAAGTAATTAATCACTGTGTATGCTTTATAGCTAGCACCGTGAGCCGCATGCTCAGTGCCCAAATGTTGTGATTCAAGAAGCTTTAATTTTGTGGTGGCTTGTTTTTGCTAGGAATCAGAGGAGGTAATCCTCAATCAACTCACCTGAAAATTTCAAACGGTAAGTTAAAATCATATATTTACAAGTGTCTTTGGGGCTTCCCTTTTACTTTTCTGTGACTCAAGAACAGCACAAAAGGTTTCTTTCCCCTACAAAAAAATACCCTTGCAACAGTCTTTTGTAATGTCAGCTAGAAGTTGTTCCCAGACCCATGGCAAGGAAGAATGATTTCACTCCCAATAACACCTAGTCCTATCAGGAAGAAATTAGTTGCTGGCAATACAGTTATCTAAAACCAAATACAGCCTCCGGAAGACAACATTTATTCTTGAATTAATGCTTTGAAATATATCCAGCCTTGTCTTCAAAAGCCATGAGTCTTGCTTCAAAGAAAGGGACCTACTATGCAGATCTTGTACAACTTCCACAAAAGCACACGCACAGGCTATGTCTACTTTGGCAGGCAACTCAGCTCAACACAAATGAACAAGTAAACCAAGGCAGGTGGTGCGAGGCCCCTGCATCTACATGAGAGTTTCTACTTCAGTCCAACTTTAGTCCGATTGGTTGGAGACTGAATGTTCCCCTTTGCTCACAGTTTGAAGCTGTCTGATGGACCAGCTATTGGTCCATCTGGAGATGATTAGATATCCCTTAGGATGATGAAGATTTGGTGTTAATTCAAAGACACACTTAGGCAATCACAAACAACTCCTCCTTCCCTCTTCTCAGTTTACCGTCCTCTCCTGCTTTGCACTGCTCCGCTGCAACATCCCCAGGATGCCATGCCCATGGCATCTTAAGTGACTTACAGGACAAAAGCAGGTTTGCACTCTTGTGTTTGAGTTGGTTCCTGTGTGCCCACAAGGAAGGCTGTACCTGCTTAAGGGCTGCTAGGTGAGACAAGTCCAGCTGTAGGAGGGAAAAACCTCCAGTGATAGCTGGGGCTGACTCTACCGAGTCACTTTGGGGACCAGGGGATCTTCCACTCCAACACCACCCCACTGCACAGACTGCCATCTGCCTGTCAGGGATTTCCAAAGCCCATCTTCTGTTGACTCCAAAACATGTGGAATGGCTCTTGGTCACAGGAACATTTTAGTACGGGAGTTTTTGGGTCAGGCAGGCTGTCCACCACTCCTCTGCTGCTCACTGCTCCTCTAAGGATCAGATACAGGTATCTGATTCGTCACAGGCACGCCACTGCGAGTTTGAAAATGTTAAGAAACTTCCATAACGTGGTCTGAAGGGGTTTGCTTGCTCTTATTTCACCCACCCCTTAAGCCAACATTCACCAGGTTGTGGGGCAGTGCTTCCGGCCAGCGAGGACCCTCCCGCAAGCTGCCTTGGGGTCACAAACGCATTCTGTTGTCTCAGACTCGAGCAGAAGCTTCGAAAAAAGATGACGTGCACTGGCAAACGTTCACCATTTCTTTATTTCAGGTGTTTCACCAGACAAGCCACGGGTCGGACATCTTGGTGAACGCCTGGTTAAGGACACCCCCTACCACCTTGCCTGGAGCTCCACACGTGCTCCCGCACGACCCCCAGAGCCCACCGACAGGAAAAGCCTTCCCCTATCCCCGGCTGCATGAGGAGGGCCAGGGTCACGCAGACGGGGAGAACCCCACTGCGCCCACCGGGATCCAGCGGGGAGCCGTGGGGGTCAGAGAGGTGCCCGGCCCGGCCTGGCCGCTGCCCTAGGTCCAGCGGCGAGCGGGGGGCGCAGCGCGGCCGCTCCGGCGTCAGCAGGAGCCGCTCGGTGCCGCTCTTTCCCCCGCCGCCGCCGCCGCCGCTGCCGGTCCGTGTGCCGAGCGTGTGTCAAACCCACGTGCTCCGCCAGCCCGCGCCGGGGAGCGGCGCCCAGCGGCTGGGCCCGGCCGCACCGCCGCCGGCCCCGCACTGCCACCGGCCCCGCACCGC
>JANVCC010000101.1:4101322-4133717 GCA_025345505.1 Todiramphus chloris collaris | reverse complement strand
GGAAGGAGGGCGGCGTTTTCCTGCGCGGCGCCGCGGCCGTCGCCCCGCCGCCGCCCCGCCGCCGGCGAGCGTCAGGCGGGGGGGAGGCCCTGGCCCAGCCCTTCCCCTGGCCCCCGCGCCCCGAGGATGGCAGCGCTGCCCGCACGAGTGGCTGGCGGCGGTGTCCCTCCTCTTTTTTTTTCCGGCAGCGGCGGCGGCGGCAGCGGCTACGGCGGATCATTGTTGTGTGGGAGGAGGGCGGCGGGGATGGACTTGATCTCTCGGGTCTCCTGCTAAGGCGGCAGCACAGCGCGCCCCGCCGCCCAGCCAGCACCCGCCAGGGCCGAGCCGCGCCGGGCAGGGAGGGACCGTCCCCCCCCGCCCGCTACAGAGGCTGCTTTATTTTTAGGGGGCTCTGCTGCTCCTCTCCCTCGTCCTTATCGCCCCCCCACCCCCCGCTCGCACACACGCACAGGGACACGCGCGCACCCTCCTCCTTTGCCCTTTCATCCTTCCTCGCCGCCGTCCTCCCGCGCCGTCTCCTGCCGCGGCAGATGCGCTGGGGGTCACCGCACAGCTGGGACTATGGTGAAATTTCCAGCGCTCACTAACTACTGGCCCCTGATCCGCTTCCTGGTCCCTCTCGGCATCACCAACATCGCCATCGACTTCGGGGAGCAGGTAAGGGCAGCGCTTTCCCCGGGGCGACCTGCGCCCGTCCGCCCTCCCGCAGGGCCGTGCCTGCGGGGCTCGGCGCCTCCGCGGGGAAGCGAAGGAGAGGCAGGCCGGGCCGTGCCGGGCCGGGCTGTGCCGGGCCGGGCTCCGCCGTCCTCCCCCGGCGCATCGCGGCGGGCGGGACCCGCGGCCCCTGCGCCGTTGGGGGCGGTGGGCAGCCGGTGCCGTCGTGCGCGTCCCGGCGGCGGCCCGAGGGCACGGGCTGCGCGGCACCCCCGGCAGCTGCACGGGGAACGGCGGCAGGTTTTGTGTTCCTTATGTTTTGTTTTGGTTTTCCCTTTGTATTTCAGGATTATATAATCTGAAATTACATAATGCGTTTACCGGGGGTTGGTTTTGGTTTATTCCCCCCGCTGACAGGGCTGCTCAGGTGCAGCAGCCCCAAGCGCAGTGCAGCGCAGCTCGGCGGCGGAGCCGGCTCAGCCCGGGCACCCAGCGTCTGAAGGGGACGCGGGGAGGGAGGCCCGGCTGTCGCCGCCCGCTGCCGAGGGGCGTCGCGGCCCCGCCAGCCCCGCGGCGAAGCCGCTGCCGCAGCGGCTCGGCCCCCCCGTTCCCCCCGCCCCGCCGCCGGCAGCCCCCCCCGCGGCATCCCGGGAGGAGGGCGGCAGCCCGGCTGGGAGCCGCTTGGCAGCTGCTCTCGGGGAGGGGGCGGCTTCCCGGCGGGGCTCCGAGCAGGTGAGCCCCTGGTGCGCCCCTTCCTCCGCCGGTTTTTGTGAGCAGGGGGTCCGCGGTGATGGGCACAGGGCAGAAGCCTGGAAAGATCGGGGCAGAGCAAGAGGAGCTGCTGCCACCGCACTTCAGCCGTGAATGGATCTGTGCTCTTCAGCTCTGCTGCAGTTCTCTCGCGGCGTCGGTGACCTAAGGCTGTCCCCTGGCTTCAGCACCAAGAAAATACCCCGGTGTCCCCTGAGCGCTGTCAGTCTCCCTTTCGTGCAGCCCTCCTGCTTCGTCCTCCTGATCGCTGCTTCCTGCGTTTGCTCTGAAAACATGTTTTTGTGCTTGACGTACCCACTCCTTTGCCAGAGCTTTGCACACAGGGTGCTTGTTTGCCACAGCACTGTAGTGTGGGGAAACCTCTGCTCTCTCTCTCATTTCGGTGCTTACGAGTGATAAGGGGAGCCCCAGTCTCCTGTCAGGGTGCACTACATAGAGCCTATTATTACATTTTTAGCAGGACAGCACACACTAGTACTTACTCATGAGTGTTAAGCTGGGCAGCCACACTAAATACTGCATCTCAAATAGCTTTTATCCTTGTCCTAACGCAGCTTAGTGGAGAAGCTCTTGTTTTCTGAGCAGAATAGGCTCTTTCTCCCATGCTCCTCCAGCAAAGATACCAAAACATCAGTAGGTACTTTGAGCCCTTTGTAAAGAAGAAAGGACAAATATTACAGTGGGGGAAAAAATATCTAATACTAATCATGTTTGTCATGGTTGTGTTAATTGTGTTTTGCTTCCTAGTCCTTTACATTGAAGTAAGACATGATACTAAAAAGTGTAATTCCATCCTTGTCTAACAACTGCATACTTGCCTACTAAGTCAGTCTTCTATAAATCGTACTCAGGGAGGAAAAAGGGAAAACTAACGATAGAAATGACAAAGGAAAAGGTAATTTAAATGCTAATAACTGTGCCATACTAATAACATACAGCAAACTGAGTGTGACAGGTGCGTGTATATAGTTTTCCTTCATACAAGGCCAGCTTAATTCAAATACTGTCAGCCCATAAAAACATCACCTTGGCTTCAGTGTGCTCTGGATCAGTATTTCAAAAATTAGAAAGCAAGAGATTACAATTTTATATTGAGGGGCCTTTTGTCTGATGGGGTGCCAGAGGTGCAGGAGGGTTGTTAACATGTGGGTGATATTTATCTAGCACTTACCTAGCCAACTTTGACAGTGTTAGTAGCAAATGTTCTTTATTTGATAGCCAGTCGGTAGGATCAGCCCTCCAGGAGAGTTTGGCTTATCCCTTGCCTCAGGTAACAGCCTGGGGAGGTGCTTGTTTTGAAAAGGGAGAAATTTAGTGAGCAGGGAGACTCCTGCAGAAAACCCCAGCTCACGCACGGGAGCTGGAAAGATGCTTGTACCAGCCTAGTGGGAGATTTACCTAAATGGTAATCAGGAGACCAAGCGAAGTTACTCAAGGTCTGAAAAGATCCTCTTACAGGCAGAAGAACAGGGATTTTATTTTCCTTTATATAATACAGGAAGTTTTTTTTTACATTTGAAGGACATTACTGTTGGACTTGGGTGGCTAAAAATCCACTGACTCGCTGAGGTCATCACCTTTCTGCTCTCCAGCACAGTAATAGTTTCGGTGACAGGACTGAATGGAGGCAATGTAAAAGAATGGGTGTGACAACAGGTAGCTCTGAAAAGGCTGCTGTACCTCCTCTTGTGCATGTGTGCTGCAGATAAAAAAGATTTCTAAGAATGATATGAGAAGTAAAATTTGCATGAAGTAACGTTACCCGCTCTGGACAATAGTGTAAAAGAGACAGGAGAACTATAGATCGGAAGTAAGAGACAACTGTATAAAATTAAGGAGATGATAGACCTTGCCTGACCTTTTTGATGCATTGTATTCATACATTGCTTTCTCAGGTGGGGAGAGTGTTGGGAAGCAGAGTGTTCAAAGTGGAGCATTTTTAACAGACTTAATAGTTTCACGTACCTGAGATTGAAAAGTGAGAAATAAAGAGAATCTCATCTTTTTATTACCTTGGGAGACTTTCCTGGATGTTGAATAGTTTTATTCAATAGGAGACATCACTAGGAAATTACCAGATCCTTGGTGTGTGACTGTCTCTAGATTTCTTGCTACTTTAAGGGAAAATTATGGTAAGGCTAGAGAATATTTGCAGAACATAGTTTATGACCATCACCATTGCCCCATATGAGATGTTTGCTGTGGCAAGACTGTTCACTTTGTAGGAAATAAAAAAAGAAGGAGCAATGCTCGTAAGAACTAACCAGCTCAGCTCCAGCAGTCACTTCCAGAACTGCTATTGCCAGTGAAGGGCCTTCTCTTGACCCTTGGATCCTGATCCAATAATGCTTTAGGACAAGGCTATAATACAGAGTTACTCCAATCTAGTGAGCTAACCTCATCTGTTTACCTCCTAAAATCTTCTTAGACAAATACGTATTTCTGCCCCCCCCCGTCCCCCCACTACCCCCGCACTTAAAAAGGTAGTCCTGATGCATGATCAGGTAAATTAACAGAAGATTAGAGAAATAAATAATCTCTAACCCACTTTCATTATTTCTTTCTGCAACCCATTTCCCTTATCATTTATTTACAGTACAACATATCCTTTATGAAAAAAAATACTACACAGCTTTCTTCTTAGAGTAAGGCCTTCAAGAAAATAGTCCCAAATATTTTAGCTGAATGTTCCTTCTCCATGCAAATAGGCGTCTGTGTGTGAGTGTGTGCACACATGTATTTTTTTTTTTTTTTCCTAGGTTTACTCATGCACACATGAATATACACAGCAGAGCATTTTCATACCAAGAGCTTAACATGTACCAGGAGAAGAGAGAATCTCCTTTTCAATCTGATGGTGAAAGCATTTAACTCTCAACATCTCATCCTGTGGTTTAAATTAGTTAGTGTTTTATTTAGAGCTCAGCTGGTGGATAGCAGAGTTTGCATTAAAAATGCTGGGTCCTGTGAAAAATACTGTTTGAGGTACTTGCTTGAAAATAAATAAATAAATAAATAATTTTATCCCATGTGGTGGAGAGCGACATAACCTCAAACAACTCACCCAGCAAATAATGCCATCGTTAGCCCATGTGCTCAAAAATCCATCTCCACCCACATCAGCTTCCTTTTAACTCAGTTTCAGAGCTGCTCACATACATTGTGGTGGCCTGATTTGTAATGTATGTGTACATTTGTGTTAGCATTATCATAAGGAGGGGAAACTGAGGTGCACGTTAGTTCACCAACTTTCTCCGAAGTGCAGAATCAGCCCTAGGCAGCATTAAATACAATTTGCAGATATCTCTGCTGCTCACGGGGTGGCAAAGGCCAGGCAGAGAGCAGCATTTTGAATTTAGGGCCTGGCTGCAGTAGTGCCTTAATATCCAACAGGAGCAGCAGGACTTTTTTTTCCTTTCTGGCTATCCTATACCCAGCCCCCGATTCATTAATTTCTATTGCTGTCACTAGCTGCTGGTTGGGCAGTTTTATTTGCCAACATAACTGTTAGCTATGCAGATGCAAACGTTGTTTAGTGGCTTCTGGGGCCTTGAAAAGCAAAACTGAGCAAGCAGAGTCCTGCTGCCACTTTCTCCTGAGGTCACACGGGTGCTCGGGTCCTGCAGAGGAGCTGCCGTACACTGTGCCCAGTGTAGTGTTTGGGATCAAACAGGAGAGCTTGGAAAGAAGTGTTAAACATTTCAGATTCCAAATTATTTTGCAGTAATTGCTTGAAAAACAAAATTAATTTTTTTTGCTGTATTTGAATGTTTTTTTGTTTTCTCCTTAAGAAAAAAAGTGTTGCCAGAAAAGGAGAACAAGTCATGAATAATGTATCAAAAAGAATTAGTGAGCTTATCACCTGCCCATGGCATTTGCAAACTTAGTAGGGGGTTAAACATTTTGATTAATGCATTATGAAGCACATTTTTGGGGTAAGTGTTATTTTCTAGACATTCAGAACAGTGGGAGTGTTCACATTCCCAGCTGTTGCCCGGGTATTTGGGCCAAGTTGTGTAACCTTCCTGTGGCACGGTTCCCCTGCCTTTGAAGTGTGCCTAGACACCTACCTGTGTGTCACAGGCATGCAAGCAAAGTTCACGTGTCAGAAGCGCCCCAAGATGAAAGGTGCTGTATGAGTGCAAAGTACTCCTGTTACTGCTGTTGTGAGAGGTCAGGGACCTGTTCCAGTTGTGTGGGACTTTAGTACCATATTAACAGGAAAGCTAACAAGGTCTTAGAGTTGGTGTAGGCCATGACTGCGTGATATCACCGTAACCACATTATTAGTAGGGTATGGAAATGCCCTGTTTGTTTGAAATTAATGTGAACTACACAGCATTTTAAATTTAATTTAAATGAAATTGTGTTTGAAGAAGTGAACATCTACAGAGAATACTATCAGCAGATTTCTTTTATTTTTTTTATTTTTTTTCTGTGGTGGTATTTTGAAGGAATAATTTTATCCTGCAGGATTCGCAAACCAAATAGTCAGGGAAGAAGCTAGGAAAGATGGGTAAAAACCATTTAACTGCCCTGTTTGGAGTGAGAAAATCCAAGTGAGACCTTGTATGAAGGATCAAAACCCAAACTACACACCCCCAAAGTAATAATGTTCAGAACTTGTACCTCAGTGCTGACTCTGGAGACTTTCTTGTAAGCAGCGCAGCCTTCCTTTTGCACGCCAGCCTGAGCCATACAGCCCTAACTCCTCAATGGGCATCTGCCAAGCAGTAGGGGTTTACAAGCCAGTGCTAAGTGGTCTGTAGACCACATGGACAATTCTTGAGATTACACAAGTGATTAATTAGATTTTTATGTCTATGTTAGTTACAGTGAGTGTTAGATACCGGGCACTGCATTCACCAGTCATGCAGAACATTTGCAGGAGTTTCACATCAAGCAATGCACACTGAAGAAGTCGAAGATCTTGTAAAACATATGCAGATAAAAGCCAAATCTCAACAAAGTGCTAATGGTTTTAAAGGTAACAAAGAAACATACTCCTGGCAGCTAAACCAACATGTATTTGCCTTTTATAGCATATAAGGTACAAAGTAAACAGGTTATGAAGAGCAATTGGGTGATCATTGCTGAAGATTTCAGATGATACTAGAAATTGTGAGAACGAACCTACAAATGAGGAGCCCATCCCCTGCAGTGCTTCATACGGCCATAGTCTAAGATACATAATCTTGAGCTAGGATCTGTGCTCTGCCTCATCTGTCAGTATCTTTTTTCATCCTACTCTCCATCCTTCACAAAACCCTCCAGTTCCCCACTTCCCACTCCCGTTATCTCCCACACCCCATGGCTGTGTCAGCTCAGTGACAAGGACTTTTCTGGACTTTCTTACACTTTACTGTTAGGAGCTGGTAGGTTTTTTACTTGATGATACCCATTAAGTATGTCTGAAGTAGTTGGCTAGCTATATAGCACAGAGATAGCCTATTTCCAGGAAGGGATGGAAGGAGGGAGGGAGAAACAACCTTGCGCAGCACCAGCCAGACACTTAATTGTTTCCGAAGTAGTTTGATTTATCTCAAAACAGTGAGTTCAGATGACATTTGTCCACAAGGTGATGGAAAATAAAACTTTGAGGTCTGTGGTGTGGAAACGATTCTCCTTACCAAAAGAAAAACTGATGTGGTGGGAGACCAGGTGCATGTACTGCTTCGCTGAGCAGTCCCGAGTCCCAGTCTCTGGGGTGGAAGGCCCTTTCTGGAGATACTCCAGTCATCACTGGATATTCACTGAAAGCCATATACTTCTGGTGCTTAATTTAGACATAAGGGAATAGGGTTCTATTCCCTAACCCAGTGAAAATCTAGTAGACCAAGACAATACCAGGAAAGAGAGATGAAAATACCCTGTGCCTAATTTTAGAACATGGCTTCAACACTGAAATTTTGAAAGGGATTTGAACCACTGTATTCTGCATCATGGAGAGAAATCTCCAAAGTAAAACTTTTGATTTTGAGTTGAACTGACCATTTGATGTGTTTCAGGGGTTTTCTTGTTCATTACTTTTGGTTGCGTTTTCACAAAACCAAGAAAGCTGATTTCTCTTCACATTTGATTTTGTCTGGACTGATTTCAATTTAATCTTCACTCATTCTGCTGCTGCATGGACAACTGGGTTGTGTACAAAGTCTTATATGATATGACCAATCATACGACTGTTTGAAGACAAGTGTCTTTTTATACACAAAGACAATACTCAAGATTCCAGCTCTGAAAGTACAGATTTTAGCTATTAATTGACTACCAATCTTGATCCTCCACAAGACATTTTTCTCTTTGTGTGAGTTTTGTCAGTTCTAAAATAGTGATGTGTTTAACAAGGCAGTTACAAAGTTTATTCCTTTGTGTTTGTAAAACATGGATGTAAGTTGCTGTATAAATAGAAAATATATCTGCCAGCTCATGCAGAAACCTCCATGCATAAAACTGAGCAATTGCAAACAGATTTTGCTCAGTAGCTACTTTGGGAAATCTGTGACTTTCTAAATAACATGTATTACTGCTGAGCTCAATTCCTGTTTAAATAGCATATCAGGACATGTGTTTCTTAAAAAAAAAAAAGAAATGGAAAAATTGTAATGACCTTAGATTTCAACAAGCTAATCTAAGTACCTATTGGTACCTCATCCTGTTTGTACTTGGAAACCTGTGGGGTTTGAGGAGGGGGAAACAGGAGTGTTGATATGCAATTAAATCATCAGATTATGCCTCCTTCTGCTTCCTTGATTTTCTACTGGCATGATACTGCTGTAGGTATGGTTTTAGACACTGCTTCTGCCTTTCAGATAACCATTATGTGGAGAGTTAAAAAGAACCACCATAAGAGTCCTAAATAACCCATGAACTTCAGTCTCTGAAATAGCAAAGCTCTACGGTTCCCCTGTCTTCTGTCTGCTCTATGGTGTTGCTTCTCTTTCAGATTTTTCCACAGAACTTTGCTACCTTGCTTTACAGTTTGTCTGCATATGTGGGTTTTTTTATCATTAGTTCCTTTCTGATGTAGTGCAGAATAAAAATACCTGCATGAAACATTAACTAAGAATAATTCCAGGTATAGACATGTGTTTGGTTCCAAAGAGGGCTGAAGTACAGCACTGTTATTTGCAAAAACACAGTTGATTTCCATAGACTTTTCAAGAGCATTCTAGAAAATGAGAAAGGAAAAATACTGGAGAGTTAAGGGCAGCTTGTTAAAAAATACATTGGCATGAAATCTCAAGTGCCAATTTAATTATTTTCCCCAAGATGATGCAAAAAATTCACTGTTTCTTGTTTGCCAGGAGTGTTACTCTTGGAGAAAGGGTGGTCACTGTTGCCCAGCATGCCCAGTTGTAAGGTGTTGTAAGGTGGTTCAGCAAGAGTTCATCTTTTAGCATGGGAAGTGGATAAACTGCAAGATGCAACTTATTATCAGGTGATTAGCTTCACATAGCTTTTTTGCATTGCTATTGGATTCCTATGGCCATTGTTTCCAACCTTTTCCATTTGTCAGAGTCCAGAAGATTTTTCCAATGGAGATGCAGAGAAAATTCACATCCATACAAGCTGGAGAGCATATTTGTGATTACATTATTTTCAGTTACCTGTCTCTGACTCCTTGAAAATGTTCCCTAAGGTACAGGGCTCTGTGGGGCTGAAAGGTCACTGCACCAAAGCACACACTAGTACCATTGCTGACAAATACATCTGAAAGCCTTTTGGCCAGGAGGTCGTCTGTCTTCTGGTCTTCTTACCTGTGTTTTGTACTTAAATTAGTGAATGAAGTCATATGCAGGACATACCTGAGCTTTCACGTGCTGGCCTTTGGTCTGTGTGGCTGCACAGCTTTCACCTACCCTGGCTGAAGAAAGTCTTGATGCATGCCAGCCAGGACTGCTTTTTTTCCATCATCGAGTCAGATGGACAGCATGCGTAGGTATAAGGGTGCACAGCATGTGCTGTTCTCCCCTGTCTTTTTAAGGATGGTGTTTTACATCTACTCCCCTGAAAATACAAGATATATGTTTAGATTTTGTTGGGCTCTTTTTCCCATTCACTTCCTACTCACACTGTGTTACCCCTTCTTCATCCTGCTGCATATTGGTGACCAGTATCTTATTTTTATAACCTCTCTGTCAGCAAGCAGCAGCTGCTACTCCTGCAGCCACGGCCAGCTAAGGTGAGGTAGCTCTGATCCACCTCCAGCAGCTCCCTCCTCATTGTAAAGACTTTCCTTGCTGCAGCATACCAATGTACTCCAAGAACTTGGCATCCTTTGATCTCAGGTCCGGCATCCTGCAGATGAAAGACAGACCCTTGCACAAGTCCATCATTACCATTTCTACTGTCAGCATCTTACCAACTAGAAAGCGTTTAACCCATTTGAAAAGAAAATGAATAGTTAGCAGCATTACAGGGCAGGAAGACACTTCACATTTTCAGTTCTCATGAGAGGGGGGAAAAATGTCAGTTATGTAAGAGGAAAGATTACAGAAATGAAGTTTTTATAGCTTGAATAAAAAGGGAATTTGATAACCATTTGCAGTTGTATGAACTGCAGTGTGGTCATGAAGGAAATGGGATTAGCTACGTTACGGCTGTGGAGGAGAACACGGCCAGGAGCAAGGAGAGACATTGGCCTGTTTAAACAAAATTTAGACTGAGAAGTTTTCCAGATCATTTTCCAAGTAAAAAGCAGGGGTGGGTCATTCCCTCTCACACATTACTTCCTTCTAAAATGTGGCATGAAGAGTGTTCTGCTTTATATGGCATTAGGTGGTGGTGGTGGCATTTTACATAGGCTCAAAATCAGTGAGTCATCAAAAGAGGGTTGTGATCCCTATAAAGTGTTGTTCCAAACCTGAAGACCACGTCTTTTGGTGAGGGAGACAAGCAGCTTGGGAACCACGTACTCCTCAAAGACAGTGCAGCCTAGAAGGGTAATGTAGTTATGGACTGTTAGCATGGCCTCTTCCTATTAAATTGTACAAACAAAGTTAAAATATACAAAACCTGCAGCTCAGGGATGCAGAATTTCTCTTACTAATGATTAGTGATCACGATACAGTTTTCTTGCAGCAGTCTGTTTTCTACACTCCCAGATTCAACATACAGACAGCACTTGCTAGGGAGAGAATCCAGAGTTTCCTAGCTAATAGAAGTATTTTGTGTGAAACCTCTGTCTTGCTCCTTTTAGAAGTGTGCTGTGGAAGTGGCGTGTCCTTTCCTGCCTTGGGTGAGCAATACTCTACTGGGGTCTCCCAAGCAGAGCTGAGGGGAAAATATCCAAACAGAATGAGCTTATCAAAATACGGGGACCTTTTCGGTATGAGAGGAGTGTTGAGGTGTCCTCAAGTGCAGAAGTAAGGGCGATGCTTTTAAACTGGATGCTAGCTGATTATTTTTTAAAGGTCTGAAAGGCACAGCTTCTGTGAGATGGGACTCAGCGAGCACAGAGGATGTTCCAGGTCCTGAGATACCATAAAGTACACACCCAGTCCTCCACCCTTCCTGTCTTTCAAGTTCAATTCTGTGGGTCCTTGGCTTTGCTTGGTTGTCCCATGGATGCTGAAGTGGTTTAGTTATGTAGACATCCGTGTGCTTTGTCACCATGCTGGAGCCCACACCACAGCTCCTCACCCCAATTGCTACCAGGGAACTCATCCATTTTGCCCTCATCCTGTTACTGGCTTTGGTAACATACTCTATCAGCATATCCCACTTCCTCCCCCCCGTGGCATTTTGGAGATGACTTTGAACATTAGGATTATTTACAACCCACTGGTTCCAAGAAGCCAGATGAGGAGATGAGTGCAAACCGGGCACCAGTTCTGCCAGGCAGAAGTGAACATACCATCTGATGTGCTTGGAAGGGTAACTGAGTTTCCCCATTTGAATGGTCTGTCATGGTGGGGGATAAATCTTCTGATCTGAGTACCTGGATCATCCTCTTCATTAAATTTTAATTTTTGCCCTCTATTGCTCATGGTTTTTTGAAGCTTGTCAAAATAACCCCAGTTGTTCTTGGTTTTGTACCGTCATGGGGACATCCCTGGTTATATTTCCTTGCACTTGAGTAGGACAAAACAACTGGTAGTGTGGGACTCCAAAATTAGTATGACAGCACGGTCAGCTTCCCCTGTGTTTATGTTGGGGTGTAACAATTTCCCCATCTTAAGCATTTGCTTTAGAAGAGAAAGGAAGTCCAAACCACAACACATTTTTCATATCCTTAAGATGACGAAGGCAGTCATCTACAAAAAGCTTTCCGTTTCCACATGTAAATATATTTCTCAAGTGCTTCCCTAATGCAAAAGGTGCACTGACACACGTGCAGATGTACGTAGTGCGTCATGAACAGGAGGCTGGCTTTATGGGAGAATTACACACCGAGTGGTGCTAAAGTACTGTCTTGATGAGTTACTGGCTTATGCACAAGGCAGAATGGTTCAGGAAATAAGGACAAGAGCTGCGCATGGAGCTACCTAGGTAATTGTGCATGCACCTGATGTGTCCCTTATACTTCGAGCCACCTCTGGTTACACGCTGTTATGGTGGTTGCCTGTGCAAATGCTGTGTCACTTTTGAATCAGTGGGTGTGTATGTGGATTTCATCTTTTCAGAATGTGTCCTTGAGAGCACTACTGATCGCTGCACCACTGTTCTTGGTACACTTGTGGGCAGTCGTTTTGCTTCAGAGTGTTTTATTTCAAAGCATGAAAGCATGACGACCTTTCAACATCCACCGCCTTGTTCTTATATGAGCTTTCTGAGATGCAGTCAACGGTCTACTGCCTAGGACATGCTCCAGCATTGTAATAGTCTTGGTAAGAGCTTTCATCAGCAATGCCTTCTGGATCTAATATATAAGTAGTGAGGTTTTTTATGCTAGTACTTATGCAGAGGCCAATGTTTCCGTCTTTAATAAAATTATGAGAAATCCCAGCAAGTAGCCTGCTTGACATTTTCTTACTGTAGGCTTGACCTGTTGGTGAGCTTTTAATCGCTGTCTGGAATAAGCCAGTATAGTTGTGGCCTAGCTTTTCGAAATCACGGCGTGCCTTTTTTGTCAGCTTCAAACTCCTACCGCATTGTGGGTGGTTGCATCACTAAGGAGAAAATAGCTAGCAAAGGCACAAATCATTGCCTCAGGACTTCGTCAAAGAAACCTCATGTTAAGTTGCATATTTGTGACTCGAGCTCCAAGGGTCTGAGTGTGCTTGCAGCAATCTGCAGATGTGGAGTCTTTTATGTTGCGTGCACACACTGATTTGAAAGGGGAAATGAGTGGTAAGAGAGAAGAGTTTAGACCAAGAGGGAAGCTGACGAAGAGGGAAAAGCCTGACAATTTTGGCTTTGGAAGAACCAGCACATCCCAGAAGTCCCAGTATCTAGCAAATGTCTGTCCTGGGTCATGAAAGCTTTTCACCATGCTAGAAAGGCTCAGATGCTTTCAGACAAAGTGGCTGCAGGGCCAGAATTTCATCACTGATGTCTTGCTGAATAACAAACTAGATATTTTTTCCTCCCTCATCCTGCTGGTAGTCTAAAGTAGACAAAGGAAGCATGCTGGTGTAAATTTAGCTTAATTAGAAGGCAATCAGGTTCTCTATGACCAGCATCAAGAAGAATGTTAAAACAATACTTGTCCAGCTGGCAATAAAGGATAACCTGTGCTGAACTCTAGAAAAAAAAATGGAGGAAAAACTATGAGTCACTAATATCCTTGACCTTTTCTCAAGAGCAGATAAGAATAGTAGCAGCACTTGAAATCATTAGGTATGAATATAGAGATTTCTAGATGAGTTTGCCTTATCTCTTGAGAACTCTGACTATGGAATGCTATAGCAAGAAATAAGGAAATTGGTCAGACCAGAAAGTGGTTATGTCTACAGCCAGAAGAGCAAAGGATACTTGAATACTGGGGTTTTTTTAACTCTTAACATGCTTATAGCATTAGGGTCTCTAAGCAGTGTTTCACTTTGCTATTGACACAGTGTAGGGGTGAGGGATCCACAGCCAACTTGGACTGGTTACAAAAAAGGGTTAGTACCTGTTTTGCAGAAGGTCATTATTGCAGCTTCTGGGAGTTGGTTTCAAAGGCAGCTGCAAGCATGAGTGCCTCTTGTTCCTTTGCCATAAAGAATAGTGCCTCTACAATCTCATGACATTTACCGTCAAATACCTCTACACTTTCCTTCTTTCTGTTTTGGCCAGATAAGATTCTATAATCTCAAATCTTCTGTGTATATCCCTTTGTTTTGTGATTCCTTTGTGAAAGAAAGAAAACACCCTATTGAGAAAAAGAGAATGTAAAAGCAGGGAGTTGTGAACAATTATTTTTTTCCCTTCCACTAAATCCCTGCGTGGCAGCGCACTGATGCAGCACCATAACCAACAGTCTGGCATCTGTGGCCTGCCAAGTTGAACCCAAAAGGACTGAGCATGATCAATGTCATCTTTTAGTGTCTTTTTTTTTGGCTTTTTGTTTCTACATATGTATTTAAAACTAGGGATTTTTTTTTTGCTTCAGCCCTGGGTTTGCTGCTCATCGCTGTGGTTTGTGGACCTGGACAGCTCCTGGCTGTACTTCCCTGCTTCCTCCTTGTAATCCTGCCACTCATTTTCTGCCCTTTTTTGCTCTAGAATAGTCTGTAATCTTCAAATACCTGCTTCCCTTCTGCCCGGTCTACTTTTCCTTTTCTGTGCCTAGCCAGGATCTGCCTCCAGAGCGTGTCTCTTTGCTGTTTGCAGGCAAGCAGCCCACTGTAATCATGACAGCCAAGTGCCCACCGCCTGCCCCCAGCAGATTCCTTCCTTGCCAACAAGAGGCTCAGTTCAGCTTTAAATTTAAGTCTGAGTTTAGCTCATGCTCAGGTATTTATCTCATATCAGGCAGCCAGGCTTCAGGTGAAGAATGTGAGCTTTGTAAAGCTGCAAGACTTTATCTAGCAAAGAGTCTGTGCTGGCATTTTCAGCTTCTTCCAGACATGCAGTTATGGGACCAGGGAATGTGCTACTCAGCTACCTGTATTCCTCCTTTCACTTCTCACTGTGTCAGGGTCAGCTCTACTTCAGTCTGGCTCAGATACTTGTTCTCCAGGAGCAGGCATGTCACAGTATTGGTGAGATGTGGCTGTGACTGCTCTGCCATTGCCGGTGCCTGGTGGCTCCCTCTCGTCCTCAGCCCAGTGCCTTGTTTTGAATTCCTGCTCAGCACAGTGCTGCGTAGGAGAAGCAGTGAAATTTTTCTCCCTGCGTGCTGGTGTGTGATGGCACGTGGTAAATGCCTGCTGTCCTCACTGGTGGTTTTTTTAAGATGTTGCAAACGAAGGTCAGGGTGATTATTCTCTCACTAAGTCTTAAAGCCAATTTCTGGATCACAGACGAGAATAACATTGCCTGCATTCCTCACATGCCTGTTCACGCTGCCACATAGGTCTCCTTGCTGTAGCTGACCAGTGATGTTTTGTTACCTGCAAGGTCAGAGATGAAGATGTTGGAGCACTCAGAGAATCTCATCTCAGCAAAACCTCTTTTGGATCAGAAAGTACTTCTGCTCTATGGCGTATTCTTTCAGAGACGGTCTTTTGAAGAAATCTAGGAGGAGCACATGAAGCTCCAGTCTAGGCATGAATGCACTGTGGGGAGAGGTCCAGGTGTGGTGAAGTAGATGTTCAGTGTAGGCTTCAAACTGAAAGGTGTCCATCGTGAACCTGTGCATCACTTAAGGAACTCTGGAGATGTTCCTAACCACTGTTAACATTATAAATACTTTTAAAATGCTATATATAATTTGGCTTCAGACATTTCCAGGTCATATCTAAACTACTAGGCTTGTTCTAAATCAGGGGTGGATGGCACGAATAGCACTGAGTCAGACCCATCACACATGTTCTAAATTAAACTTGTACTGAACCAACATTGATCTTAAGACTCTCTTTGAAAATCTCCCCAACTTAAAGAAATTGCTGATAGCATTTCTACAGAGGTTGTTAAAGAAGAAAAAAATCGAGGAGAGTAAGGAAGCAACAAGCCAACTGAATAATGGGAAGTATCAAAATGTGCAACTCGGAAAAAAGTATTCTGAATAAACAAGTTAGTGAAGTAACAGCTTCAGCAGCAGATAGCTTTTGGCTTCCCTAGCACTCTCAAGAGTTCAGATAGCAAAGGTTTACCAAAGCAGAGTTGTCTCCTAACAAATATGAATGGGTGTTCCCCTACCTAAGTACCACAAGCTGCCCAAAGAATTACCACAAAGAGCTGCTGTTTTCTGGGGGAAACAGAAAAATATGAAGTACAGGAGGATGACATAAAGATTAGAAGATAAGAGGTCATGGAAGGTTTATGTGGTGACCTATCTCCCAGCAGAGATAATACATGCCTCAAGTGAGATTTCATCTGGGATACTTTGCACCGTTCTGGCTATACATACTTAAGGCAGGTCAATTTAAGCTTGTTCAAAAGATGAAAGGAAATAAAAACCCAGCTATTAGTTTCTCCATTTTTTTTCATCATTCTATCTGAGAAGGAGAAACTGAAAGATTTTGATTTCTGTATCCTAGCAAAGACATGAGTAAGGTTGTTCTCTGTAACTAGATGAGGGAAGATTTTAGCCTACCTGCAAATAAGAGCAAATTGGTAGCAACATCTGACTGTAAACAGCGAGTGTTTTTAAGCTGGAAATGAGGAAGGCTCCAGGCTACTGGAAGGAGGTGGCTCTGGAAAGAGCAGGGGCTAGAAAGCTGAACTACTTGTTTTTAAGATTGTCAATGAAAGTCATGCTATTGCATGCATTCCTGGAGCACAGCAAAGGACAAAAGCTTACACTCTTAAAAGGTGTTTCGATTCCCTATGTGATGGAAAGAAAGACAGACAACAGAACTTGGAAGACACAACTATTATTTTGTATATACGTATCTAATACATGATCCATTTATACACAAAAGGGAATGGGAGGCCCTGAGTGGATCTTCAAGAAAGCAGATGCTCTGGCTTCGGTTTATGCTGTCCAGTGATTAGCTCAGAGAACCTGCTATTGCTGTTTAAGTCCTAATTTTGAATGCTTTTCTCTTCTCTTAGCAATTTTTTTAAATCTCTCTGAATATGCTGTCATTCTAAAATACTTGCTTTTGAATTTCTCTTCCTTTATTAAAATCACTGCTTACTTGAGATCTCCACAACCCCTGTTCTCTCAGAAGAACAGCAGTTCATTGGGATGCATTATTCCCAAAAACATGAGGTGTCCCCTTAGCCAGGACCATGGAGGCAGGGTGGATGCTTCTGCAGAGTTCACATTGCTGCTGCTGCTGCTACTGCTGGCAAACAAACGAAGCTCTGTTCATTTTCTGCTCCAGCAGAATGAGCAAGGGGCGGGGGATGGGAAAGAAGAAGGATGAGCTTGGGGATGGAGGTTGCTCAACCGAATGAGGAAAAATGTAATGAGAGAAGACAATGTATATTCAAGTTCATAAAGAAATGCTTTCAATGATAACACATTAAACAAAATTTGGAAGGGTTTGGCAATGCCCTTTCATCGCTGTTCACAGGACAGCTTATCTGTTCCATTTTTTCTGTTTTGCATGCTAATGATAAATCAAAGCTGAGTGTCAGTGTTTGCTTTGTAATTGCCATTGACCCTGATTTAGGACAATCTCAAAACACGAAATACCTTCCCATCTTTTCATTGCTTATGTCTTCTCCCAGTGTTCCAAATAGCAGGCTGGTGTTGTGATTTGAAAATCCGTTTAAACATTGTTGCTGTAGTGTATTCTTAGCAAGAGACAAGAGTGCCAAAAGTATGCCGGAGAGGGAAGCATCCAGACTGCAGTGAGAGCACCCGGAGAGAAATGCTTAACTCCTGTCAGCCGCTTTGAAAGTCTCAGCCTGTATATTTCCATCCATTTGAATTAGGCTGCTCTGGTCCTTCTAAAAGCACAAGCAGCAATTATTACAGTAATGAGATATTAGAAGAAAAAATCTATCACAAGTTTTATAAGACACAGTACTTTCAGAAATGTGTCATTTTAGAAGTGCAAGCATTAAATTTGTTAGCCTCTGCATAAATGCAGCAATTAAGAAGCCATATTGGTGTTGCTCTAGTTAATTAAAAATGTGATTTTAAAATGTTTTCATTATGTGAGTAGAACAATGCATCCTGTAAGGAGAGCAAATGCTGAAACATGAGAGGCTTACTTCTGTGTCTGAGAGATTAAGCATTTTCATCTGGCGGAGTTGAGGTTAAGGGAAAAGGGAGTTTTATTTGATTTGAGGGCTCCTGTATTCTCCTAATTACATCACATATGTGTGAGTGTCCAGATGCTGACTGAGCATGGTGTAATTAGTCCGCTGACAGCAGATGGAAGCAAATGGCTAGATCATGAGGTGTGTTTTACCTTCTTTGACCTGTGGCTATCACCTGGCCCTGCTCCTTGTTCAACTGTGCCGAGCAGGGATGGCCAGCAAGAGGGGGAAGCAGGTTTCTCTCACTCTGCCACTGCCAAATGCACAGAGAGGTGAATCCTCCAGCCTTCATGAAGGCTGTTGACCTTTATATATTTTTTTAACAAGGACAGAGTTCATTCTGCTGCAAATAAAATGGTAGGTTTGTTTACTTTATACTAACATCCGAGACTTGGAAAGGTCGAAATCTTTCTGCAGCTATTTCTTTTTCATCTTTAATGATCACTCTTCATTGCTAGACTAATGCATAGGAAAATGAGTGCAGACTGGGTGTTTTCCCTGAATGTGTTCACTCCTTGAATAGTCATTATGCTCCTTGTAGGCATAGGTAGGTAGCAATGTCCTTAGAAAGTGGAAAACTGATCTTTTTTCATTCCCAGTCTTTTTGAAAGACTGATCTTTTTCATCAACTGTCAGTAGTGAATTAGAAATTTTACAGTGTCATTGTTAACTAAGCAGAATAAAGACAGTCTGGAAATAGAAATTGCTGTAGCCCGTGCAGAGGGATGTCAGCTGTTGCTCAATGTCATTATGAAACTGTGAAGTCATCAGAAATAATCCTCACTGGGAACATGAATATCAGGCACAGTGGTGCATTTTCAAAGTGAAAATAGAGAGACAGAAGTCTGGGAAAAATAAAGAAGAAGAATATCACATGACGTAAAACCAGCTCCTGTTCTTTTTGGCTCACTGGAAGTTTTTTGGTTGTCTGTAATATCTGATACCCACAGTAGAGATACCTGAATATCCATGACCAGTAAGTGCACTCCTAATCCAGGATGGTCTGTAGAGTTTCCATACGCTCAATGGGAACTTTCTGCACATTAACATTGAAGCCATGCAAAAACATGACCCTTGAAAGTGAACAGGAGGAAGAGATTTAGGAAAGGATAACTTATCTTGTTAATGATACCAAAGAATAAGACACTCAGGAGAAACCCAATAGCATCAGTGGTAAAGGTCCTGTTACCACTGTCAAGGATGAAAAGGAAGCTTTTCAGAAAAAGAGTCAATAAATTTTCTTTCCAAGTCCACCCATTACATAAAAAGCCTGAGGGAATGAAATCTTACAATTGGAAAGAGTCTTAATGGCCCAAAACTCAGTCCAGACCTTGGAACAAATGCTATAGTCATCTCATTTCTTTGCTTTCAGGACAAAGAACTTATTATGTAAAAGCAGAGTAAAACCCAAGAGCATGGGATATGCCAATACACAAATCTCCCTTTACTCAGACAATAAAATAAAAGATCAGGAGAGAGGAACAAGGCTTCAAACAGCAGTCTGTTAACCCATCAGACCAATGTGGATTTAAGGTGAAGGTCCACCCGTTTTTCAGCTACGGGGAATGACACCGCCTGTGTCCTTGCAGCGTCTCTTGTAACATCAAAGCTGGTGGCTCTAACAGTTCCATGGCTTCTGTCAGAAGTTAGTGCTCTTGCAATATCTGCTTGTTCATATAACATGATTCAGCTTCGTTTGCTTCCAGTAGTGTTGAGTTGAAATCATTGTTGAGTACTTATTGTGTAGTAGTGGTGTTTGAGAAGAGAAAGAGGGGGAAGACTAGGTAAGTTAGTAGTTGAAACACCTGTTACTGTATTACTGCCTCAAAAATACCTTTGTTTTGTACTAACTGTATCACCAGGACTTGTTTGCCATAGGCTGAGGAGTCAGCAATGAAAGAGAAGGTAGCTGGCACTCAATCATTGACAGAAAAAGAGAGCAGCAGCTGTTAGCAGGAACAAAAATATCTCTGTATTATCAACGCTGTTTTCAGCACAAATACAAAACATAGCCCCATACTAGCTACTGTGAAGAAAATTAACTCTATCCCGGTCAAAACCAGTACATTCTCCACACCTTATTCCATACCATTTATGTCATTCTCAGGTACTACGCTATCCCATACGTACTCATTAACCACCACTCCCTTCCCATGCTTGTATATAATACACAGCTAGCCTTCCCTTAGTCTGTGGAATACTCCTGTAAAATTCCACAAGTCTCCACAAAATGTCCACTGAGTTCCTTTAGTCCATGATTTTGGGCTCCATCTGTTATGGTGGTCACTCAGGACAAGAGAGGTGGTGTGCTGGGTGGAGTTATTAGGCACCAAAGCCAGCTCAGGTCAGGTCACTGCTGTACTTGCACTGCTCCTTGTAAGACTTGTCCTCCGCTGGTCCAGGTGGTTTCGCAATAGTCATTCCTGTAGCATGCAACTCAAATCACAGGTTACAACAGTTTAAAGGTATTTCCATTATGTTCCCCACCCCTGGTCCCTTTGGATCAGATCATTGGGTTTAACACTACAATGAACCCTTCCCTTTGCTCCTGCTCTGACTTGGACTTCTCCACAGACTGCAGTCTCTTAGAGGTGTATCTGCTCCAAGTGGAGCCTTCTTTCTGAGCCACAGTCTCTTCAGGGATGTACCTGCTGCAACATAGACTTATCCACAGCCACAGTTGCTTTGAGGTGCACCTGTTCCAGCATAGCCTTCTTCATGAACGAGAATGCCTTCAAGACATAGACCTGCTTCAGCATGGCCTTACCCACAGCCACAGCCCCTTAAGAAGGAAATCTGCTCCAGCATGGCCTTACCTGTGGCTACAGTCTGTCCAGGGGAGTACCTGCTCTGTTGTGGACTTATCCATACCCACATGCTTTGAGGTGCTCCAAGATGACTTCATGCACAGTCACTGATGCTTCACGGTATACCTGCTGCAGCATGGACTTATCCACAGCACAGATGCTTCAAGGTGTACCTTCTCCAGTGTGGACATATCCTTGGGCCACAATCTTTTCAGAGGTTTATCTGCTACAGTATAGACATAACTATAGCCACAGATGCTTCGAGATTTACCTGCTCTGCTGTGGACTTATCCACAGTCACAGATGCTTAAGGGTATCCTGTTCCGGTGTGACTCTTCCACAGGTCACAGTCCCTTTGACTTGAGTTGCCACTGGAGTTCCAGCCTGTCCATCGGCCCAGAAACAGCAGCAATGCCCTGGCCATCTGCCAGCCCAGGTGCATCGTCATTGCTGTTATCACAATGCTCCCAAGCACAGCAGAGTAAGACGACAAGCAGTGCAGCGGGGCAGCAAGCAGACAGCAAAGAGCAGCCCCTAACATGCACTGGGCTCTGATACACAGTGAAGCAAGCAAGCCCCATGGCAATCACAGAAGCCCACCCATTAATAGCTGAACAGTAATAACAGCTATAAAATTGATCTGTCACATTCTAATCAAATCGGTTGTTATCTTGAACCCTTTGAGCCCCATGTTAGGTGCCAAAAAGGAGTTGTGGTTTAACCCCAGGCAGCAGCTAAGCACCACGCATCTGCTCACTCACTACCTCTCCGTGGGATGGGGAAAGGAATCACAAGGGTAAAAGTGAGAAAACTTGCGAGTTGAGATAAAGACAATTTAACGGGTAAAGCAAAAGCTGTGCACACAAGCAAAGCAAAACAAGGAGTTCATTCCCCTCTCCCCCCTCACTGGCAGGCAGATGTTCAGCCGTGCCCGGGAAAGCAGGGCTCCATCATGCATAATGTTTACTTGGGACGAGAAACACTGTCACTCCAAACATCACCCCCCTATTCCTTCTCTTTCCCCAGCTTTATATCCTGAGCATGATGTCAGATAGTGTGGAATATCCCCTTGGTCAGTTGGGGTCAGTTGTCCTAGCTGTGTCCCCTCCCAGCTTCTTGTGCACCTGCAGCCTACTTCCTGGTGGGCTGGGGTGAGAAGCAGGAAAGGCCTTGACTCTGTGCAAGCACTGATGAGCAGTAGCTAAAACATCCCTGTATTATCAACACTGTTTCCAGCACAAACCCAAAACGTAGCACTGTGCTAGCTACTATGAAGAAAATTAACTCTATCCCAGTCAAAGCCAGCACAACTGGGTACCCAAGGAGTGCCTTCTGCAGTGCTTCCATTGGAAGTCATTTTTGCCACTGGTGGAGCTGAATGGCACCTGCTGGGAAGAACAAGCTCAGACCTGCGCAATCAAAAAGCTGATTCTCACTGTACAGAAGTGTGAAGTGTTTTCTGTGAATTGAAGCTTGGATAAAGCTAAGCCCTCATAATGTTAATTCCACGAAAATGAAATTTAAAGCAGCAATTCAGGCAGGTGTGTAGTTTCTGTTTGAAACTCTAAATTGAGAACTACTCTATGTGAATAGTTCCATTTTCCACAATTTTCTATGCAGATAAATGTTTATATTACTTAGGGAAGAGCAATAAAACATGCAGCTGACTATACCCGCTCTTAACGCGGTTAAACACCAGAGGAAGGCTGGTTAGGTCCATGAAACAGGCTGCTCTGAAGCTACAGCAAATACATTTCACTTGTTTTCTGAAGTCGGATAAAGAACCAATGTTTCAGTATTGTATTGTCTTAATTATACATACAAAACCAGTAGCAGGAATAGGAATCAGCATTAGTCTAGCCAAATTCACTAACAGGCAGTGAACAAACCTCAGACAGCTCAAAGCTGGGAAGGGCTATGTAACAGCTGTGGAGAGCAAGCAGCATCATTTGCAGTATTATGTTCAACAAAAAGAAAAAAGGTCAGAGAAAAAAGTTGCAGATGATGAGATGATATAACCCTGCAGAAATGTACGGGCATACTCAAAGAAACCCAACCAAACCCCAGGAAAAAATCCCCCACAATACAATAAAGTGATTTACACGATTCATCTACATTTAGGGATTCTGTCTTTCAGCCTTTTACTACAGAATTTCAGTATCTCATAAATAGCAAACAGACAGATTTTCAGACATAGAGCAAAGCTTAACATAAAAATTAAGCTTGTGCAGTGAACAGGATTTTCTCATAATGATATCTTGGCTGACTTACTGTGTCTGTGTCCAGAGAATTTAGACTTTGAAGACAGTTTCTGTGTTTAAATAAGCCTTGCTATTGTTCAGTTATAGTATTCTGTATTTTAACACCATGTTTCATTCTAGGTCACCTAGACTGTAGTTTCTTAGTTTCTGAGCAACTGGCATCTTCTGTTTAAAAAGAACCACAGGAAATACTAATTGTTTTCTTCTAATGTCCTTGCTAGTTCACATGACGCCGCAACTGTCATCCCCTGCTTGCTGTTAGAGCCATAGTCAAAAAGGATTGTTTCCTTCAGAAACCTGAAGACCCACCTTTTCAGCGGAGCTCATTGCTTCTGAAGTTTGTGCATTGCCTGCTAGCAAACATCTGCCTCCAATTTCTATGCAGATACTCTTCATCATGTGTATCTGAGTCATGTTTCTTCTGAAAACATATGTCATGAATTCTCTAAATATTGAGTTGACCTGATGTTACACTGAATAGCCATCTATTCACTGCTTCCTTTACTGGGGTATCACTGATGTCAGTGATGCTGCTGTAGTCTCACCTTAGATGTCAGCACTGGAGTAATTCATAGTGCTGTGGTTAGTGTACTTTAAGATGAAAAATGAATAAAATAGATGCCTTAGAGAATCTCACAATCCTAAGCAAATTCCCACTCTTCAACAAAAAACACTTATCCCCCCTCCCTTCCCCCTTGCCAGATGTCAGGATTCTTACTCAAATAGCACCTGAGTTTCTTTCCTTCCCAGGCATCACCAGGAACCACTGAAGGATGTTTACACTGTTGACACTCCTGCTCTCTCCTGGGTCCCAAAGCTATCTCTGGCAACTTCAGTGTGCAGCTAACCAAGCCAGAACTTAGGTCACCTGTGAACTGGGGAGCAGTGACAAACAGTACATGCAGGACAATCAGTTGATCAGGCCTAGTCATCATGGGTTTATGAAGGGCCGGTCCTGCTTGACTAACCTGATCTCCTTCTACAGCACGAACACTTGCTTAGTGGATGAGGGAAAGGCTGTGGATGTTGTCTATCTGGACTTTAGTAAAGCCTTTGACACTGTTTCCCACTGCATTCTGCTGGAGAAACTGGCTGCTCATGGCCTGGGTGGGCATATTCTTCGCTGGATAAAAGTCTGGCTGGATGGCCGGGCCCAAAGAGTGATGGTGAATGGAGTTAAATCCAGTTGGCAGCCAGTCACAAGTGGTGTTCCCCAGGGGTCGGTACTGGGGCCAGTTCTGTTTAGTATCAATGACCTGGATGAGGGAATTGAGTGCACTCTCAGTAAGTTTGCAGATGACACCAAACTGGGTGGAAGTGTCAATCTGCTCAAGGGTAGGGAGGCTCTGCACAGGGATCTGGACAGACTAGACTGATGGGTCAAGGACAGTGGTATGAATTTCAATAGGGCCAAATGCTGGGTCCTGCACTTATGCCACAACAACCCCCAGCAGCACTACAGGCTTGGGGAGGAGTGCCTGGAAAGCTGCTCAGCAGAGAGGTACCTGGCGGTGTTGATTGACAGCTGGCTGAGTGGTGTGCCCAGGTGGCCAAGAAGACCAACAGCATCCAGGGCTGTATCAGAAATAGTGTGGCCAGTAGGACCAGGGAAGTGATTCTACCGCTGTACTTGGCACTGGTGAGACTGCATGTCAAGCACTGCATTAGTTTTGGGCTCCTCACTACAAGGACACTGAGGCACAAGTGCCTGTCCAAAGAAGGGCAGTGAATCTGGTGAGGGGTCTAAAGCACATGTCTTATGAGAAGCAGCTGAGACAGTTGGGGCTGTTTAGCCTGAAGAAGAGGAGGATGAGAGGAGACTTTATGGCTCTCTACAGCCACCTGAAACGATGTTGTAGAGAGGTGGATGTCGGTCTGTTCTCCCAAGTAACAAGTGACAGAACAAGAGGAAATGTCCTTAAGTTGTGCCCAGGGAAGTTTAGATTGGATATGAGGCAGAATTTAATTACTGAACAGGTTATCAGGCACTGGAACAGCTTGCCCAGGGCAGTGGTCGAGCCCCCATCCCTGGAGCTATTTAAGAGTCACGTAGACATAGTGCTGAGGGATATGGTTTAGTCAAGATCTTCTCAGCGTTAGGTTAATGATTGGACTAGATGATCTTAAAGGTCTTTTCCAATCTAGGAAATTCTGTGAAGAGGACTTATTGACAGTGAGGGACTGCAGCTGAATCCTTACACAAAAAAGCTCATTAGTGTTAAAACTAAATTTTGCTTAAACAGTTGGTTTGTTTGTTCAGTTACCAGCTGAAGATGTGAAAGTTGTGGACAGGAGTGCTGTAAATAAGTGCCATTATAATTCACTGCTGAACATTTGTCACCATTTCACCTGTCCTATCTAATACATGGAGTTGCGTGATAGAAGTCACTTGTGACCTTGCTCAATTCCTTCTTCCCTGTTTGGTGAATACTTACCAGATCTAAAAATAAATGCAAACTTGTTTGTAAATAGTGTCCTTGGTCTGCAGGCCGTTGGATAGGAGCAAATTCAGCCAATCATTGTGTATGTGTGATAAAATGAAATCTGTGCATTGACTTTTTCCTGCTTTGAACTCCAGGCCATTTTGTATTTCTGGCTGCTGCTAGCAGAATGAGGCTGTAGCTGACAACGGAAGTGGACTGGAAAAGGCAGAATATAAGTACTTGGAGTGTGCCCAAGGAGCTTGCTTCCTCCTTTTCCCTTCAAGTTTCACTTTATGGTTTGTCACAGCTAGCCTCCTGCTCTTCATGGAAACACAGAGAACTGCCCTTTGCCAAAATTCAAGTCAATGTTTTTGAACTGAAGAAACAAAGTGAATTGAGAAGATGTGCTGCCTTGAAAACAGATCTCCTGCTGTGGATGCAGCAGTTCAGTAGCAGGCACTTGGTCCTGGCCGTGCTGTGGCAGGCAGGGGTCCTGGAGCCTCCTGCAGAGCCTGGGAGCTGTGCCTCCAGTGCTGCAGAGAGCACTGCAGATCTAGCACACCAAACCTGGTACAGTCAGGTACTCTGAAGCCATCATCCAGCACGTGGTGATACTGTTAGGCGACTCATTCACACTAATGAGAAAACTCATAAAGTAATAGCTGAAGTTAAAATACCTCCCTTCTCCCTTTCCCCACCACACCAAAAAGAAAGCTTGGCATTTGTGTTGCCGAGGCTGGCTGTGGCAGCTGTGCCATTGCTACCACTGTGCTTTCCTCATGGTAAACATGAGTGCTGGCTGCTGCAGGCTGGAGAAAGGGTGTCTCACCTGTGGCCCTTTGGGGACAGTGCAGCTTGTGAGCTGTGTTTCAGAGATGATGATCTCTCTGCAAGCACCTTTCTCATACAGCAAGCTCAGTTTTGTTTGTAAGCCCAGTCACTCCTGCTATCTCAGTTACCTCCACAGTCCACATTTGGCTGCAGCTGAAAGCAGTGGTGTCGCAACAGTGTCCATAGAAGGTACTAAACCTCGGTGACCCTTGGTTATCAGGAAGAACTTATCTTGCCGGCCATTTTCAAGAGAAGAGATACAGAAAGTAAAGCTATGTCAGTGAAGGTCCCTGAATACTTTAAAAGCCCCAAATTCCCTAGCAGACAGTGATCAAAAGAAAAATTTCCAAAGCTGGGAAATGCAAACAGCAATTTTCTTTTTTGTCTAATTACGTTTGTTTCTTATGCAACTGTTGCAAAAACTTGCAAAATCTCTGTGCTGCATCTCAACCATATCTGCTTCCTGCACTTACAAACCACCAACCAGCAAATGCATAGCAAATGGAAAGTCTAGTGCTTCAACAAATGAGAATGATTGTGCATATGTGTATGTAAGGTAGGCCTGTGGGATTGGATGGGGGTAGGAACAGCTCTGACTGGGCACTTGTACCATAAAGTTGTACTTTCTTACATGTTATCAGACTGAATTTGTGTGAAGGAAGTGTGTCTTGGAGCTACTGGGTAGAGGGAAAAAGGCTCACTCCTAGAGCTACCACACATCCAAATTCAGTTTTCTGGTGAGCATAAAACTTTGGAAACTTTCTAAGTCTGTCTCATTATCTAATAAAAAAAATTTGGTGTGCTGAAGTTGACTGGACACACAGGAGCTCTGAGGTAGCAGCAAGAACATCCAAATTCGAAAGCCTGTTTGTTCATTTGCTCTTTCTTTCACATGCTGATGTTATCAGTGGTGACTGATACTTCAGAGTCAGATTTTAGGTTAGTGTTTGTTAATATGTAAATCCACATGTTCAAATAACAAGTTGTATTCAACAGCTAACTAATTATTATCATGACATGACTTACACAGTGTTAGCAACACTTAAGGATGACCTCTAATCCTTCTTGTGAAATTTTATTTCAGGAGATAGAAACATCATCTACAGTATTTTTTACATTTTACCTTAATTCCTGTTCCATCTTAGCTTAAGATGGTTTTTTAAGACCCTGGTTTGTCTTCGTCTCTTTGGAAAACCTACAGCTGAATTAGTGTCTGTAAGGTAAGGGTATGCAATTTTACATGTTGTATTGGGGCTCTGAAAACTTGGTCATTCAACACATATAAGAGTTTCAGCTTCAAGACTCCAAAAGCTTGCTTATTTGTGAGGTGTTTTGATTCCTGCCTCAAAGCCACCAGCAGATTTGATACCATTGGATATCTCCATTCAATTGAGGAAGACTCTTGCAATCATAGAAGTACAACAATATTCAGCTAGAACCTCCTAGTATTGCCAGGAAGGTTTAATCTGATCAGTTATGTGACATTCCTCCCTTTAACTCACAAGTATCAAGTCCATCCTGCCCCATGCCTCCCTCTGGAGTTTTTTTTTCTGCCTTTCTTCTGGACAGTTCCCTGTGGCCTCACCTATTTCTTGAAAATCTGGTCTTTCCCTTCAGAAGAACTTGTGTATTTTCCATGTACAAGCAGGAGAAAGATCTGTCTTCCATGCTACACCTTTACTTCCTACTTAATAGTACCTAAACTCGTAGACCTTATTGTCATATGCCATTTCCCCATCTAAAGCTCTGAGGAAGATGGGAGAAGTGCTAAAGAATATGGTCCTTGACTGACTTCAGTTCTGGGGTCAGCCAGACATTGGTACTTACTTTAGAGCGCACCAAGTTCTCATTATTGATACTTTAGGGGAAATGTGCATAGAAATGGTTATGGGACTAGCACACTTAGAAGTACGTACTGGGCTAAAAGCGGCTTCATAGTCCTACCAAACATTTTGTACCTCTTCAGTGATTTGAATGAACAGTCAATTAGGCAAATGTGTGGAGCTGCGTAACAGAACAAGGGGAGGACAAAGATCTTTTGCTTGTATGATCACCAAACTCAGTGAGTGACAGCTCAAGTGGAGTTAAACATACAGATTTCACCATTTGTAAGCAAGGATGCTTTACAGTTAACTTTTTTACTTCCATAGTAGTTTGGAAAGGCGTGGGAATAGCTTCATTTGGTGTTACTGCTTTTCGTATGAAGGAAAAGGGAAAAGCAAGGTTTATAATTTCAAAATTCAGGAATCATCATTCTCTGCAGTCTTTATTTTGTTGTCATTTACAAAACACCTATAGAGCCATTTTTTCTCTTTTACCCCAGCTGATAACCAACCCACTCTTGACTTCAGCAACAACCGGGAATTGAAAATGATACAATAAATACTTCTTAAGCATAGAATCAAGTCAATCAAGTCCCCAGCTTTCTCCACTCAACACAATAACCGTGTTTGCCGTATACTAATATATTACACTAATAATCTTTGCCATGTACTGATTTAAAAATAGAAAGCAAAAATGCACCACGTGCTTGAGCAGTGTCTTACAAGTAGTCTGCAATTAATACCGTCATGGTCAGTGTCAGTCTGGTCCTATCACATGATGCATATGAGCAGATGCTTGTAGTGCTGTGCTGACTTCAGCAGCTTTGTGCATGCCTCCAGAGATTATTTCATGGTTGGGCTTGAAGACACTTGGTACCAATCAAGTGTGGTTGAACATGGCTCAGAGGTAGAACAGCGAAATGCACCGAGCGTGGTTTACAGATCCAGTCTCAGTGTTCTTGTGTCATAACCTGGGATGCCACCATGAGTATTTTGTTCAACATGATCCGAAGTGAGCTTTAGCAAACTCATCTTGCCTTTTTCCATGTAGCCTTTCCTGTGGTAGTTCCACTCATCTGTTCACCTCCCTTCAGCACCCTCACCTACCTCTCCCATTTCCCTGATTGCCTTTGGGTATCAACTGCTTGGCAAGCTGCTGGCCTGCCTGTGCTCTGAACTGCTCATTTGCAAGAGCTGACTTGTCTAATATCTTCAGTTCATGAATAATGTCTTGAATTCACTACTGACATCCGTTTCGTTTCAGTGAAATTAATTTCATTGTCTACAGTGACTACTCACTGGCAAAGCTTAAAGCCTTTGCTTTCCTGCTGACCTTTATCTTTCCTTTAGTCTGTACTGTAGTTCACTGCTCTTTACTTCATACCCTGTCCCTTCTTAGTCTCCTTTCCAGCTTTTGTTTATTCATTTCCTGTTTTATCGTAACCATCTATTATCTCGGACTTCTCTTTTAACACTGTCCTTTGTAATCATACCTGTTTTCACAGGCTTTCTTGTTGGTACTGCCTGATGACTGTGCATCTGATCTCTCAGCCTTCTATGCAAGAAACCCAGCATCTGCTCATTCAAATCTATGCCCACACTGTAGTTATTACCCCCTTCAAACCACAAATTCTTTCCTTGAAACCAATATTGTCAAAGAAGCAGCAAGACTGAGTGGTACAGTCAGTAGGAAAAACACATCCAAATGTATGTATGTTATTTTTCAGCATGTCCTGTATATCATTCAGTTACTTTTTCACCATTTGCAAAGACTGCCCGGGCTGGATGGCTCTGCTACCTTGTCTTCCATCCAGCTGAGTGCCTGGCTGTTCTCCTTCCCCTAGCGACAGTATTTGTGTTGACGTTGCAATGGCAGTGCCTGGTAACAGGATCCCATAGTTACATGTACAGCAGAACTGTGGTTCTCTCCCTGGTCCTGCTCTAGGGCTAGGGGTCTCTTGCTCCATACACCGAACCTCTGCAATTGCTTAGATGATTGATAAAGACAGTCAGAACCTTGTTGGACACAGTTCATTTGAATTTTGGTAAGTTAATACTATTCCCAAGTTTCTTTTCATTGGTGAAAAACAGTCACTCTACTAGTCTGTGTAGAATTCTTGGAGATAATCGGCAATTACAAGCAGATCATGATTACTAATTCACTGCAGCATTCGTGGAACATAATGTTTCCATTCCTGGATTGTTACTTTGGCATTTAAATTAGAAAAGCTGCATAAGAACGAGTCCTAAATTTCCCCTGGAGGACCTGAAAGATTCTGACATTTCTGTTAATGAAAATACTTCCAAAAATAATAAAAAAAACCCAAAAAAAGTTTAATGAAGTACCATAGGAGCATGCAGCCATGCTACTGTGTTAACTACATGCCCACTCAATTTAAGAAAAGATGAGAAAATTTTAAGTAAAGAGGTCATATTGGGATGCCTTTGAGTGCATTTTTCTTGTCTTCATTCATATATGCATTATATAGGCTTCTCATGCCAAATTCAGTCCTCTTGAGTTGCTATTTTTAAGGAGTGCATTAGGATTGATTCAGTACAAATTCTTTACAGCATAGCTCTGCAATGTGTTTTCCTATTCTTGCTCTTTTATCACCATAGGCATGACTCAGTTTGGACCAGAACTGGTTATGGTGTCCATGTTACAGTGTTTTCGTCTCAGATCACTTCCTTCCCTCCACATAGGCTGGGCAGTTGCACTTGGCTGCCTCCAGCACCAGCCAAGAGGTGCAGAGGGCCACTGTCTCCCTCCAGTTTCATGCTGGTGGTGCTGGGGGAGGCAGCTCCCTGCAGCCTGACAGGGTGGGAGTGCTGTGCATGCTTGTTATTACTTTTTCCACCTGAATTAAGGTTTATTGCAATCACTATTCCTGCAAATGCAGAAGCCACTCCAGAAGAAAACAAACAAGTTCACTCAGCGATAGAGGACCTGGTCCAGTATCGACGGAAGCCAAATAAATGTTTCCATTGACTTGAGTGGAGGCTGGGGTGGAGGAGGAGGACTGCCAGGGAGGCTGACACAGCAGATGCTGTGTCGGGCAGCTGCTTTGCCTTCAGCCGTGTGGCCGGCAAGGCCAGCCTGCTGGAGGGCAGCTCCCAGCATCTACACAACCAGTGCTGGGTTTTTACATCTGTGTTTTAAAGAAAAGAGTGGTGCTTGTTTATATCTGATAGTGCAGTTTGCCAAAAAAAATCTGTAGAGCAAGACCTGACATTTATTTCACTGTGAGATTTCTCATCACACGCTGTCCTGACCGGGTGCACAGCAAAGCATAATCTGCTGGTAAAGACCGTGCTCTTGGGACGTGGAGACTGTGAGGTATCTTTTCTTCCCTTGGGATCTGGCTTATCGTTAGACCTACTCCTCTCAGCTAGTTCCTTGCCCTGGACTCTCTGGACTACTTATCTATGCAGAAGTTTTAGCTTGTGTGCCTTCTGCCCTTCCCATGGGAAATGACTTAAGGTTTACTCTGGGAGCTGAAGGGGGAGATGAGCAAAAGTGGTGGACAACTTGAAGAGATGGTTCCTGCTGTTGAAAGACGAAACACGTCTGAGGTGAGAAGCCAGGTTTCCAGGAGAGACCAAAATGAGCCTGTTTTTCCTGCCTGATGAAGGAGAAAAACCCACCACATCTGGGTTCAAGAGCATGGTGATAAGGAGAAGGTTGGGAAAGTAATAAATACTTCAACCTTGCATCAGCTGAGGGATTTAGGCTGCCTGCTGCTGCTACTGAGAGCTGGTAGCAGCTGGGTGCCTCATTCTCTGGAGGATTTTTTGGAAAAAACACTCTCTCTCCTAATTCCACTGAGGAAGATGACTAACTGGTATATATTGAACTGTATGAAAAAAAACCAGATCAATTAGTTTGATTTGTTTGATGTCAATTTATTAATTTTTATATGCATATCATAGAAATTATTTGGTTGACCACCTCCAAAACTATCTGAAGGTTTATAGTTGTAAGAGTGTGACAATGTCATTTTTATCCCCCAGAAATAGCCCTGTGAATGCTGAATGATCTGGGCTTGTCATTTTTCTTGTCATCAATTTTTTTAAATAGACCAGCATTCCATATATGTAGCTTTTCTTCTTTTAAATACCTTCACAGCAGACAGATTATTTCCCATAAACTTCAGTGTGTATTTTGTCATAGGACTCTTATCTCAAAGCACACCTCAAATATCAGTACATATCCTCTGAGGTAGGTTAGTAGTATTTCAAATTTTATGAGTAAGGAGTAAATTTATGCTAATAACAGCAGAGCAGCCAGTGTCCCTCTAGTTGTCCACCTAGTCTAGCAACTCCTTCTGACAGTTGGTAACAGTTGTTTGAAGCTTGTGGGATAACACTTGTGGGATAACTTGTCTGCTGGGAAGGTTTTGTCTGTCTTTGGCAATGACAGTGCAGTGGACACAGAGGCTCAGATGGCCCCGTACTGACGAGGAGGATCATCCTATTTCTGTAAAAGCTCCCATACTGCTTAGCATCAGTTTCCTTTTATGCTGTAAAATAAAAGAAAGAAAGAAAGAAAGAAAGAAAGAAAGAAAGAAAGAAAGAAA